>CM053026.1:370440708-370870708 GCA_028564925.1 Lithobates sylvaticus | reverse complement strand
GGCGGTGATTGGTTTTTGGGGTTCCGTACGCAGCTAGGCTCCCAAAAAGTCCCACACATGTGGTATCCCGTACTCAGGAGAAGCAACAGAATGTATTTTGGGGTGTATTTCCACATATGCCCATGACATGTTTGAGCAATATATCATTTAGTGACAACTTTTTGTAAAAAAAATATATATATTTTTTTTTTTTTTCATTATTCAATCTCTTGGGACAAAAAAAAAAAATATTTAATGGGCTCAACATTGCTCTCATCAAATAGCTTGGGGTGTCTACTTTCCAAAATGGGTCATTTGGGGGGGGGTTTGAACTGTCCTGGCATTTTATGCACAACATTTAGAAGCCTATGTCACACGTCACCCACTCTTCTAACCACTTGTAGACAAAGCCCTTTCTGACACTTTTTGTTTACATGAAAACATATTTTTTTTTTTTGCAAGAAAATTACGTTGAACCCCCAAACACTATATATAATGTTAAAGCAAAGGCCCTACAGATTAAAATGGTGGGTGTTGCATTTTTTTTTTCCACACAGTATTTGCGCAGCGATTTTTCAAACGCATTTTTTGTGGAAAAAATACACTTTTTTTTATTTTAATGCACTAAAACACACTATATTGCTCAAATTTTTGATGAAATAAAAAATATGATCTTAGGCCGAGTACATGGATACCAAACACGACATGCTTTAAAAATTGCGCACAAACACGCAGTGCGACAAACTACATACATTTTTAAAAGCCTTTAAAAGCCTTTACATGATACCACATTAGATTCACGGAGGAGGTCTACTGCTAAAATTACTGCCCTCGATCTGACCTTCGCGTGATACCTCACATGCATGGTGCAATTGCTGTTTACATATGACGCCAGACCAACGCTTGTGTACGCCTTTGCGCAAGAGAAGGGGGGCAGGGGTGCTTTTTTTTTTTTTTGTTTTTTTTTTTTATTTATTTAGCTTTTTTATTTTATTTTTAAACTGTTCCTTCCATTTTTTTTCTTTGTTATGATTTTTATTGTTATCTCAGGGAATGTAAATATCCCCTATGATAGCAATAGGCAGTGACAGGTACTCTTTTTTTGAAAAAATTGGGGTCTATTAGACCCTAGATCTTTCCTCTGCCCTCAAAGCATCTGACCACACCAAGATTGGTGTGATAAAATGCTTTCCCAATGGCGCGGTTTATATCCGGGAGGGGGGACATTCCCTCCCACTGCTTGTAAAAGCAGTCTAGAGGCTAATTACCCGCTAGAATTGCTTTTACATGAAAGCCGATCACTGCTGAAAAGAATGATACCAAGATGATACCTAAACCTGCAGGCATCATTCTGGTATAACCATTCAAAGTCCAGCAACATACTGGACATATATTGTAATCTTTTTTTTTTCATGCAGCCTCTTGCTGAACGAAAAAAAGAGATTGATTGGTGGGTATGCCCACCATTAGAATACCTCCCTTCATCCACCCACTTCTAATGATGGGCATACATGCACCATTTATATATGCCGATGCATGGGGGCATCCTCCCGAAAAAGTTATGCCGTGTACACACGGTCGGAATTTCGACCGTATGTACGTGGCATTAGGAGCCAATCGCTCCTCCTGCCCCCATGCTTCGGCATATATGCTCTTTTTTTTAACTGTGGTGGTGAAATCACCTCCTACAGCGTTGGAGTCGCGGCTTTATGTATCGTGGGAGCAAACGCTGTTGCTGTCAAGATAAATAAATCCGCGTTGCAACTGAATGGCGCACCTGAAAACAAAAAAATGCTTAACACTAAAACACAGTAAACAAAATTACATACCTGAAAAGCAAGCATGATAAAACATGATAAAACATAATAAAACATTGCAGAATAGAATGGAGTAAAAAAAGAGCAACAATAGAGCCCTTAGGTGGGGGGGGGGGGGGGGGGCGGAGGGGGAAAACGCAGGTGCTAGCAGGTATCTGGGCTGATCCCGCTAACAATGCGTTTTTTTTTGGAACCCTAAACTGCTGGGACGCTAGTATAGATCTGATCAGATCAGATATTGATCTGTTCAGATACTGTGCCACTAAGGGAGGTGTATGCTTTGCGCGTGGGTGTTTGCGGTACTGGCACTAACCTGGGCGACGCAGACCTTATTTGACCCTAAAACCTAATTGATATCACGCCGGGCGATCAGGGGGTTAAACCGTTATTGGGTAATAAATGGCGGGTGCCCTGACAGTATAAAAAACAAGCTAACTAACCAGCGTCACCCGTAACAGTAATACAAAAAAAAACTGGTTACCTAGCGACACACAGCAGCGATCAGAAAAACGATCGCTTAGTGACACTGGCAAAAGGGGGTGAAAGGTTAACTAGGGGCAATCAGGGGGTTAAAACCTTTATTAGGTAATATATGGGGGTACCTGACCTATATAAAAACCTGACGGGGAACCTAAATAACGAAATAACTAACTGGCTAACCAGCGTCACCAGTGACAGTTATACAGTGATCACTGGTGAAAGGGTTAACTCTAGGGGCAATCAAGGGTTAAAACCTTTATTTAGGTTGTAATATGGGGGTACCTGACCTATAAACCTATTTATGAACCTATATAAACATGGCGGTTACCTAAAAAAAAAAAAATGGTTACCTAGCGACAGCAGTGACTAATACAGCGATCAGAAAAACGATCGCTTAGTGACACTGGCAAAAGGGGGTGAAAGGGTTACCTGGGGCAATCAAGGGGTTAAACCTTTATTAGGGGGGGGGGGGGGCTACCTTGGACCTAAAACTAACTGCACTGACAGTTATTACAGTCACACTGACACTAAATGCAGTGATCAGTAAAAAAATGATCACTGCAATTAGTGACACTGACTGGGGGGGGAGGGGGTGATGTGACTGGGGGGGGGATGGGGTGAGGGGGTGATCTGGGGGTGACAGGGGGGTGTTTTGTGTGCCTATGTGTACATGGTGTCAGTGTACTGTTTGTGCACTAACCTGTACATGTTGACAGCTCGGCGTTCCTATCACATAGACCGCGCACCGAGCGTGACATCACTTCCTCTGCCTGTGTTTTGATTGACACAGACAGAGGAAGCATCTGATTCGCCAGGAGCGATCGCGGGGGTGGCCAGAAACCACTGGCCGTCCCCTCATCCCGGATCGCTACTTTTGCTCAGAAGTTTGTCACTGTACAGCTTAACCCCTTCCTATCCAGAATTTGTATATGAATATTCCCCAGTACAATATGCCAAGGAACTGTTAAAAAATGTGCTCTCTTTTAGGGGCATCAGCCTAACACTTTTTTCAGCTGGTAAGCTCTCAGTCCTAACGCTCCAGCTCTGGACCTCATTAATGATTACAAAACAAATCACAATAGTTCCCCAACCAGGATGGATAAAAAGCAATGATTAAAAAAAAAAAAAAAAAAAAAAAAATTTATAATAAAGATTTTTTTGATTATCATCAAAATTTATTTTAATAAAATGCTTTTGGAGTAAAAATCTAACTATAGTTTTTCTATTGACGATACATCATTTAATTTATTCAGCATGAAATGGAACTTAGTTATGTAACACAAGGCTGTACTTTCTGCAATATTTACATTTTTGGTAAACCCATTCAATGAATCCAAGCTGATGAAATAACATGCACTGCATTGGTGCATTCACACAATTTCACAGTGACGATGAGATTAAACAAAGTTCAGGAATATTCCTTTATCCCACTGTTTTGCAAATCTACAGTATGTACACTACAAACTGTATGATTGAATTGGTTCCAATATCATGGCTTCACTAACCTGAAAGCTTATTATCCTAAATAGGAAACCTTCATTTTGTTTGCAAATATTAAAGATTCTAACTACCAGCAAGAATAAGTCCTTACATTTAAAGAGCACCTGTCATTTCAGATCTATCATGGCAGCACCTGTTAGTGGGCATCCACTCACCTGGTGCCACCATGTCCCTCAACTTTTGTCACTGCAACATCACCAGCCATCCCATTAAAGTGAATGGGACAGTCAGTGAGTCAACAGCGGGTCAGAGAAGGAGCCACTGTGGGACAGAGATGACAGTTCACTCTTTAAAAATTATGATTTAAAATCAAGTTTATTTAAATAAAGTTTGTTCTATAGATATTTAAATAAAGGCTTTTTACTAGCGATTTAAATCATGACTTAAATCAAATCCATCCTGTTCCCAACCTGAAGGTGGCAGCATTTTTCTGTTTAATACTGTATTTGTTGGATACAATTACAGTATAAAAACATAATTACAATTAGATGTTTTTACATTTTTGTGTGTTCCTCAACATGTAATAAAAAAAGTTTTTTTTTTTTTTTTTTTTTATTAGAACAGTGTGCAAAATAAAAACCTTCTATATCTTTTGGCTAACAACATTTGGCCTGGGTCCAGGCATAATTGACCACTGATCACAAAGTGAATAAACTCTTAACATGTAGAAGATTAATTAGCCAATAGCAAGTAGTGAAGAATTCTTATGAAGCCTCACCACAACAAGCACCCTCTAACACTTCAATAAGAATGTGTAACATATCACAGTGCTTTCTGTGGTGAGATAACATTACCCACATGTCAACTCAAAGACTTTTACAAAACATTGTGTGGTAAGAGTACCAGACCTGTTGCCTAGATGGCATGACAGTCCAACAAAACAATGGATGTAAAGAGATACGACATTTAGAGATGCATGACTTTTCTACTTGTTGGTGAAGGGTATTCAATGGCAATGACAGAGGATTGACAGCAACATTACAATGTTAAAGCTGGACTATGCAGATGTAAACTACTGTATATTACATTTAAAACAATCATTGTGTTGAGTCTTGCAGCTGTAATAAGTCTATTCAAAACCTGCAGTTTTGCAACTTACTGCATTACCTAATTTACCCTGTAGACTATGCAAGAGTATTACCACACTGCTAAGGTTCTTTCTGTGCACCCCCTTCTTTGTAGGATGCCTACACCCCCCCCCCCCCAGGACCTAAACATTTTAGTAGGACAGCACTGCACAATGCAAAAAGTATGACTGGCTCACAAATCTGGAACTTCCACCTTCAGCCTAACATTTAGTGTATAATTAGCCAAAGATTGGTGCCCTATAAGTGTAAAAGCTGCCCCTTTGGGGTGCACAAATTCACCTAGAAGTTGTGTATATCGAAAGAAGGGATGTAGAGCTTAGTTTGTTCATGAGTAATAAATTGTGATAAAAATGTATAAAACAATATCATAGAAATCCAACACTGAATGGTGAATCAAATAATTGTCAAAATAGCAAGCATAGGAGGTAATTTACTAAACCTGGCGCAGCTCTACATAGAAACCAGCCAGTTTACAGATTTTATTGCCAAAGCCCAATTGAACAAGCGGATATCATACAGGACGGAGCTGTCACTTCTGGGTCCTGTATGACATCCCACACAGAGCGAGACGTGGTCAGCACGCCACCACCGGAGGAATAGCCTATCTGCACACGCTGTAAACACCTAGTGCCAGGAAAAGGCACATATACATGTGAGTGCAACTTTTATACCCCATTGCTTTTTTATCTTCAATAAATATACTATGCTATGAGACTTTTACCCTTGTCTCCTGTGAAGTCACCTTTATACATCCTAGCTTTACCCCGAGAGATCATTGGAGCGGAGTGGTGCTGACAGTGGGATCTTGTATTCCAAATGCGCATTTTGACCATCCTGTAAAAAAAAGGGGTCAAACACCTCTGGTGAGTTGCCACCTTCCCATTGAGCACTCGTGGAGGAAGAGTTAGGAGCCACCATTTTAAGAGCAACTTTGTTTATGGTGTTGGGATTATTATCACACATGGACTCCATGCTTGCTATTTTGACAATTTTTATTTGATTCACCATTCAGTGTTAGATCTCTATGATATGGTTTATATGTTTTTATCACAATTTATTACTCATGAACAAACCAAGCGCCACATCTTTTCATTCGACATTAGGGGTGCAACGGATCGTCACCCTGTTCGGATCGGCACACGGCGCGGTCCGCGGCCTCGGCCTTAGGAAAGGCCATGGCTTCGGCCTAGCTCCGGAGTGGTGGCCATCTTGGTGCACCCGTCGGCCGTTTACAATGTGATCACTCCTACAAATGACGGAGCGATCACTTGTAAACAAACCGGCGTCAAGATGACGTTGGTTCCTCTCTCCCCTCCGTGTCCAGATCTGTACAGTGGAGGGGAGAGATCGGATGGCAGCAGTGCTGTGGGCTGGATCTGTAGTGCCCACAGTGCTGCTCTGTGACAATTGCAGTCACAGCCATCCCGCCATACCCATCCAATATTACAGTGGGGAGATTGTGGCTATTACAGTGGGGACTATATGGTGGTGGAATTTTCACAGGTTTTTGCAAATTCAATTATTATTTGCTGATCCGAAAAATGATCCGTGACTCTGATCCGATACGTAAATTTTTTGATCCGTTGCACCCCTATTCGACATACACAGCTTAACATTTAGGTTGTAGGGGATTATCTGAAGCACATCTCATACACACACACACACATCAGTCACTAGCCTGTAAAAAAATAAAAATAAAAAAAATTTGGTATTTATTGGCATATAACACGCACTTTTTCACCCTGCATGCCAATACTTAAATTTTAGCTGCCTCGGAGGGGACAGCGAGGGGGCGGGACGAGCGCCGCCAGATTACATACAGTGAGAATCTTGTGTTTACTTGGTGGCCTCTGTAATAGGAAGTCCCGTCACCTGGGCAGCCATTGGACCACTGTTCTGTCTAGCATAGGAGATTCTCACTGTATGTAATCTGTCAACGCTTGTCCCGCCCCCCTCCCTATCCCCTCTAGGCTGCAGATGGTCATCGATCAGACTGCACGGATGGCAATGGTAAGGGCTGCTGCACTGATGTAGGCTGATGAGGCTGCATTGATGGCACTTGTGAGGCTGCAGATGGGCACTGACCCTTATTTTGCTTCAAAGTTCCTTAATTAAAATTACATTTTTTTTCCCTGAAACTTTCCTCTTAAAATGAATGTGCATGTTATACGCCTGTGTTTGTTATACACCGATAAATAAAAAATAAACCCCACACACCACAGCAAAAGGAAAATTCTGAGAAAAATCTAAATATTTATCTATCTCTTTACCTATTCCAGGTCAGTACCTCAGATGGTATTAAAGTAGGGTATCAAGGCAACTTCTAATTCTGCACAAAAAACATTCTTAGATCAAGGCGTGAGGGTTAGATAAACAACAAAAACAGCCAAGAAACTTCAATGAAGTAGTCTGCAATGGCTGTCTACATATTTTTCTTGATGGGTGTCCCTTAATATGGAGGCAGATTTCAAATTAATTTCTAATTAATTTCTATTATCTAAAAAAGCTCAAGGACTGAGCAGGCTTTCTGCTTTAACCATTACACTTGGGTCAATTGTTAATATCATGGAAAGATACACTTAA
This sequence comes from Lithobates sylvaticus, assembly GCA_028564925.1. Taxonomy (NCBI): domain Eukaryota; kingdom Metazoa; phylum Chordata; class Amphibia; order Anura; family Ranidae; genus Lithobates; species Lithobates sylvaticus. The sequence goes on along the minus strand of CM053026.1, from coordinate 370,863,261 downwards.
AAAGTAAAAAAAAAAAAAAATTACACACACACAAACTTTTGAAAAACCTTGACCTACACATTATGCATAGAAATGTCATAATTAAAATGTAAAAATCAATAAAAGCTGAAGTACCAACAAGGACTAGAAAAAAGGTTTTACGGCATTAGGGCAATTATGAAAGTTGCAGTTACATTGTTTAGATTTGGTGTCTAGGCTCACCATCAACTAAACAGATATTTCCTTGAGAAATCTGTACAAAGTCCAAAGAAAGAATTTTTATGATAGTTATGAACACTTAAAGTGGTTCTAAAGGCTGAATGTTTTTTACCTTCATGCTTTCTTTGCATGAAGATAAAAAAAATAAAAAAAACACACCACAACAAACACACACCTTCTGTGTGCAGCACCTCCCCCCCAATCCTCACCGGAGCTCCCATCGATCCAGCAATGTTAACGATAGCCTCGGCTGTCCTGGGACTCTCCTTCCTCATTGGCTGAGACAGCAGTGGGAGTCCATTGGCTCCAACTGCTATCACATCCAGTGAGCCAATGAGGAGATAGGGGGGGCCAAGCCACAGCTGTGTCTTATGGACGCATAGAGCAGTGGCTTGGGAGCGGGCACTGCACAGAGCAGGTAAGTGTAACAGGTCTGTTTTTTTTAAAAGAAAAAAAAGCTTCAATACCACTTTAAGAGTATTTTACTAATCTAAACAAAGACTTAAAAAAGATTTAATATTTTCAGATAAATGTGGTTTTGCTTTTAAGGTGTACAGAAAACATATGTAAAAAAAAAAAAAAAAAAAAAAAACACATTTACCTTGGACTGACCGCTGTGGGAGTGGCTTTAAGTTTAGCTCCCCCCCCCATACCCCATTAGGAGAACATAAATATTAGCCCATAACAGCCGTACTACTCTGCACAACAGTATTGCACAGCAAGGGCAGTCAATTGCTCAACTGCCCATTTACAATTTTTCCCCATTTGTGACACATTTGTTTTACAATAATACCAATAGCAACGCAATAAAATCCATGCCAGTGCACACCAATTCGCATTCATGTGTAATGCATCTCATGTTTTGAGGGTTTTCCATTTATTTAAATGGAAACCACATCTGCCAGGAATAGACAAGTGTGAATAGTGGTTATTGTAACTTTCAGCCCTGGGAAAATTGCTGGGGACCCTATCCACATGGAGTTTGTATGTGCACAATCACCATATAGGATGAAAAAGTAAAATTCAGTCCACAATCGCTTTTACAAGCAGGAGCTAAGTGATGACAGCGCCCATTTTAAAAGGCCAAAACAGGTACTACTATCTTACTGTTTAACAGCATACCTAATAAAATCAACTTGGGTGTATCCCGAAGACTTTATATTTCTTATTTGATGTGAAGAAATGTCAATAGGACATAAAACAGTCTTGCTAGGTTTTTCCTTTGCCTCGCAAGTGACCTTCTATGAAAGCTCAAAACCACAAGGAAAAAATTTACTGAGAAAACAATGGTACAATGGAATATATATATATATATATATATATATATATATATATATATATATATATATATATATATATATATATATATATATATATATATATACACACACACACACACACAATGATTTCATCAAAGAAATGATGCAACCTATAAAAATGACATTACAGCATAGAACACATCTAGGATTTAGAAAACCGACTATTGCTTACCAAAAACAATGTCGCTGTATGATTGCACTAGATTATTGTAAAATATTTAACTTTACTGTAACCCATTATTTAGGTGTAAATGTTGCTTCCCATCTTCCAGGCTACTTGGTGAGCCATGTTCACACCATCACCAGTGACAGAGAGGCAGCTAAAGGAAGGGATGTGCTTTATTTAATAAGCTATATAGGGCCTGTGTCGCTGGGCTTTTGTTCGCTTTAAAATGGGTTTTGTATTCCTATACAAGTCTGTAGGCACACAAAACCCTCTTGAAGCAGGTCAAATGCACATGCCAGTGAATTCTAAAGGATCTTAGAAGGGTCTCAAAAGGATGCAATCAACACAAGCCTAAAGCCAAATCAACAGGTCCTAAGATCTGCAATATGCAAGGTTAGCATGTACCGGTGAAACATTCTTGAATTTGTTTTATAATCGGACTTTACATGTTAACCTTTCATAACAAGATTGTATGTGCACACTAGACCTTGCTCCACCACAACTAGTAATGGATAGATTATTTCAGGTGGTACTCGGAATATGGCATGTGGAGATATGTCAGATAGTAAATGGGCCTTGCAAGTCGACTCTTTACAACACGAACGGGAATAATAATTTTAACTGCTTGCCGAACGCCTCACGCGGCAGAATGGAACATACAGGCAAACTAACATACCTGCACGTTGCCCTTTAAGAGGCGGAATGCTGTCGCGTGCGCCAAGCTCCGCGAGTAGGATCGCGGGTCCCGCGGATTTGATGTCCGCGGGGATACCCGCGATCATCTCACAGAGAGAAAGAACGGGGAAATGCTAATGTAAAACAAGCATTTCCCCGTTCTGCCTAGTGACACTGTCACTGATCACAGCTCCCTATAATCGTGAGCGGTGATCAGCGATGTGTCACGTGTATATAAAATCGCTGATCGCCACCATTACTAGTAAAAAAAAAAAAATTACTAAAAATGACATAAAACTATCCCCTATTTTGTAGACGTTATAAATTTTTCGCAAACCAACCGCTTATTGCGATTATTTTTTACCAAAAATATGTAGAATACGTATCCTAAACTGAGAAAAAATTTTTTTTATATATTTATTATAGCAAAGAGTGAAAAAATTTGTTTTTTCTTCAAAAGTTGCGCTCTTTGTTTATAGCGCAAAAAATAAAAACCTCAGAGGTGATCAAATAGCACCAAAAGAAAGCTCTATTTGTGGGGGAAAAAAAAAAACACGGCTGGGAGCCACGTCGCACGACTGCGCAGTTGTCAGTTAAAGGGACGCAGTGCTGAATCGCAAAAAGTGCTCTGGTCTTTGGGCAGCCAAATGGTCCGGGACTTAAGTGGTTAAAAAAAAAAAAAGTTATTCAAAAATAAATAAAAATGAAGGATGTGGATCAGAAATCAGTTAAAGCGGTTCTGCACTCATTTCATTTAGTAAATCTCTTTGCCTTCCAAATCAGGCAAAGAGTACTAAATGAAATGTTTTTTTTTTTTTTTTTTTTTACTTACCTTGTAATTGAAGACTTCCGGTCTTCTCCCTCTGCGGCGGCGGGCGGGGTCTTGCGTCGATCGTCGTCACGCCGCACTGTCTCCTGGGATCTGGTGTCATTGATCCCAGGAGTCAGTGCGGGCATCTTCCGAAATCTCGCGAGATTTCGGCCACATCTTCCGAAATCTCCCGAGATTTCGGCCGCATCTGCCGAAATCTCGTGAGATCTCGGCAGATGAGCCGTTACTGCGCACGCGCGAGTAACGGCAGTGCATGCTGGGCCATCTAAAGTTCCTGTGGGTGTTTCACATGCCCACAGGCAAGATGGCCCCCAGCACTAAAGAAGAAGACGAGGAACTTCATCGGACGAAAACCGGCGGCGATCGAGATGGAAGATGGAACAGGTGAGTCCCCTAATAAAGGTAAGCACACTTTATATTACATCCTAAAAAAAAAAATTTTTTTTTCAGAGTGCAGAACCGCTTTAAGCAAAAGAAATAAGTTTTTTATCCAATGTATTTTTGTGGAATCTAACCTGGGGTAAATGAACGTATCAATGTTGTATAAATGTTATATGACTAGGCTACACAATATGTGTAAGAATATACTTATTCTTAAAAAAATAAAAAAAATTGTTCAAAAAGAATACAGCTTACTGATCCCTATAGTAGCTTTGACTATTACAGCGATTGTCATCTTCTAGAGTGGTCCCTCGGGTATCATACCTGGAGATCAGCTTTAAGTTAAGGATGAATTTCAGGTATAGAAATTGTATTCATAGTTACATGGGTTCAGCTTGGACCAAAGAAAACTACGCATATACTATACTATGCTTGGCCAATGCCACTGAAAGCTGAAAATCACTGAAGTAGACACTGCTACTCTAGTGATCTCCACCACCTTGCAGATCCTGTGCTGTGCGGCTGGCCTGCCGGGTGGTGACATTTCTGGTGAAGTACACCATCCGTTTACATAAGGCAGGGGTGCCCAACCTTTTGAAGAGCGAGGGCCACTTAAGCGAATTGGTAACTGGTCGCTGGCCACAATGAGCAGATCAGATGACAAGTCCGTGTCCACGGACACAGCCCACTCTACTCTATGGGCCCTCTGATCCAATCTGATTTGCCCAGACGGAAGGGGCAGATCCCTTTCTATTTTTTTTTTAGGTAGGCGTGTGTAAACAGACACAAGTTCGTTTACATCTGCTGCTCCATAGAGGTGAATAGTAAGTCCGATTGGGTCAGACCAGTCATGTGAAAGGGGCCTAAGGTTGCTTTCACACTGATGCGCTGCGATTTGCCTGAACCGCGGGTGCAGCGCAGTGAACCTGTGGATTTTCTGTGGGTTAGTTGCACTTTGTCGTAAACTTCTATTATATCCTGCAGGTGTGGCGCACTTTCTAAAGGTGCCACAAACCTACAGGTAATAACAGAAGTCTATGGCTCAATGCAGGTAACCCGCAGCTGCTCTGCACCTGTGGATCATTTTGAAAGCAGCCCAGTAACCACTGCAAAACAGATATCCATATATACTGTGAATTTAGTAGTAAACTTACCTTTAAAAACCATCTTCTATTCTGGTATCGCTGGCTGTTGCTGTCCCAGGCGGAGTGCATTTGGTATCACTCTGCCTGTGACAGGAGCGGGCGCTAAACAGGAAGCATTGGCTTATGTGGCTCTGCTCTGCAGCCACTTGCTTCCACTACCTGCTCAGGGATGGCAGGTTGGCAACCCGTGATCTGGGCTTGCCAACCTGCCATCTTAGAGCAGGAGGTCGAGGGCCACATCAGAGGGCTCCGCGGGCCACATGTGGCCCCCGGGCCACTGGTTGGGCACCCCTGACATAAGGCCTGCAGGATGCTGCCATATTGCGTTGAATTTTACAAAAAATTGCAGAGACAGCAGATTGAAAATAATTTTTAATAACATTAAATTACAATTAAGCTGGCCATAGAAGGTTCGAATCTTGGCTGGCTCAGCAGGAATCAGCCAAGATGCAAAGGATGTATGGGCAGACTGTCGGATTTTACATGCGATTATTGCTAGCGGCTGTTCTACCAGCAATAATCACGGTTCCCCCAGCGAGGATGGCTTCCCATGCCCCCCCTGCCGGGAGAACACAATGGCTCCACCAGAGACTGATGATGGGGGAATCAAGCAACCGGTGGTTGCAGGAAAGAAAATCGATCCATCTATGGCCACCCTTAGGCTTGTATAGCAAATTGTACAGTACAGTATCTCAAAAAAGTGAGTACACGCCTCACATTTTTGTAAATATTTTATTATATCTTGTCATGTGACAACACTCAAGAAATTACACTTTGCTACAAAGTAACGTAGTGAGTGTACAGCTTGTACATCAGTGTAAATTTGCTGTCCCCTCAAATATAATATCCCCTCAATAACACACAGCTATTAATGTCTAAACGCTGGCAACAAAAGTGAGTACACCCCACAAGTGAAAATGTCCAAATTGGGCCCAATTAGCCATTTTCCCTCCCCGATGTCATGTGACTCAGTGTTACAAGGTCTCAGGTCTGAATGGGGAGCAGGCGTGTTAAATTTGGTGTCATCGCTCCCTCTCATACTGGTCACTGGAAGTTCAACAAGGCACCTCATGGCAAAGAACTTTGAGGCTCTGAAAAAAATAATTGTTGCCCTACATAAAGATGGCATAGGCTAGAAGAAGATTGCCAAGACCCTGAAACTGAGCTGCAGCACGGTGGCCAAGACCATACAGTGGTTTAACAGGACAGGTTCCACTCGGAACAGGCCTCACCATGGTCGACCAAAGAAGATGAGTGCACGTGCTCAGCATCATATCCAGAAATAGTCTTCAGAAAAGCACCACTGCTGCAGAGGTTGAAGGGGTGGGGGGGGGGGGTCAGCCTGTCAGTGCTCAGACCATATGCCGCACACTGCATCAAATTGGTCTGCATAGCCGTCATCCCAGCAGAAATCCTCTTCTAAAGATGATGCACAGGAAAGCCTGCAAACAGTTTGCTGAAGACAAGCAGACTAAGGGCATGGATTACTGGAACCATGTCCTGTGGTATGATGAGACCAAGATAAACTTATTTGGTTCAGATGGTGTCAAGTGTATGTGGCGGCAACCAGGTGAGGAGTACAAAGACAAGTGTGTCTTGCCTACAGTGAAGCATGGTGATGGGAACGTGATGGTTTGGGGCTACATGAGTGCTGCCGGCACTGGGGAGCTACAGTTCATTGAGGGAACCATGAATGCCAACATGTACTGTGACCTACTGAAGCAGAGCATGATCACCTCCCTTTGGAGACTGGGCCACAGGGCAGTATTCCAACATGATAATGACCAAAACATACCTCCAAGATGACCACTGTCTTGCTAAAGAAGCTGAGGGTAAAGGTGATGGACTGGCCAAGCATGTCTCCAGATCTAAACCCTATTGAGCATCTGTCGGGCATCCTCAAATGGAAGGTGGAGGAGCACAAGGTCTCTAAAGTCCACCAGAGCCATAATGTTGTCATGGAGGAGTGGAAGAGGACTCCAGTGGCAACCTGTGAAGCTCTGGTGAACTCCATGTCCAAGAGGGTTAAGGCAGTGCTAAAAAATAATGGTGGCCACACAAAATATGGACACTTTGGGCCCAATTTGGAAATTTTCACTTAGGGGTGTACTCACTTTTGTTGCCAGCGGTTTAGACATTAATGGCTGTATGTCAAGTTCTTTTGAGGTGACAGCAAATTGACACTGTTATACAAGCTGTACACTCACTACTTACATTGTAGCAAAGTGTAATTTCTTCAGTGTTGTCACATGAAGATATAATAAAATATTTACAAAAACGTGAGGGGTGTACTCACTTTTGTGAGATACTGTATATGCTATATTTTTTTTTATTTGCCATTTTGCAAATAGTTACCCTTTAAATAAACTTGACATTTATTACATGATTTGCTTTAGCTTGCAATAACCTGTAAACACACAAAAAAAAAAAAAAAAAAAAAAGTACTTTCCAAATATATTGCAATAGAAACATGAATTATAACCTAAGATTTCCACCAACGTAACTGATTAATTAAAGCCTTGTTTATACAACGTATAATTTGTTTGTAATTTATAATTGTTTCACCTTTTCCATTTAATAAAAAAAAAAAAAAAAAAAAAAAAAAGCTTGCTGAGCTTTTCAACACAAAAATGGCAGTGACCAAATATTAAATCAGCTTAGCATTCTAGTCCGTTCTTTTACATACCATACCTAAATCCCCTTTCACAAGTTTACTTCTGCAATAATCCCATTGCCCTCCGAAATGATGTATACGTTTTATACATCAATGAAACATAAAATAGAGGCATACCACGCAATACGACTACAACGACGTCTCTCGAACATGAAGGAAATAACACATTCATATTGTAGCAACATTTAGCAGTTCAATAAATGTGCATTATGCTTTTATTCAAAGAGTAGTATTTGATATCTAGTACATCAGACTCTATGCTTCCAGGATTGCTCACCTTTATAACCATTTTCCACTTGCTAAGAAAGGCGTGCATTTATCTGTCAGATCAAAAACACTGAAGCCGCCGTTGTTGACTAGTGTATGTACACCCCATCGCTAAAATCTCATAAGCTTTGACATTTTAATAAAGCTTTAAAACTATTAACATTTGCAGGTTTTTAAAATAATACATGGTGGTTTTACCATGAAGGCCCTTGTGCAGACACTTAGGGCCCTTTCACACTGGGGCGGGCGTCGGCGGTAAAGCAATGCCATTTTTAGCAGCGTTTTACTGTTTTTGCAGCACTTTTCGGGCTGCTTTTAACCCCCGCTAGCGGCCGAAAAAAGTGTTAAAAAGCGCTGTCGGGCTTTCACACTGGAGTGACGAGAGAGACGCTTTACAGGCACTATTTTTAGCGATATAGCGCCCGTAAAGCACCTCAGTGTGTGAGTAGCCTTACAATTACATGGCGAGAACAACCTGAGGGGTTGATTTACTAAAACTGGAGAGTGCAAAATCTGGTGCAGCTCTGCATGGTAGCCAATCAGCTTCTAAGGCTGGGTTCACACTGATTCTACACGGCAGTCATACGACTTTCAACCTACTTTGCTCTGCGACATTGGTCCTACATCCATCTGACTTGAATGGACAGGATACTACTTTGATCCAACTTTGTGATAGTCTGACTTGTCCTTTGAACAATCAAAACAATCCCAGTGTGAGATAAACTCCTTTTACTGCTGTTGTAATCACCATGTCTGATGTCAAAAGTTGGATGGTTAGGACAAGGATCCTACTTTGATCCGACTTCAATAATAGTCAATGGGCGGAAGTAGGATCAAAGTCGAACCAAAGTTGAACAGGGAGCATTTTCAAAGTCGGACCAACTTGTGTCGGACCAGTTAAGACAGCTCCCATAGGGAAACATTGATCTTCACACGTCATGAGCTCCCAATGTCGGAGCGTTTGTCGTACCAGTGTGAACCCGACCTAACGCCAGCTTGTTCAATTAAGCTTTCATGGAAAAAACATGGAAGCTGCTTGCAGCTCTGCATAGAAACCAATCAGCTTCCAGGTTTTTTCCATCAAAGCTTAATTGAACAAGCTGGCATTAGAAGCTGATTGGCTACTATGCACAGCTGCACCAGATTTTGCACTCTCCAGTTTTAAGCTGGCCATACACCATACAATTTTCTTATTCAATTTCCTTTAGATTTACCTTCAACTGTGTAGTACAAGGGCCTGCCTGACTGCATAAAAATCGAAAGTCTTTAGATTTGATCTCATATTATATGGTTTTGGTAAATCTAAAGGAAATCTATAGACAAAAGTTGTATAATGTATGGCCAGCCTTAGTGAGGCCCAATTCATACCTATGCATTTTTAGTGCTTTTTGCATTTTGCACTAGTCAATTCAACATGGTTTCCTATGGAACACGTTCTGTAGTTCAAATCTGCAAAATTCTAAAAAGCACTTAAAATGCATAGGTGTGAATCAGCGATGCCAGGCATTGCATGGCTGAAAATCGCATCGCATTCGCACCAAAATGGTGCAGGACCCTTTTATTTGTCTGCACTGGAATCGGATCGCCTGGGTGTTCAGACCCATGTGATCTGATTTCACGGTTCACACTGCGTTCTGCAAACCGATTTGGGGGTGTCGACTTTATATTGACACCCCCAGCGGTTCACAGAGAGCAGTGTGAACTGCCAAAGTTTCGAATGCGATGCGGGAGCCCGCACAGGAATCGCTGTGGTTCCTGCATTGCACCAGTGTGAACCTAGCCTTAATCAACCCCTGTGACAGTCAACCACTTTCAGACCAGATCATTTTGCTGGCTTAAGACCAGACCACTTTTTGCGATTCAACACTGCGTCACTTTAACTGACAATTGCAGAGAAAAAGGTGCTGATAATAGCATCGAAAGGGCACGTGATATTTCCGCAATTTTACTGTGCTTATGGTGCGTTTTTCATAGGTCAGGTGACTGAAAAAACACATTAAAAATGTAACACAAGTGTGTTACTGATGCATTCTTTCTGCACTTTCAATGCATTTCAACGGGAAGGTGCGTGTTTGGTTTGTTTTTGACCAAAAATACAGCAAGCAAGATTTTTAAACACCACAACGGACCAGTGTGAAGACACAGTTTAACCACTTACCCACTGGGCAGTTAAACCCCCTTCCTAACCAGACCAATTTTCAGCTTTCGGCGCTCTCACACTTTGAATGACAATTACTCCGTCATGCAACACTGTACCCAAATTAATTTTGTGTCCTTTTTTTCACACAAATAGCGCTTTCTTTTGGTGGTATTTAATCACCGCTGGGTTTTTTATTTTTTGCGCTATAAATCAAAAAATACAGAAAATTCGGTAAAAAAAAAAAAAAAAAAAATTCTTTGTTTCTATTAAAAATTATTGGCGAGTATTGGCAGAGTTGCACAGTGGTGGCAGAGCATTGACCAGCGCGGTGGGCACTACACATCCAGCCCACAGCGCTGGTCCCATCTCTCCCTCTCTTCGCTTCTCCCCTCTCTGTACCGATCGGTACAGAGAGGGGAGGGAGGAACCGGCGTCATGATATGACGCCGGTTTGTGTACATGTGATCGCTCCGTCATTTGACGGAGCGATCACGTGGTAAACGGCCGCTATCAGCGGCTGTTTACCGTGATCCGTGATGCGCCGGGTCCTCGGGACCCAGCGGTCATGGATGTTCCCGAATGCGCGCCCCCAGGGGGCGCGCGGGAGCAAATTTCTAGGAGGACGTCCACTTAGAACAAGCCGACTGCGCTGTGGCCGTCTTTCGACTATAGCGCGGTCGGCATGTGGTTAAAGGAATGCATTTTTCTTGCGCTAAAGGTGCTGACAAATTCATATTCATTTAAATTCATATTAAAATTAAAAATCCAATACAATATATAATATTTTATTTTTTAAAACTGTCAAGTACATCCTGATTTTTTCGGTACCAAAATTTACATTCGGTGCACCTCTAGTGTTCCCTGCATAACACTTAAAAAAACAAAAAAATAAACAAACAGACTAGTCATATTACTTTGACAAGTCATGAGATTGGACTCCGAATGAAATTGCAGATTGCCGCCATTACTAATAAAAAAATTGCCATAAAACTATCCCCTATTTTGTAGATGCTATAACTTTTGCGCAAACCAATATACAATTATTGCGATTTTTTTTGCCAAAAATATGTAGAATACATATCGGCCTAAACTGAGGAAAAATACGTTTTTTTATATATTTTTGGGGGATATTTGTTATAGCAAAAAGTAAAAAAAAAAAAAAAAAAAAAAAAAAAAAAAAAAAAAAAAAAAAAGATTGCGTTTTTTTTCAAAATTGCCGCTTTTTGTTTATAGCGCAAATAATAAAAACCGCAGAGGTGATCAAATACCACCAAAAGAAAGCTCTATTTGTGTGAAAAAAAAAGGACGACAGTTTTGTTCGGGTGCAAGGTCGCACGACCGCGCAATTGTCAGTTAAAGCGAAGCAATGCCGAATCGCAAAAAGTGCTCTGGTTAGCAAGGGGGGTAAAATCTTCTGGGGCTGAAGCGGTTAATGTAATTTTATAATTATGTTGGTTTTCAGACTAAAACTTTGTGGCTAGCGACCAGTTACCAAATCACTTAAGTGGCCCTCGTCCTTCCCTTGTGTAGGGAGACAACTCTAGCCCCTGCATGCAAGAGTAGCACCATAGGATTCTGGAAGAGAAAGGCACCACCCTGGAACAGGAAACCTGAGTCAGTGGTAATGAAACCAGCTTAAACTTAAACACAGGCAAGGAGTAAAAAAAAAAAAATAAAGAAGCTGTAAATTCAGTAAGTGATTAAATCAGATCCTGAAATTGCTTAAAAAACTAGAGGGTTTATTATTACTTACAGTATATTAGCAGTTTAATAGCAGCAATTCCTGTGCGTTTCCCACATTGCATCAGTGTGAACTGAGCCTAAGGATGAGTCTGTGGGCATAATAAAATATCCAGTACACCTACTGCAGACCCTTTGATGGGTGGAGTCAGCTTTGACACCTTCTCCAGGGACAAGGAAAACCTGCTGCCAATGGCAGCTGGGGCTCTCGTTTTAGGATCAAAACTACTAAGGATACCGAGAGTTAGGCTGGCCATACATTATACAACTTTTGTCTATAGATTTCCTTTAGATTTACCAAAACCAATTCTAAACACTTTCAATTTGTATGCAATCAGGCAGACCCTTGTACTACACAGTTGAAGGTAAATCTAAAGGAAATTGAATAAGAAAATTGTATGGTGTATGGCCAGCTTTACATTGACTTGCTTTGCAAGTGATCTGAACTCTGCACTGAACCAAAGACCAAGTGAACTCCACTTAAAGTGGTTGTACAGACTGGTTTAGTGTTAGTTAAAGCATTAGAGTTGGTGTTGAATGTAGGTTCTTTTGTAATGTATAGATACCGAGCCTGGGTGAGCCCAGTAGGCCGTTTTGTGTCAAAAAAGGTTGTTTAGATACTTAAAGAGTAACTCCACTTTTGTGGAGTAAAAAAAAAATAATTGCCCTCTGGGTGATCTATGCACATTGCAAGAATTTTGAGAAACTTTGTTGGATTCCTACCTTTTGTTTTTCTGAATCAATAACTCTTGTCCATGTGTAGAACGTGTATGGGAGTGATTTTTAAATTATCCCAATCAGCTGTTGTACCTTCAGAGCTCTAATGAGGAATGTGGCAGGGTCTGCATCCCTTTCGGAATGAATTTCCTTTGGGAATACAATACCAAAAATAACACATTTGTTGCAGAGGATGCCAAAACTGACTTGCATCTTAGTGTAGACTTCTGGGAAAATCAGTGAGCCAATCACACAAGCAAGAAATTATATTTCTGAGGGGGCGTTCTGTACATCATCTTTATACAGAACACCTCCAGGTTGCCATATTGCATTGCATATGAAGATGTAGATTGAAAAGGAAAGGTCATTTTTAATAACATTCAATTACAATATGACTATTGTGTCACAAATGTATACACTGTATTTTTTATTTTGTGATTTTTTTTTTTGTCCCCATGATAGTGGAATTACCCTTTAAGCAAGCTTTACAAAATAAAAATGTAATCATTTTTTTTTTTTTTTTTAACTGCAATAATTAGCGTTTTCATATCTACCTGAAGATCAGCTTTCTTTAAATACTACTATACCGCATGCATAAAATAGGTACATGATGTACAATCTCTTCACATAACTCCTGGCCCATTCAAACTAGAGTGCAGTGCCCCATGGTGCACATGATTTGTGCATCAAGGCCAGTTGTGGGGCGTTGCATTAAACAGGCCATTCAAAATAAATGTGCTGTAATACTTCAAAACTTGAAAATAGGTCATGCTGCATTTTTTGCAGCACACCATAAGACCCCTTTCACACTGGAGGCTTTTTTCAGGTGCTTTAGCGCTAAATATAGCGCCTGAAAAAAGCCTCATCTGCAATCCCAGTGTGAAAGCCTGGGTGCTTTCACACTGGGGCGCTGTGCTGGCAGGGCATCAAAAAAAGTCCTGCAAGCAGCTTGAGGCGATTTAGGAGCGTTGTATAAAGCAGCCCTGCCCATTGAAATGAATGGCCAGCGCTGCCGAAGCACCTCGGCAGCATCGCTTTGCCGGTGCTTTTAACCCTTTATTCGGCCACTAGCGGGGGTTAAAAGTGTTGCTAAAACTAGTGTTGCTTTACCGCCGACGCCCAGGCGCTGGCAGTGTGAAAGAGCTCTTCAACATTATAACAGGCATTACTGCAATATTGTAGTGTAAACAGGCCCTTCTACCAGTAAGGCGGCAGAGGACACTCCTATGGACGGGGGCCCGAGAAAACTGCTATTGGGGGGGGGGGCAGAAGACACCCCTATGGGGGGGAAAGGGGGGCAGAAGACAGGGGACAGTGCTACGCTATTGGGGACAATCTTTGATTTCCTCCATATTGTCCAGGTAGATCTCAACCTCTAAAAGGGGTTCCCTACCCCTGAGGTAGGTGGTCCATTTCAAGTTACATTCATGTGGATGGCAGGCACCAAGGCTTCCCAGCAGGACATTGCCCAAAGCATCCTTCCTATATTTAATCCTAAGGCAATCTCTTCCCCAGGTAAGTGACACATGCATACTCACCTGGCCATACACATGATGTAAAAGAAAATGCGATTCATCAGACTAGGCCACCTTCAATTGCTGTGGTCTAGTTCTGATGCTCACTTTGGACTATGGACACAGGTCAGCATAGGCACTCTGACCAGTCTGCTGCTACTCAGCCCCATACATAACAAATTGCAATGTCCATTTTTTTCTGCTTTCAACATATCAACTTGCGGTCTAATATATCCTACTGGACTTTTAGATACAATTATAATAAGACAATCAAAGTTATTCATGTAGCCTGTCAGTAAGGTTTTGGATGATCAGTGTGTGTTATAACTATATGTTTTAATTGGCAAATGCTGTTAGATCACGAAGTTTTGAATTAAAATATTTGAAGAATAATGCCTTGATCCACAAATAAGAGAACAAGCACTGAAAACTAGTATTCATATTGCTACTATACCAGCCTAAATGACCTCCAACAGATCTTTTGCATCTGGACAGGCAAGTTGGATACTTGTGAGACACTGGTAGGATGCCTATAATTATTCTGTCACTTACAAAAAAAGGAAACCGTATCAACTTGAAACACTATGCAAAAAACTACAAAATATCATTAGGCTGCATCCACTCCTGGGAGTTTCTGGAATGTGTGAAAGAGCCACAGAAAATGCTTTTTATTTCAGAAACTTATTGCAAATGGATGGCACGCCAGGTGCTGGTAGCAGACACATGTTCTGTCATGCTACACACGCACCATGTGCCATTTCAAAAAAAAAAAAAAAAAAAAAGTTTTGGAGCTTCTTTGGGATGTTTTGTCACACGTAGAGCAGCCCATTCAAGTGAATAGACTGCCCTATGCACAATGAGCAGAAACACTCCAAAACACGCATGCAAAAAAAATGAATGGGGTCAATGGGGTCTTAATGTATTCATGTGTCTAAGAACACAGATCACAACTATCTAGACCAACCATTCCAAACTAGGGTTCTTCCAGAAGTTGCTAGAGGTTCCTTGAGCAATGGCTGATTGACCTTCCGTTTGGTGGTGCCTGCATAGTTCCATGTTCAATGTCACTTGGCAGACAGCTGCATGACACCAAAGATCAATTTTAACTACTACTACTACATTTTTCCCCACAAACCACCAATGTAAGGGGACATTTTTATACAGACCATCAATGTAAGAGGACATTCTTACTGACCCAATAAATGTAATGTATTTAAACAGGATTCACCAGAGACCCGAAAAATGTATGGGCCCTCTGAAGTGAAAAGGTTGAGAAGGGCAGGCCCAGACTATAGAATTTTCCGTCACAGTGTATGAATGGGCAAGCTAGACAATGAAGAAGAAAGACAGGAAAAGTCGAGATGCCTTTGAACTTCAGTGCTAGAAAATATTATTTTCTAAGAATATTGTAGACAGCGAGGAAAACAAAAATGGATCCCTCAACAAATGAAGGCCAGATTTACAGACTATGAATGAGAAGAGAATTACAGTGAAGAAAAGTTGAAGAGGAAATAAAGAGCAAAGCAGCAATGACGTAGCTGGATCCAGACATAGAAAGCATGCATGTCAAAGACTGAAGGTCCAATTAGAAGACAGAACCCTCTCCATGGGGTTGTCAGGAGTGAACAGTGACATTTAGAACACCACTCGGGATATTGTTAATTGGGAATACATTTCAGCAACAATATACATGCAGGTTGGGCATTTCTTCTTTTTTTGTGTGTAAAAACATTATTTTTTACATTTAATATTTAGGTCATGTGAATATGTTCAAAAATGTCCTTCATTAATTATAAAAAATATATATATATTTTCAGGTAGGGATGTGACAAGTCAGGTGACTATCATATGGCGGCCCTTTTTAGAGATAGACGTAGATGGGTGAGGAGATGAGATATCACCCAGTTGAGGAGGAGACAATAAAATCATATAGCACTGCTCGTTTCCTCAGGTGGGGACATTTCTTACAAACTCCTGGCAGGGAAGAATGAATAGCCGCCACTGCTGAGCCCTCTCAGAGAAGCTGCCACCTTCCACACACAAGACAAAAGAGACGCTGAGAAGAGGAGGGAAGCCGGACACAGGGCTGTTCAGTCACAGACGAAATGCCCAGCCACCCCCGCTCTATACACACACACAACGGGGCAAGATGGAGGGGGAAGGCGGGCACTGCAGCTGTCACCAGAGGAGGAGAGCACCGACAGCTCGACATATTCAACATGGAGCACAGTGAACGAGGAAGACGAGAGGACAACATGGCGATGTCTCCTCCTCTGACATTGCCAGGCTGAGGGACGTCGAATACAACACGCCAGGCCGGCTAACGCTGCGTATACCTGGGCGGGGGCACATTAACCCCATTAATACGGTTATTGTATTTATTTATTACTATGTAGATCTCTATATGTTTGTATGTGTGATTAGGACGCCACATTCTCCTCCCCCTCTGCTGCTTAGCGCTTTCCCGCCCGACAAGCAGAGGAGGAAGAGGGGGAGGAGGGGGAATATGTCTCCATATACACGTTCTCGATCACAGAACACGCACTTTATACATTGTCTGTACAGTGCTGGACACACGTCTGCACCCTGTACGGTCACCTCAGCCAACCACACATTCATACACATACACTGGACACACTCCAGCCGTGTACTGTCTGAACATTACAGGGGCCACACTGGGCGACTTATATAAAAGGTCTATATAACTGGGGGACACACTGGGTGACTAATGAAGGACGCATGTGGGGGGAAAAGGGGCCACACTGGGTGATATACAAGTCTATGAAAACGGGGGCCACACAGAGTTTCAAACATAGGATGTGGGGGGAGGCCACACCAAGTTCCATACAAGGGCCACATTGGGTGTCAATGTATCTGGGGGCCCACACTGGGTGAAATATAGAAGGTCTATATAACTGGGGGCCACACTGGGTGACATACATAACTGGGGGCCACACTGGGTGACATACAGAAGGTCTATATAACTGGGGGCCACACTAGGTGGCTTGTATGGAAGGTCTATATAACTGGGTGTCAAACGCAGGACGTCTGTGGGGAAAAAGGGGCCACACTGGGTGACATATAGGTCTATGAAAACTGAATCCACACTGGGAGTTAAACATGCTGTCTGAAGGGAAAAACAAGTGCCATACATAAAGGGCCACACTGGGTGACTTTTATATAGAAGTCTATGAAAACGGGCCACACTGGGTGTCAAACAAGATGTCTGTGGGAAAAAGGGGGCCATACTTGGTGACTTCTATAGAAGGTCTATGAAAACAGGGGCCACACTGAATGTCAACCACAGGCCATCTGTGTGGGGGGAGGAGCCACGCCAAGTTCCATACATATAAGGGCTACACTGTGTGACTCATATAGAAGGTCTATAGAACTGGGGGCCATACTGAGTGTCTAATGCAGGCCAATCATGGGGGGGAAAAGGAGCCACACTGGGTGACATAGAAGCTCTATGAAAACGGGGGCCACACAGTTTCAAACACAGGAAGTCGGTGGAGAAAAAAAAAAGGCCACATCAATTTCCATACAAGGGCCACACTGGGTGACATATAGAAGGTCTATATAACGGGGGGGGGGGGGCATACTGGGTGACATGGAGAAGCTCTATATAACTGGGGGCTATATTGGGTGACTTCTATAGAAGGTCTATATAACTAGGGGTCATACTGGGTAACATATAGAAGGTCTATTAAACTGGAGGCCACACTAGGTGACCTGTATGGAAGGTCAATAGCATGGGACAATACTGGGTTTCAAACACAGGACATCGGTGTGGACAAAAGAGGCCACACTGGGGCTATATAACCGGGTATCAAACACAGGACGTCTGTGGGGGGAAAAAGGCCACACTGGGTGACATATAGAAGGTCTATAAAAACTGAATCCACACTGGGTGTCAAACAGGCCATCTGCAGGGGGGAAAACAAATGCCACACCAAGTGCTATACATACAGGGGCCACACTGGGATACGTATATAGAAGGTCTATGGAAATGGGCCCCACTGGGTGTCAAACACAAGATGTCTGTGGGGGGAAAAAAAAGGGGACCACACTGGGTGGCTATTATAGGAGGTCTATGAAAACAGGTGCCACACTGGGTGTCAAACAAAGGCCATCTGTGGGGTGGGGGAGATAGGCCACACCAAGTGCTATACCTATAGGGGCCACATTGTGTGACTTATATAGAAAGTCTAAGAACAGGGGTCACACTATGTGTCAAACACAAAACTTCTGTGGAAAAAAAGGGGCCATGCTAAGTGGCATATATACAGGGGCCACACGTCAAGTTATATAGACGGTCTATGGAAAAGGGCCACACTGGGTGTCAAGCACAGGACAACTGTGGAAAAAGGGGCCACACTGGGCGACTTCTATAGAAGGTCTATAAAGACGGGCCTCATTGGGTGTTATAAAAAAAAAAAGCTGCCTGGAAACGTGCCACAACTGGGTACCATACATTTAGGGGCCACACCTTGCTGTTTGAAAACAAGGGGCATAACTGGGTGTCATACATAAGCTGCCTGGAAAAAGGGGCCACACACAAATTACATTTATGAAAGCGGGCCACTAGGTGTCATACATGGAAGGGCCACAGAGGGTGGGTCCCTAAATAATCCTGGGGGTCACACACATTATATGGAGATATGATTAGACTGTACACAGCAGCCACATGCCCCATGAAAAGGGCCCCCAGTGCACTCATTCAAATCCTCTACAGGCAGGCAAAAAAATAACCTTCTACTCATGGTGTAGGATAGGCAGTGAGCAGCACCCGGCTCCTGGTATAAATGGGAAGTGTGTACAAATGGCGGAGTGAGTGTCCTGTAAAGCTTGCAATCTAATATGGTGGCAGGAAATGACAGATGGGTGATATATAGAGTGAGCACACAACACATGCCTGGACTGTCCTCCTAAATACTTCTCACTCTAAACTTCCCAGTACACTTCAGCCTGAGCCAGCACACAGCACTGACTCCTTTATTATTATCAGCACAGGAGACTGACTTCTCATTACACTAAGAGGGAAATAGCAGCTCCGTAGGTGGAGATCAGTCCCTCCCCAACACTCAGCATGGTGGAAGGCAGACCTCTGAGCAGCAGTGACCAGGTACAAGTCTAAAAACATGGCTCCCAGCATGGGGACTGAGCGAGCAATCTCACACACACACACACACACACACACACACACACACACACATAGGGACCTGTACAAAGACACCCTTCCTTCCTCGTCCATCTCATTCACCACACCGCCATCCCTTCCTCCTACTCACATCATCATCCAACAAACATCCCAGCGATCGATAAAAAAAAAACAAAAAAACACAAAGTTTACTAGTAACTTCAGCAGCTCAATGCTGTGTGTCACGATCACACATCAATCCTGAGAATCTCTCCATGATATGACGTCTACACACACAGCAGATCGGCTGGAGAGGGAGGTCACAGCAGCGATCAGCAAAGATGAAATAAATAAATAAGGCGAGCCCATGTGCTCTCTAAGTCTAAACACAAAGTGATCCATGTAGGTGCAGGAGGAGGATGAAAAGAAGGTGAGCGGTGCCCATCATCATTCTCCTCCTAGTGTAGTGTACAATGTGAATGCAATGATCGGATCTTACATCAGACGGCGTCCTGTTCCTCAGCTCCAGGTGAATTCTCTTTTTCATGTCCATGTCGTTGCTCCTCACTAGTCGCTGTGTCTACAGATCTGGGATAGAGCTCGCTCTCTCTTTTTTTCCCCTCTAGGTGATCTAAGCGAGAAATAAAAGTTTGGCAGGGTGGGGGTGGGAGGGCTGCACACTGCTCCGCTTGTAAAAAAAAAAAAAAAAAAAAAGAGCAGCAGCCCGAGGTGTGGAGGGAGAGAAGAGTGTGAGCGCTCTGTTGTATAGGAAACGTGTGGAAGCCGCTGACACCAAACGCCAAGTTACTCACAAGAGCGAGGAGGAGAAACCATGGAGGGAAAAAAAAAAAGAGCACAGAAATATAAAATAAAAAAAGACGCGGACACCGCCCCTGCTGGTCGCAGGACGTCGTGGCAGCTTCAGCCTGCAAATGCTGCAGCAGGAAAAAAAAAAAGGACGGAGCGGAAAAAAGGTTTGCCTGAGAAAGCTTGTGTTACACGGCGGTTAGCTGACACATCCAAGCCTTGCATTTCTTTTACCTTGCTACGACAGTTTTTTTGTTTTTTTCTACACTGAGGCGCAGTACACGGTTTAGGCTGCTAATGGTGTTGCATATTCAAAAACAACAACATGCTCCTGAAGAGTGAAGACAAGAAAGGAGTGGCCCAGATGGCTCAGCTAAAGTGTACAGCTTTGTTTCAGTAGGAGTTAGGTCATCCTATAAAGGTACATAGGGGTCAATTCACTAAGACCCCTTTCACACTGGGGCTCTTTTCAGGCGTATTAGCGCTAAAAATAGCACCTCTCAAGCTACCCCAGTGTGAAAGCCCAAGTGCTATCACACTGGGGTGGTGGGCTTGCAGGACGGGAAAAAAAGTCCTGCAAGCAACATCTTTGGGGCGGCACAGGAGCGCTCCCAAACTGCCCCTGCCCATTGAAATGAATGGGCGGCCGAAGCGCCTGCAAAGCGCTTCAGCAGCGGCGCAACATGGGCACTGTTAGCCCTTTCTTCAGCTACTAGGGGGGTGAAAAGTGCAGCTACTACTAGCATCGATTTATCGATAACTCCCACACCGCCCCAGTGTGAAAGGGGTTTAAGGCCCCTTTCACACTGAGGCGCTTTACAGGCGCTAAAGTTCTAAAAATAGCGCCTGCAAAGCGCCTTCAAACAGCCGTTGCTGTGTCTCCAGTGTGAAAGCCCGAGGGCTTTCACACTGGAGCGGTGCGCTTGCAGGACGCTGAAAAATGTCCTGCAAGCCGCATCTTTGGTGCGCTGTAGGAGCGGTGTATTTAACGCTCCTAAAGCGCCCCCTCCCATTGAAAACAATGGGGCAGCGCTCCGAACCCACCCGCAAAGCGCCGCTGGAGCGGCGCTTTGCGGGCGGTATTAACCCCCTTTTCGGCCGCTCGCGGGGGGTAAAACCGCCCTACTAGCGGCCGAAATGCACCAATATAGCCCCGCTTTACCGCCAGCGCACCCAGCGCCTCGGTGTGAGAATAGCCTAAGAGTTAAATAAAGGCTAATAAAATGCGGTATTTATTCAATTTAGCAGTAATTACCACATTAGTTAACGCGGTCATTTACCACATTGAGCCAGCCCCGTCCTTAACAACCGGTGACTCATCAGCAGGTTCCCCGTTGACAGCTGAGTGAAAAAAAAATAAGCCAACAATTAAAAATATTTTTAAAAAAAACAGCGTGCCCCCCCCCCCCCCCCCCCCCCCCCCCCCCCATGCATGCCAGGCCCTTCAGGTCTTGTATGGATTTTAAGGGGAACCCCATGCCATAAAAAAAAAGTCATGCCCCCCCCCCCCCCCCCAGAATACATAGCAGACCCTTATCTGAGCATGCAGACTGGCAGTTCAGGAAAGGGGGGTGGCAGCAAGCGAGCGCCCCCCCTCCTGAACCATACCAGGCCACATGCCCTCAAGATTAAAAACCAATCCGTTTTTAATTGTATGTCTTTTATTTTTAAGTCAGCTGTCAACGGGGACAGCTGATGAGTCATCAGTTGTTAAGAACGCGGCAGCCAGCTTTCCCGTCCCCTCTTTAGCAACCAGCTATTTGCCAAAAAACAGCGTGGGGGCCCTTGGCCAGCTAAACCCTGGTGGTAATTATCGCATGCTTTTTTACTCTCTGGTCCATTTGTGAATTGGACCTAAAGTGATTGTAAAGTCTTGTTTAAAAAATAAAAATAAACATGTTATACTTACCTCCTCTGTGCAGTGGTTTTGCACAGGGCAGCCTGGATCCTCCTCTTCTCGGGCCCCTGGTTGCTGCTCCTGGCCCCTCCCTCCTGTCGAGTGCACCCTCAGTCTGCAGCTTTCTATAGGGGCACTTGAGCCGAGTCAGAGCTCCGTTTATCCATTCAGACACAGAGACCCGGCCCCACCCCTCTCTCCCCTGAATGGCTGACTGACTTTGATTGACATCTGTGGGATCCAATGGCGCCCCTGCTGTGTCTCAGCCAATCAAGAGGAGTGTCCCGGACAGCTTAGACATTTGTGGACATCGCTGGAGAGAGAGGTGGCTCAGGTAAGTATTTTTAATGCATAGAATGCATTAAGATAAAAAACCCGATATCTGATATCTACCGGCAGCTCAACTCACACTCGATTGCCACTCAGGGCAAACACAAGTATATGCTCCGATGGGAAAGGGCGTTGGGAGAGGAAATCCCGGAGGCGACCTGGCAAACGATCTGGTCTCAGGCAGCGAAAAGCTCCTACTGTACTCTTTATAAAGAAAATGCATACAAAATCCTGTACTTCTGGTACATGACGCCAGATGTCCTACATGCCATATACCCCTCCAGCTCAGACAGATGCTGGCGTTGCCGGGAGAACAGAGGCACTCTCCTCCATATATACTGGGAATGCCCTAAAATAACACCATTTTGGAAGGACACCCAGCTCCTTCTAACCCGGCTTTTGGGGACCCAGATTCCCCTGTCCCCAAAATTTTTCTTACTAGGAATCACACCTTGGCGAATTTTCAAACCCTCCAAAAAACTGATGAGACACATAATCACAGCGGCCAGATGCCTGATAGCGCTTCACTGGAAACGTCAACCCCCTCCTCCCAGGAAGACCTGTATGCTAGAATAAAGGACGTAGAGAGTAGAGAACATGGAAAAGATGACGGCCAGATTACAAGACAGGTTGGAAACGCACAACATGGTTTGGGAGGAATGGCACCGCCATGAGGATCCGCCCTGAGCCGAGAGACGGGGTCCCGTCTCTGCCCCCTTCCCCTCCCCCCTTCCCTCTTCTCTTACTTTCTCTCCTTCTCTTTCCTCCTTTTACACTATATGTTTTTTTATCCTGCCTATCTCGCTCTCCGGGTTTCTTTTACTCGGGAGAACGACATTGGCAGACCATCTTTGATATCTGATGCTTTCAGCAAGATGCCGAATATGTGTAACTACTGTTTAGAATGTTCTGAAATGACATTAAGTAAGTACCTGCTATATTTTTGCCCTAACCCTGTAAATATGTTGCAATGCACAAGCTGTGTACAACTGCCTTCTGAAAATATCAATAAAAAGTTATTTGAAAAAAAAAAAAAAGATAAAAAACCTTCTGCCTTTACAACACTTTAAATAATAGCGCGGTCATGCTACACTGTACCCATGTGAAATTTTTATAATTTTCTTCACACAAATAGAGCTTTATTTTGGTGGTATTTAATCACTTCTGGGCTTTTAATTTTTTTTCTTAAAAAAAAAAAAAAAAAAAAGACTTAAAATGTTGAAAAAACATTTTTTTTTCTTAGTTTCTGTCAGTAAATTTTGTAAATGAGTAATTTTTCTCCTTCACTGATGGGCGCTGATGAGGCGGCACTGATGGGCACTGATTATGTGCCACTTAAGGGCACTGATGAGGCAGCACTTATGGGCACTGATTAGGTGGCACTGATGAGGAGGCACAAATATGGCGCACTTATGGGCACTGATAGGTGGCACTGATATGTGGCACTGGTGGGCAATGATAGGTGGCACCGGTGGGCACTTATAGGCGGCACTGGTGGGCACATATAGGCGGCACTGGTGGGCACAGATAGGTGGCACAGATACGCGCCACTGATGGGCAGCACTGATAGCCAGCACTGACTGGCATCACTAATGGCCACTGATTGCTGGCACTTTTGGGCACAGATTGCTGGCAGTGGTGGGCACTGATTGCTGGCACTGGTGGGCACTTATTGCTGGCACTGTGGGGGCTTTATTGTAATCAGGGCACTGATGAACAGTGCCCTGATTACATTCCTAGATGTCCTCTGCGAGGAGATGCCGCTGATCAGCTCTCCTCTCCTCACACTCTGTCACCGTGTCCTAGCGAGAGCGACTGTTCTGGGAAGCCGTCATATGACGTCCACCCAGAATGAGAGCCACACTGCCCTGCATTCATTTGACGGTGGGCGGGGGGCAAGTGGTTCAGGGCTTTTTAGGCACATTTTTGTTTTCTGGTAAACACTGCATAATCGTTATATATTTAAATTTTTTTTGTGAATTGGACTTAATTTACCGCATGCGAAAATGTATGCAAATAAGTAACATGATACCCTAATGCGGCGTACACACGGTCGGAATTTCCGATGAAAACAGTCCGATGGGAGCTTTTCATCGGATTTTCCGACCGTGTGTATGCCCAACGGTCTTTTTCTGTCGGAATTTCCGACGGACTTTGGATTGAGAACCTGTTCTCAATTTTTCCGACGGAAAACCTTTCTATCGGATTTTCCGATCGTGTGTATGCAATTCCGACACGCAAAATTCCGACGCACTCTCGGAAACAATTCGACGCATGCTCGGAAGCATTAAACTTCCCTTTTATAGTGCTGTCGGACGTGTTTTATGCCGCTGTGTTATTGACGGAATTTGGTGTGATCGTGTGTAGGCAACACAGCTTGAGCGGAATTCCGTCGGAAAAACCGTCAGAGTTTTTTCCGACGAGAATTCCGATAGTGTGTACGCGGCATTAGAGCCCATTCACGCTTTACCGCTGTTATAGTGGCGCTTTTCGGCCTCTAGCTTTTAACCCCCGCTAGCAGCAGAGGAAAGGGTTAATAGCAAATGTGTAGTGGTGCTTCGGCTACGGCATTCATTTGTATACACAAACTACCTAAATAAATATAATGGTACCTTGAAATCAATATGCAGTAGTACAATGCAACTGTGAAACAAATAGTGCTCTTATGAAGTGCAAGAAATGCCTTGGTGAATATAGCAAAATCTATGATCACATCAATAAAAAGTGATAATGTGCCAGTAGAGATAGATGTGCTCCTCTACGGTGTTAATACAGTTATTAATCTATAGTAAAACCTTGGATTGCGAGCATAATTCGTTCCAGAAACATGCTTGTAATCCAAAGCACTTTCCCCATAAGAAATAATGGAAACTCAAATGATTTATTCCACAACCATTTATTCAAAGATCCTTCAGTTTATAGTCCATATAAAAAGATTATAGCAATGTGACAAGGTTGTGTAACCATAAAATGTCCATCCACAAATGGAAGCCTCCACAAGGGGATTAGAAGCAAAATCCATCAGGAGCTACAGAGTATAAAAGAGAAGAAAGGCACCTCTAAGTATAGCAATATGGCTACATTTAATGATGGTACAACATTTAGCAACTCACATGGTTGATGATTAAAAGAGGCACATCTAAGTATGCATGCACCTGGGGTGAATCTGTCCACATAGACCAGGGGTAGACAACCTCAGCCCTCCAGCTGTGGTAAAACTACAAGTCCCATGAGAGGCAGAGGCATGATGGGATTTGCAGTTTCACCACAGCTCGAGGGCCGAGGTTGCTTACCCCTGACATAGACCATCCCCCACACCGCCAGCTCTCACCGCTGTCAGTCTCCAATCGTTACTACCCTGCAGTAGAGGGATCTGAAACTATGTCTTGAACTCGAGTGGAAGGGATGATGTCGATGGCGGTGAGGAGGATGGTTTATGTAGACAGCTTTACCCCAGATGCCTGTATACTTAGATGTGCCTCTTGTAATCATCAACCATGTGACCTGCTAAATGTTGTACCTAGAGGTCGACCGATATGGGTTTTTCTCTGGCCGATGCCGATATTTAGAAATCGGGCCGACCGATGGCCGATATATGATGTCGATTTTTGAGGCCAATATTTTAAGCCGATTTTTCGTTTTTTGGCAGGTGGCACTGGTTGTCACTGATTGGCACTGGCAGGTGGCACTGATTGGCATTGGCAGGTGGCATTGGTTGGCACTGGCAGTTGGCACTGGCAGGTGGCACTGGTTGGCACTGATTGGCACTGGCAGGTGGCACTGGCAGTTGGCACTTATTGGCACTGGCAGGTGGCACTGGCAGTTGGCACTGATAGGTGGCACTGGTTGGCACTGGCAGGTGGCATTGGTTGGCACTGGCAGGTTTCACACTGAGCCGATTTGTCAGTTACACTATATATAACTGAATGCAGAGACCAGCTGTCAGAATTCAGCTTGATCTCGGGGGTGGGCGGGGCCCTGTAGCTATCAAACACCAGCCAATGGTTGGGCTGCTTAAGAAAGTGGGTGGGGCCACATACGCGTAGAGGCCCGCCCAGATCCCATCCTATTGGCTGGTGTTTGATATTTGGGTCCCGCCCACCCCCGACATCACGCTGAATTCTGACAGCTCCTCTCTCTGCATTCAGTTGCAGATCAGTTTCACACACCGAGCACAGAGCTGCTCAGTGTGTGAAACTGTCAGTGGAGTGTGGGGAAGGGAGGTAATCAGACAATTTTTGCAAAAATTAG
Organism: Lithobates sylvaticus; assembly: GCA_028564925.1. Taxonomy (NCBI): domain Eukaryota; kingdom Metazoa; phylum Chordata; class Amphibia; order Anura; family Ranidae; genus Lithobates; species Lithobates sylvaticus. Next base: position 370,837,068 of record CM053026.1, on the reverse strand, counting down.
GCCGATGACGATTTCCTAAAAAAGGCCAAATATCGTCCAATATATCTGTCGACCTCTAGTTGTACCGTCATTAAATGTAACCATTTTGCTACACTTAGAGGTGCCTCTCTTCTCTTTTATACTCAGTTGTGACATGACTAGGGATGAGCCTGGTGTTCGATTCAAACCCATGTTCGAATCGAACATCGGGCGTTCGCCCGTTTGGCGAGCCCAGAACTATTTGGGCCGCTCGCATCAAATTTGTGTGATGCGAGCGGCCCGCAATGCACTGCGCCAGTCGTAGTGCATTGCTGGCTGATGATTGGCCAAGCATGCACTGTGACCCGCATGCTTGGCCAATCAAAGAGCCAGCGGCGAGGAGAGCAATAATTGGCCACAGGCAGGATGCCTGTGGCCAATTATTGCTCAGGGGGTTTAGTACACGCCCCACAGTATAAAAGGCTGCCGCGCCGGCGGCCTCGTATATTGTGTTCCAGCGTGTCAGTGTTATGTGCTGCTGACTGCTGAGCTGACATTATGTGCTGTGATTCTGGGGATTAGTGTGTGCGTACTGTTAGTACAGCATTGCAGTATCACATCTGGTGGGTGTCTATAGTATGCCTGTGAAGGGGCGCATGTGTCCTGTGCTTAGAACTGTCCCTGCACAAAGTGTCATTTTTGCAGGAAAAAAAGCTATTTAAAATCACTCGCGGCTAATGAATTGACGGCTCCCGTAACACGGAGAACAGTCATTCATTGAAAGTCGTTGATAAAAAAAAAATAAACATTTTTTGAAAAAAAGCGTGGGGGTCCCCCCAAATTCAATAACCAGGCCCTTCAGGTCTGCTATGGATATTAAGGGGAACCCCAGCCCAAAAAAAAAAAATGGTGTGGGGTCCCCCTCAAAATCCATACCAGACCCTTGAGGTCTGGGATGGATTTTAAGGGGAACCCCAGGAAAAAAAAAAAAAGTCGTGGGTCCCCCTCAAAATCCATACCAGATCCTTATCCGAGCACGCAACCTGGCAGGCCGCAGAAAAAGAGGGGGGGGCGAAAGCGCCCCCCCCCCCCTCCTGAACCGTACCAGTCCACATGCCTCCAACATTGGGAGGGTGCTTTGGGGTCCCCCCCAAAGCACCTTGTCCCCATGTTGATGAGGACAAGGGCCTCTTCCCCACAACCCTGGCCATTGGTTGTGGGGGTCTGCGGGCGGGGGGCTTATCGGAATCTGGAAGCCCCCTTTAACAAGGGGACCCCAGATCCCGGCCCCCCCCTGTGTGAAATGGTAAGGGGGTACTCCTACCATTTCACCAAAAAAGTGTCAAAAATGGTAAAAATGACAGGAGACGGTCTTTGACAATTCCTTTATTAAAATCTTCTTTCTTCTGGTCTTCCTTCTTCCTTTCTTCATCCTTCGGTTTCTTCATCTTCTCCTTCCAGCATCTTCTTCCATCTTCCATCATCTTCTTCCTCTGATCCGCTTCTTCTTGCTCTGGTCTTCTCGTCCGGCATCTTCTTCCATGGTGTCGGCGTCTCTTCTGGGCCGCTCTGCGCAATGGGAGGCTCCCGCTGTGTGAGGCTTTGCTGCGTCTGACAGGTCTTTTATAACGGAGGGCGGGGCCACCTGGTAACCCCGCCCCCCTCTGATGCACAGGGACGTCATGGGGAATTCCCTATGGCTTTCCCCATGACGTCAGAGGGGGCGGGGTCACCAGGTGGCCCGCCCTCTGTTATAAAAGACCTGTCAGACGCAGCAAAGCCTCACACAGCGGGAGCCTCCCATTGCGCGGAGCGGCCCAGAAGAGACACCGACTCCATGGAAGAAGATACCGGACAAGAAGACCAGAGCAAGAAGAAGCGGATCGGAGGAAGAAGATGATGGAAGAAGAAGATGATGGAAGAAGATTCCGGAAGGAGAAGATCAAGAAATCGAAGGATGAAGAAAGGAAGAAGGAAGACCAGAAGAAAGAAGATTTTAATAAAGGAATTGTCAAAGACTGTCTCCTGTCATTTTTACAATTTTTGACACTTTTTTGGTGAAATGGTAGGGGTACAAAACCCTTACCATTTCACACAGGGATCTGGGGGTCCCCTTGTTAAAGGGGGCTTCCAGATTACGATAAGCCCCATGCCCGCAGACCCCCACAACCAATGGCCAGGGTTGTGGGGAAGAGGCCCTTGTCCTCATCAACATGGGGACAAGGTGCTTTGGGGGGACCCCAAAGCACCCTCCCAATGTTGAGGGCATGTGGCCTGGTACGGTTCAGGAGGGAGGGGGGGCAGCTCTCGTCCCCCTCTCTTTTCCTGCGGCCTGCCAGGTAGCGTGCTCGGATAAGGGTCTGGTATGGATTTTGAGGGGGACCCCACACCATTTTTTTTTTTGGCCGGGGTTCCCCTTAAAATCCATCCCAGACCTAAAGGGTCTGGGATGGATTTTGAGGGGGCCTCACGCCATTTTTTTTTTTTGGCTGGGGTTCCCCTTAATATCCATAGCAGACCTGAAGGACCTGGTTATTGAATTTGGGGGGACCCCCACGCTTTTATTTTTTATCAATTACTTTTTTTTATCAATGACTTTCAATGAATGACTGTTCTCTGTGTTACGGGAGCCGTCAATTCATTAGCCGCGAGAGTTTTTAAATAGCTTTTTTTCCTGCAAAAATGACACTTTGTGCAGGGACAGTTCTAAGCACAGGAAACATGCATACAGGCATACAATAGACACCCCAGGTACGAAATTTAAAGGAATATTACACTTTTATTGTTTCACTTTAAGCATTATTAAAATCACTGCTCCTGAAAAAACGTCCGTTTTAAAAAAAAATGTTTGCATTGATACATGTCCCCTGGGGCAGGACCTTGGTCCCCAAACACTTTTTATGACAATAACATGCATATTAGCCTTAAAATTAGCACTTTTGATTTCGAACGTTCGCATCCATTGTAACTAATAGGGTTCTTATGTTCACACGGACTTTAGGTCCGTTCACGGGTTCTGGTGCGAACCAAACCCGGGGGTGTTCGGCTCATCCCTAGACATGACGCTACTTGTACATCAAGATATCACTTGTATATCAGGTCAAAATGTATTTAACATTTTTGCTTGTTTTGCACTCTCAAACCAAGGTTTTACTGTATTAATATATTAAATAAAAGTCCATAAACAGTCTTATGCATACCTCACAACTTTCTGAGATGGAACCAAGGGGGGCGTCTGTTAGCAAAAATTATGTAATCATAGGACACACCCACTTAAAGGAGAATTATACAAAAAAAAAAATTAGTTAAACCCACAAGTGCTTTTTTTTTTTTTACCGCTAATATTCCTTTTTACTGGAAATTTCGAAAATTAAAGATGCAGCAATTTAGAATTTGGATGAAAGGTTTAGAACTGGGAACATTTTTTGAAAGATAAAAGGTGCATACAACTATATAGATCAGACCAAAATGAGGGACAAATGAGAGACAGAGGGACTTTATTCCAAATCAGGTACAGTCCCTCCAAATCAGGGACAGTTGGGAGCTTTGCTCATGTGTGTAAAAAGTTGCCAGCCGTGCATTGTCAATCAACGTGCAATAACGTGCAGTGACAGACTCTTCCCTTGACATCAATGTGCTCACACCGCTCTCACCTTGGTAGTGTGACCTACACTACATGTGAAGTCAATACACACATGTGATGTTTCCAGCAGGGGTTGTTCAGTCCTCATGATGCACAGAGTGCCCCTGTGGTGGGGTTGTTAAAGCCTCCTGTCCACTAGGGTGTCTGTATCCACTCAAGAGGTCTCTTCCTGGTAATTGGCATAGATGCCTTTTAAGGCTGCTTGGCTCTAACATTGCCATATTGGGTGGCTCAGATGACATGTCAAAAAAGGAAAAAATTGTCTCCAATGAGATAGTATGAATACAAGTACGGTAACTTTTATTAAATTTGAACTGCATTCACAATAACTAAAATTGGGCTTGCATTTGAAAACAAATCTAAAAAGTACTGCAATTGCATTGTATTGAATACCACTTACGTTCCGCAGTCACCCAGGCCCTGCCAAACGCTTTCTGTCACGGATCATGTCACTTCATCTCCTGAAGTCACTTTTATAGGTGATAGGGTGTACTATTATTTACAGTAGAATAACACTTTATTAGTAGTCACTTTAAGGATTGTAGTTAAACATTTTAGTGCCTGCAGCTGCTGTCTTTCCTGAAGTGGTTTTTATTTACTTTAGCTGCAGTAGCACAGGAGTTTTTTTTTTGCTTTCAATGCATTCTACTGTATTGGCCACAATGTTAATTTATTCTGGCCATTAGAATGTATTAATGCACAATCACACATATACACACCTAGCAATAATATATGCTTATACTCTAGTTTAGGCACTTTTGAGTGTTTTTTGTTGTTTTTTTTCTGCCTCTAAACTACTGTAAATGCCTATAATGTGCATGGACACATAGGCTAATATGGAGAAGCGTTTAGAGACAGAAAAAAAAAAAAAGCTCAAAACGTCTGTAAAAGCATTGCTTTTCAGATTAAAGGGGTTGTAAAGGTAAAAGTTTTTTCACCTTAATGCATTCTATGCATTAAGGTGCAAAAACATCTGACAATGCCGACCCCCCCAGCACCCCCGTTTTACTTACCTGACCCCTCGAAAGTCCTGCGCTCGCCCCTGACGTCCTCTTTGCCGCTCACCCTGGCCGTTGATTGGCTAGAGTGGATGGATTGAAAGCAGCACAGCCATTGGCTCATGCTGCTGTCAATCACATCCAATGACGCGGCGCACCAGGGGGCGGGGCCGAGTGATACAGTGACCGGCTATGGCCACCAGCTGTATCACTGGAGCGCGCCCGCAAGCACTCCACACCATGCGAGGGAGCTCGCATAAAGTCGTGGAGTCCTTGCGGGAGGGAGCCGAGACAGCCGCCGAGGGACCCCAGAAGACCAGGTTCGGGGCCACTCTGTGAAAAACGAGCTGCACAGTGGAGGTAAGTATAGCATGTTTGTTATTTAAAAAAAAATATAAAAAATTCCTTTAGTGACCCTTTAAGTGCATGAGCTTTTAATGTTAATATCACTGGGGCAGGCGTTGACGGTAAAACGCCACTAGTTTTAGGGGCGCTTTACCACCATTTTAGCGGTGCTATTCAGCCGCTAGTGGTGTGCTTTTAACCCCTGCTAGCGGGCGAATAAAGGGTTAAATGCGCCGTTGTAGCACCGCTGCCGAAGCACTTTGCAGGCGCTTCGGCAGCGGTGCCCATTCATTTCAATGGGCAGGAGCGGTGTATACACCACTCTTCCACCGCCCAAAAGATTCTGCTTGACATAAATAGATGCAAAATTGCTTATGAGTGTTGCAGCTCAATCACTGACATGTGTTCCCACATTGAATGAATAATCAACATAAACAAGGGCAGGGCTGGTGGATGAATCGGTGCTGAGGCATAGGGATGGGCCGAACACCCCCCAGTTCAGTTATCACCAGAACACCTCGAACAGGTATTAAGTTCTAGCGAACATGCAAAACCTATTAAAGTCTATAGGACAGAAACATGAAAAAGCAAAAGTCCTAATTTTAAAGGCTTATATGCAAGTTATTGCCATAAAAAGTGTATGGGGCCCCGGGTACTACCCGGATACAAAAAAAATTATCGTTTTTAAAGGAGCAGTGATTTTAATGATGCTTAAAGTGAAACAATAAAAATGAAATATTCCTTTAAATATTGTGGCCCTTAGTCTGCCTGTAAAGTTGTGCATTTGTGTGATGTAGAACATGCCGCAGCAATAATGAAATTTCTAAAGGAAAAAATTTAATTTAAACTTGCTCGCAGCTGTAAGGTATTACCAGCTCCTAGCAATATAGATGAAAAAAGTCAGGTGATAGGACAGCTGCCTGCAGGTTGGGTGACACCAGGGGAGGTGGCATCTTGTGAGGTTCCCATGGGTGATGGCAGCCCTCCCTCTGCAGACACTTCCTTAACAAATGCTGGAAAAGACAACATTGATAGGTGTAATGTTGACCTGAATATATCTGTTAATCAAAAAAAATAAAATAATATTCTAATGGTTCATTATAATTTGCTGTCCAAAGTTTACCCATGAAGGTATAGGTAAAACTTGAAAACAATTAGTGGCTGCCGAGTCTGGTACCAGAAATAAGAGGGGTGGTCCAGTTACAAACACCATAAGAATAGGCCCCCTACAGCCTCAGGACAGTAATGCTGAGAGAGATATTGAGAAAGCTGGGAACCTGAAGAAAAGAGGCAGAAGGATTGATAGAAAGACCAGGGGGGCTCAATTAAAATTTCAGGAGATAAATGCTTATGAAAGTGCACCCGGAAAAATAATTAAGACTGTCTCATTAGCCCGTAGCAGAGTGACAGTGGGGCCTAGAGAGAGAAACCTGTGGGGGCATTGGGTAGCATTCCCCTTTAGGAGAATTGAGGTCAGACAGGATTGGACACCTGTAAATAACAGCGGTTCCAAAAGAAGGGAAGTGAATCTCTCCCTCCAGGTTGAAACGGGGGGAGGGGGGGGGGGGGTTATGTGACAGTGAAGTTAGCTGTGATGGGGTATACCGCCCAGTATTTTCAACCAGACAGGTGGAGGGCTACATGAGATTGTTTAATTTGGAGGAATCAGTTTTTTCAGTTTCCTCTGTGGTTGGTAAAATCCAGTTGGGGACCTGGAGCCTGGAGATTTCATAGCGATCTGGGTGGGAAGAAATCTCCAGTCCAGGGACCAGGATTTGGGAATAGCCAAGATTTAGATTGTTTGGGTGTGTGTGGGTCTTTTTGTAAAAGTCAGGACCAGGGTTCTGGGCTCCACACTCCCGAGTAGTCTAGGTGTGCAAGGGAGAAGCAAGCATATCTACATGGTGCAGTCTGACAGAGAAGATGGCGGGCCCAAGCATGTGGGCTGAAGAAGCAAGGAAGCTGTGAAAGAGAGTACAAAGTGTGTACAGAACAGGGACACTGTTAGGCTGGTTTCACACCGGAGCGGTGCGGGCGGCGGCGGTAAAGCAGCGCCATATTTATCGCTGCTTTACCGTCGTTTTACCCGCGGTATGCGGCCGCTAGCGGGGTGGTTTTAACCCCGCTAGTGGCCGAAAAAGGGTTAAAACCCCCCGCTTTGCCGGCGGTATTACCGTGGTATCCCCGCGGTGTCCCATTGATTTCAATGGGTAGGAGCGGTATAGGAGCGGTGAATACACCGCTCCTTCACCGCTCCAAAGATGCTGCTAGCAGGACTTTTTTTTACCGTCCTGCTAGCGCACTGCTCCAGTGTGAAAGCCCTCAGGGCTTTCACACTGGAGACACAACAGCAGCTGTTTCAGGTTGGTTTGCAGGCGCTATTTTTAGCGCAATAGCACCTGCAAACCGCCCCAGTGTGAAACCAGCCTTACATGGTCAAGAGGACTGAGGCCCAAAGTCTGAGCAGCGATGTCGACCATAGAGCCAGATGGCTTGGTGTTTTTTTTGTTAACATTGTTGCTGTGTAAAGTTGAAACCCTTGGGTGGGAATCCTGGATGGACTGTTTATTTTTGTTTAATAAAAGTGGGCCAACAAACCCTTAAAAGGGATACCTGGCGTGGACTCAGCTCACTGGTAATCTCTACACTAAAGCTAATTACCCCAAACATTACAGCCTGCAGCAGTGATCTTCCAGTGTTGTGGGGGGTTAATGTGAGGGGCTGCACATGTGACAGGCATTTGTCAAGTGCCAACTGAGCCCACCCTTTCTACCCCCGTTTTCCATTCATAGAAGCCTTACTACTGGTTCCCACATGAAAAGGATTCCTGTGATTGGAGGAGGCAAACATTTTTTTAATCCACTCATCTTCCATTGATAGAGAACTTTGTATTGTGGGATTTCAACACAGCAGCCACAAGCATCCAGGGCACTCTTCATTCATGGTAAGTACTGCCCCGATGCTATTAAAAAAAAAAAAAAAAATCAATAAACATTAGCTTTAACTTTAAAATGACACAATACATGAAGTGTGTCCCCCTTGTCCTGTGTAATTACCTTAAAGCCCAACTCCGGGCAATTTTTTTTCTCCCATGTAGTGCGTAGAATTGGGCAAAGGGTTCGGGTTGAGCATAAGTTCAGCCCCAACATTGGCTTTTCGCCCGCTCGACGAGCACCTGAATTGGCAGGGCGTTCAACCGTTTATTCAGCCCACTGAATGCACCACAATACACTGCGCACTGCACAGTGCATTCTAAGCCCTGATTGGCTTAAGCAATGAAAGCTTTGCCCAATTAGGGCACAGAACACTGTCTGAGCCATAATTGGAGAAAGTCATGATGACTTAGGCCGGGGGGGTCCAAACTTTTTTTTCAAGAGGGCCAGATTTGATGAAGTGAGGGCCGACAATTTTGCCTGACATTCTTTGAGCCATTAAAATTCGGTCTAAGTGTGTTTGTCCGAGCACTAATATACTGCCCAACAATAATTCTCTTGCATTTGTGGCTGTGTGTGGTGAAGAGATGAGCTTTGGCGTGTTATTTGGATATACCGTATCTATCGGCGTATAACATGCACATTCACTTTAAGATGGAAGTTTTAGGAAAAAATCTTAAATTTTAAATAACGAACTGGGAAGCAAAATAAGTGTCAGTGCCCATCTGCAGCCTCACGAGTGCCATGAATGCAGCAGCACCACTGCTATGAATGCAGCCTCACCGTTGCTATGAATGCAGCCCCACCACTGCCATGAATGCAGCCTCACCATTGCCTGAATGCAGCACCCACATTGACATGAATGCAGTGCCCCCATTGCCATGAATGCAGCACCCACGTTGCCATGAATGCAGCACCCACGTTGCCATGAATGCAGCACCCACGTTGCTATGATTGTAGCACCCACGTTGCCATGAATGCAACACCCACATTGCTATGGATGCAGCACCTCCATTGACATGAATTCAGACTCACCGTTGCCATGAATGCAGCACCCCCATTGACATGAATGCAGACTTACCATTGCCATAAATGCAGCATCCACATTGCCATGAATGCAGCACCCCCATTGACATGAATGCAGACTCACTGTTGGCATGAATGCAGTACCCCCATTGACATGAATGCAGCAGCCACATTGTCATGAATGCAGCACCCCCATTGCCATGAATGCAGCACCCCTGTTGCCATGAATGCAGCATCCTGCTTGACATAAATGCAAAACTCACCATTGCCATCAGTGCAGCCTGATCGATGCCCATCTGCAGCCTTGGAGGAGACAGGGAGGGGGCAAAACAAGCCCCAACTGATTACATACAGGAGTATCTGTTTTCTTGGCGGCCTCTTTGATACATACTTCCTATTACAGAGGCCGCTGTGTAAACAGGAAATTATCCTGTATGTATGTATGGCACTCGTCCCGCCCCTCCCTGTCCCCTCCAAGGCAGCCAGCATATATATCTTTTGTGGCCCCCGGAGCTCGGGATTCATTGGGGGCCACAAAAGATGTACATGTGCATATCACCAGGTGGACCGTTCATAACCGAAAAACGTCTGGACTTTGGACATGCCTGACTTAGGCCACTAATGGCTCATTGCTCATAGACCCACCCCACACTATAAAAGGTTCCTTCCCAGAGGAGTAATTTGCAGTGTGATATTGGAGTGGAGATAGATAGAACAGGGCTCTGTTCATAGCTACTAGCGAGTTAGTGTGCTATTGTGAGTGTAGAGTGTCATTGTAGTGTGAATATAGTAATAGTGCAGCATCAGTGTAGTATGTCCATGCAGTTTTACTGCAGCATATTGAAGTGTGTCAGTGTAGTGCATCTGCGCAGTTTTACAGCTGTATTTTGACATGTGTCAGTGTAGTACGTTGGTGCAGTTTTACTGCAGTATATTACAGTGTGTCAGTGTACTGCATCCGTACGGTTTTACTGCAGTACATTGAAGTGCGTCAGTGCAGTTGTGTCTATGGTGCACGAACGTGTAAAATGAAAAGTGTTCATTTTAAAGGCTTATATGCAAGTTATTGCCATAAAAAGTGTATGGGGACCTGGGTCCTGCCCCAAAAAAAAAGTTTTAAAAAATGGCCGTTTTTTCAAGAGCAGTGATTTTAATAATGCTTAAAGTGAAACAATAAAAATGAAATATTCCTTTAAATATTGTGTCAGGGAGGGTCTCCTTATGCCGCGTACACACGAAGGGACAATCCCGCGGGATTATCCTCTGGACTCAAGTCCAGCGGACAATCCCCTCGTGTGTGGGCGCCGGCGGACTTTTTGGCGCCAAAGTCCGGCGGACCAAAGTTTTAAGTTTGGTTTTAAAATTATCCGCTGGACTTGGCAGTCCGGCGGACAATCCCGCCATTAGTAGGCTAGTCCGCGGGACTTTTGAAAATGAACGGACTTGCCGCTCATCGGCAAGTCCGTTCATTTAGCACGTGACTTCAGGTTACGTAGCTAGCGCAGGCAGTAAATGCCGCCGCGCTAGCTCCGTGACCTGGCATGGATTTAAAGGGAATCCCCACGCCGAAAAACGGCGTAGGGGTTCCCCCCAAATCCATCTCAGACCCTTATCCGAGCACGCAGCCGGGCCGGCCAGGAAAGGGGTGGGGACGAACGAGCGCCCCCCCCCTCCTGAGCCGTACCAGGCCGCGTGCCCTCAACATGGGGGGGTGCCCTGGGGAAAGGGGGGCCGTGCGCCCCCCCCACCCCAAAGCACCTTGTCCCCATGTTGATGAGGACAAGGGCCTCTTCCCGACAACCCTGGCCGTTGGTTGTCGGGGTCTGCGGGCGGGGGGCTTATCGGAATCTGGGAGCCCCCTTTTATAAGGGGGCCCTCAGATCCCGGCCCCCCACCCTATGTGAATGAGTATGGGGTACGATGTACCCCTACCCATTCACCTAAGGTGTAAAATGTAAAGTGCAAAAACACACACACTTTTGAAAAAATATTTTATTGCACTGCTCCGGGGGTCTTCTTCCGTCTTAGGGGTCTTCTCGCCGGACTCCTCCGCCATTTACCAAGCTCTTTTACCGAGCGGAGAAGTCCGGCTACCTTCTTCGTCGTCGTCGCCGTCGTCTGGGGGTCTCGATCCGCCTTCGGGGTCTTCCGGGGTCTTCCGGGGGTCTCTTCTGTTCTTGCGGCGGTCATCGTCTTCCGCGCCGCCGGCGCCTTCTTCTTCTTGTTCTTCTTCTTGTTCTTCTTCTTGTTCCGATGTTGACCCGTCGCTGTCTCTGCCCGGAATGGCAGAGCCGCGCTGCGCTGGGACTTATATAGGGACATGGGGACAGTGTCACATGCTCATGTCACATGGTGACCCCGCCCCCTTGCGATGTCACAGTCCCGGAGGATGCTGGGACTGTGACATCACAAGGGGGCGGGGTCACCATGTGACATGAGCATGTGACCCTGTCCCCATGTCCCTATATAAGTCCCAGCGCAGCGCGGCTCTGCCATTCCGGGCAGAGACAGCGACGGGTCAACATCGGAACAAGAAGAAGAACAAGAAGAAGAACAAGAAGAAGAAGGCGGCGCCGGCAGCGCGGAAGACGACGACCGCCGCAAGAACAGAAGAGACCCCCGGAAGACCCCCGAAGGCGGATCGAGACCCCCAGACGACGACGGCGGCGACGACGACGAAGAAGGTAGCCGGACTTCTCCGCTCGGTAAAAGAGCTTGGTAAATGGCGGAGGAGTCCGGCGAGAAGACCCCCAAGACGGAAGAAGACCCCCGGAGCAGTGCAATAAAATATTTTTTCAAAAGTGTGTGTTTTTGTACTTTACATTTTACACCTTAGGTGAATGGGTAGGGGTACATCGTACCCCATACTCATTCACATAGGGTGGGGGGCCGGGATCTGAGGGCCCCCTTATAAAAGGGGGCTCCCAGATTCCGATAAGCCCCCGCCCGCAGACCCCGACAACCAACTGCCAGGGTTGTCGGGAAGAGGCCCTTGTCCTCATCAACATGGGGACAAGGTGCTTTGGGGTGGGGGGGCCGCACGGCCCCCCTTTCCCCAGGGCACCCCCCATGTTGAGGGCACGCGGCCTGGTACGGCTCAGGAGGGGGGGGGGGGGGCGCTTGTTCGTCCCCACCCCTTTCCTGGCCGGCCAGGCTGCGTGCTCGGATAAGGGTCTGACATGGATTTGGGGGGAACCCCCACGCCGTTTTTCGGCGACGCAGTCATTTAAAAATGATCTTTTTTAAAAAAAAATTTGCATTGATACCTCAAGGGCAGTACCTTGACCCCCATACCCTTTGTATGCCCAATAATTTGCATATAAGCCTTCAAAATGGGCATTTTTGATTTTTCCAGTTTTGAAGAATGATCACATCACAGAGGACATAGTGCAACATTTTGGAGATGCGCAGGACTCCTTCGTAAGGAATGAAATCTTGCTATCTTGCTAAATCTTGGTGCCTTAACCTTAGGGTTGCCACCTTTTCTTCAAGCCAAACCCGAACACTTTAGCTTTTTTTTTTTTTTTTTTGGAGTATATGCTATAAGTTTGTAAAAGACAAACTGGGACACTTTTGGTTGCCTTAAGGAGAACAGTAATGCAGCGCCCGTAGTGCGCCATGGCGAACATTGGGTATGGCCGAATTGTGAGCATGGAATACAGGGCAAAAGGATATTTATTGTGCAAAATGCAGGTGACGGTGTGTAATGCATAGTAGGAGTCATGAGTACAATAGGAAAACAAAAAAACAGAAGTCAGGGGTGTGTAACACACAGTGTGGGGGTAAGAGGAGTGCAACCCCCCCCCCCCCCCAAGCAATACTCTCCCCCACTTTACCCTTTCATCAAAAATCCCAACTCCCTTCCATGAAAAAAATAAATCCAGCACTAAACTTTATGCTCACCCTCCACCCCACCAGCAAAAATAATTTCTCCACCTACCAGAACAACACCCCCCCAAAACAAATCCTCTTCCCCCTTCCTTAGCACAAGTACTCCTCCACCATGCCTAAAATCCCTAGTCCTAGCCCCTCTTCTTCCCCATCGTAGCACTTATCCCTGCCCCCTCAATTCCCCTGCCTAATACAAATCCTCTTCACCAGCCAGCACAAACCCTCCTTCCCCCAATACCCCTCTCAGAATAAATCATATTCCATCACGTGGTAGATGTGATATTGAAGTGATCAAGGTAGTCAAAATTTATATTTTTTTCTCCTAGCCTTCATGTATGCTTTGTAGAAATAATACAGAAGCTTACACATGAGGAGGAATTTACAACATACTGTACAAAGGAGGTGAAATTACATGTAGCTAAAACATTGACCACGGGGTGACAGCATAACCAAAAACAATCTACAATTGAGCAGCATAGGCTATATACACAAATGCAATTGAAATGCCCATATAACTGATGAATGCAGCACACCACCAATGTGAGAGAACACTACAATTTTTATAGCCTGTGCTTATTTTTTTTTTTTTCTTAAATTATAATTACTGAACATAATTTCATTCTAAAGAGCAGTTTTGGCTGTCAGTTAGTTTAAAGGCATAAAGTTAATCTATACCAAAAAACTGCCTATGCAGATAAGGGACATCTGTAGATAAAAACAAATTGTGTAGCTATGACCAAAATTGAATAATGCCCTTGCTATAGGCTTAGGACAATTGAATACAGTACTGTTACAAAAGTAAGAACTGGGCTTCTCTTAGCAATATCCTGGGAGTTTTCTAGGCAGGCTTCATGTAAATTGCCTACACCTATAGCAAGAGCATTATTCAACTTTGGTCAAAGCTGCACAGTTTGTTTTTTTATCTCCAGGCACCCATTATCATAGGCAGTTTTTTGGTAAAGGTGAACTATGCCTTTACGTATGCCACACTCTTTATTTATTCATACCAATGTTCCCTGAGTTGAATATATAGTAATTACTAGCATTGGTTCCCTGAGAATGGACCGTTACTTCAAGGGTTCCTTGTCTTTCCATGTCTGTTTTTGCCCCTAAATAATCTCCCACCATATGATGCAGACTCTGCCGATGGGATGTGGAAGCTGACAGCCCTGGGTGCCGAGGACTAAAAAAAACATGTTAGAAAGGATGAGAGGCTGAGGTGGGGCATACAGTAAATCATGGCCTATTACAGTGGGGGCAAAGCATTTGTGGCAATGTGGATGTAGTCAGAAGCATGGAAATCATGAAACCCGGCGTCATTTTTAATGTTAATACAGACAGTGTGACAAATTCAAGTAGTTTTTTTTCTATGACAATCTGGTGCTATTGTTGCAACAAATTAGGGATGTTTAGGTGATACCCTTCATTGACTAACTTAAGTTATAAAAGACGCAAGATTTTAGGTAATAAAATCTCTTAGATAAAGCCTAAATAAGGGATCTAGGTTATTCCAAAAGTTTTCTGATTCTGTTAGATTTTTCACCAGCCACAGAATTGCTAGTGTGACAAAGGCCACAGTTAATGCCAATATTCCCATTGCACACTTTCCTGAATGAGGCTAGGAGTAGAGGGCCCTGAAGCAACAACCAGCTGGAACTGGAGACACCACAGATCAAATGCACATATTCGGCGGCATATCACGGATCGCCGAATAGCATCCAAAATATTTATTGAAGAATGATCACATCACAGAGGACATAGTGCAACATTTTGGAGATGCGCAGGACTCCTTCGTAAGGAATGAAATCTTGCTATCTTGCTAAATCTTGGTGCCTTAACCTTAGGGTTGCCACCTTTTCTTCAAGCCAAACCCGAACACTTTAGCTTTTTTTTTTTTTTGGAGTATATGCTATAAGTTTGTAAAAGACAAACTGGGACACTTTTGGTTGCCTTAAGGAGAACAGTAATGCAGCGCCCGTAGTGCGCCATGGCGAACATTGGGTATGGCCGAATTGTGAGCATGCAATACAGGGCAAAAGGATATTTATTGTGCAAAATGCAGGTGACGGTGTGTAATGCATAGTAGGAGTCATGAGTACAATAGGAAAACAAAAAAACAGAAGTCAGGGGTGTGTAACACACAGTGTGGGGGTAAGAGGAGTGCAACCCCCCCCCCCCCAAGCAATACTCTCCCCCACTTTACCCTTTCATCAAAAATCCCAACTCCCTTCCATGAAAAAAATAAATCCAGCACTAAACTTTATGCTCACCCTCCACCCCACCAGCAAAAATAATTTCTCCACCTACCAGAACAACACCCCCCCAAAACAAATCCTCTTCCCCCTTCCTTAGCACAAGTACTCCTCCACCATGCCTAAAATCCCTAGTCCTAGCCCCTCTTCTTACCCATCGTAGCACTTATCCCTGCCCCCTCAATTCCCCTGCCTAATACAAATCCTCTTCACCAGCCAGCACAAACCCTCCTTCCCCCAATACCCCTCTCAGAATAAATCATATTCCATCACCAAATCCTCCCTCCCGCACAGCCCCCTATATAAGTACAACACCCCACCCCCCCCCCCCCCAAAATCTCTTGTAGTATAAATCTTTCCCCTTTTCCCACCCCCCCCAAAAAAAAGAAATTCCATCTTCTTCCACCCTACAAATCCCCTCCCAGCACAAATGCCCCACCCCAACGCCCCCTAAGCATAAATCATCCTCCCAGGACAAATTTTCTCCCCCAAATCCTCCTTTGCAGCACAACATGCTCCCCATCCTGGAACAATTGACATCTCCCCTCGTCTCCAGCACAAATCCTCTTTCCTCCAAGCCCCTCCTACACAAGTCCTCTCTCCAGTTCCATCACAAATCCTCCCACCTAGATCCCCCCTCCCAGTATAAACTCCCCCCCCCCCAAACACAAATCCTCTTCCTCCTTCTAATACAAATCCATACCTCCAAACTGTCCTGATTTTAATAGGCCTTTCCTGAGATTTGAACAAAATATCAGCGTCCCATGAATCCTGGAGCCCAGTGCTGGAACAAGTTCTGGCACTTGGCTCCACTAACTTGCCTAGCAGGAGGGCGCTAGTGTGGGCATCCAGGGCAAATGCCCTGCATCTCTTGGGGGTCCCGAAGTCCCAGATGCCATGATCCTCCCCTCTGTGGCAGTCGGCATCTCTTTGTTTTGGGGGAGGGGGGTAAGAAGGTATGTGCTTGGGGGTGCTTTTGAAGATCAGAGTAATTGTGCTAGCAGGGGGGAGAGAGGTCAAATATGCTTTGGGAGGGGAGAGGGCTAGTGCTAGGGGGGTCAAATATGTGCTGTGTGGTGCTTTGGGAGGGGAGAGGGCTAGTGCTGGGGGGGGGGGGGTCAGATATGTTCTGCGGGCACTTAGTAAGGGGAGAGGGCTAGTGCTAGCAGGGGGGGTCAGATATGTGCTCTGGGGCACTTTGGGAGGGCTAGTGCTAGCAGGGGGGTCATATATGTGCTGGGAGACGCTTCGGGAGGGGAGGGAGCTAGTGCTTGTGGAGGGGTCGAATATGTGCTGCTGAGACGCTATGAGAGGGGACAGAGCAAGCAATGTAGAGTCAGATATGTGTTGGGGGCGCTTTGGGAGGGGAGAATGCCAGTGCTAGGGGTGGGGGGGGGGGGGTTGGATATGTGCTGGGGGTGCTTTGGAAAGGGAGAGAGCTAGTGCTAGCAGGGAGGGTTGGATTTGTGCTGAGGGCTCTTTGGGAAGGGAGAGGGCTAGTGCCAGCATTGGGGGGGGGTTGGATATGTGCTGGGGGCGCTTTGGGAGGAGGCTAGTGCTTGCATAGGGGGTCAGATATGTGCTGGGGGGACGTGTTGAGAGGGAAGAGAGCTAGAGCTAGCAAGGTGGGGTCAAATATGTGTTGGGGGCTCTTTGGGAGGGGAGAGGGCTAGTGTTAGCGGGGGGGGGGGTTGGATACGTTCTGGGGAGTGCTTTGGGAGGGGAGGGGGCTAGTGCTAGCAGGGGGGGTTGGATATATGCTGGGGCGCACTTTAGGAGGGGAGAGGGCTAGTGCTAGAAGGGGTTGTAAGATTTCAAATTTATCCCACACTTTTGTCATATGTCTGGACACACTAAGTGTGGATTAGGGATGAGCCAAACACCCCCCTGTTCGGTTTGCACCAGAACATGCGAACAGACAAAAAATTTGTGTGAACATGCGAACACCGTTAAAGTCTATGGGACACGAACGTGAAAATCAAAAGTGCTCATTTTAAAGGCTTATATGCAAGTTATTGCCATAAAAAGTGTATGGGGATCTGGGTACTGCCCCAGGGGACATGTATCAATGCAAAAAAAAGTTTTAAAAGCTGCAGTTTTTTCAGGAGCAGTGATTTTAATAATGCTTAAATTGAGAAAAAATAAATGAATTATTCCTTTAAATATCGTGCCTGGGGGGTCCCCTTAGTCTGCCTGTAGCGCATTTTTCCCATGCTCATGACAGTCCCGCAGCAAAATTACATTTCTAAAGGAAAAAATGTCATTTAAAATTACTCGCGGCTGTAATGTATTGCCGGATCCCGGCAATATACATAAAAATCATTGAAAAAAACAGCGTGGGTCCATTACCAGGCCCTTCAAGTCTGGTATGGATATTAAGGGGAACCCCACGCCAAAATAAAAAAAAAAAATGGCATGGGATTTCCCCCCCAAAATCCATACCAGACCCTTATCTGAGCATGCAACCGGGTTGTACCAGACAGGTTGTACCAGGCCACATGCCCTCAACATGGGGAGGGTGCTTTGGGACCTCATCCCCACAACCCTTGCCGGTGGTTGTGGGGGTCTGCGGGCGGGGGGCTTATCGGATTCTGGAAGTCCCCTTTAACAAGGGGACCCCCAGATCCCAACCCCCTTCCTATGTGAATTGTAAAAAAAAAGTTTCAATAAAGTAAAAATGACAGGAGACTGTTTTGAACAATTCCTTTAATAAAAAAAAGTGTCCCACGATGTCTATCATCTTCAATCCACAGCGCCGGAGGTCCCAGAAAAAAAATTATCAAAAACTCTGCCTCCTTTTTTAGTACAGAAATTGCTGAACCATTTTAGGGGACATATAGTTCCCATGAAGTGTTGCCAACATCCCAAAATAGATATTTTGTGTGAATTCTCCGAAAATAAATATATATTTATATATATAGAAGTATATATATACTTTTTCTTGTTCGCCTGAAAAATCCTATCTGTACCGGAGGGTACTGGTGTTTTCTTTTCGGAGAATTCACACAAAATATCTGCCTCCTTTTTTGCTTTGTCGCCATGATTGAAGATGGATGGCCATCGCGGGACACTTTTTTTTTTTTTTTAAATAAAGGAATTGTCCAAAACTGTCTCCTGTCATTTTTACTTTTTTGACACTTTTTTTGGTGAATGCAGCAATGCTGGCAGCACTCATACGTCTATTTCCCAAAGACAACCTCTGTATATGACGCTGAGCATGTGCACTCAACTTCTTTAGTCGACCATGGTGAGGCCTGTTCTGAGTGGAACCTGTCCGGTTCAACCTTGTATGGTCTTGGCCACTATGCTGCATCTCGGTTTCAGGGTCTTAGCAATCTTCTTATAGCCTAGGCCATCTTTATGTAGAGTTCTTTGCCATGAGGTGCCATGTTGAACTTCCAGTGACCAGTATGAGCGAGTGAGAGCAATAGCACCAAATTTAACACACCTGCTCCCCATTCACACCTGAGACCTTGTAACACTAACAAGTCACATGACACTGGGGAGGGAAAATGGTTAATTGGGCACAATTTTTGACATTTTCACTTAGGGGTGTCCTCATTTTTGCTGAATCAAGTTATATATGAGGTACCGGCGCCAATTATTATATTTTATTTTTATTAATTTTGTTTATGTTGGTGTGCAGCAGATTTGTGAACAATGTTCACCCACTGGTGATTCTTTGAGAAATGTGATATAAAAAAGAAAACCGCGCCACCCTTTAGTGCTGTTACTCAGTTTTTACCCCCCTCGTTACTTTAAAAGTGCTCTGAATATAAAGATATACTCTAACCTGTTTGTGCAATCTCTAGCTTTTATTATAGTGATTCCCTAGCTATATGCAGTCAAAAAATTTTTTTAATGCGTGCCAAAGAAAATATTTCATAACAGTGTTTTGTTAAAAATTGTTGTACAATCTATATACATGGGCCAGTGGTACTGTCAACAGTATGAAGCATTAAACACTTCAGCATGCAATCACAGTATTTAAAAAACAAAAAACAGATGGTTCCAATCCGTGACACCACCGTGTTCTGAAGTGCTTCTATATTTTAAACATTCATTGTGCAAGTCCTTCTAGTGAATCCACCACCTGTTATGCAATGGGTCACTCACCACATCAAGGTGAGTATAAGGCGTATGGTTTGTTTCTGGATAACCACTCCTATCTGTAGGTTCTTACAGCCTCCTATTTCCTGGTTTAGGGGGTCACATATGCTCCACTCTCCAAAAGAAAATAATAACATATGCCTCCAATGGTGAAGTATGTTTTTAAAATTTATTAAAAATAAAGAAAGCGTTTAATTAAACTCACATTATCAGGTGCCTTGCGCTGGCACTGAGCGTTTCCAGCCGTGTATGTGTGAGACCCGATCGCTGGTGTCTCTATGCTGATTCTCCGTTTGTGTGCGCTCCAAGCCTCTTCTTCGCCTGAACCGCCTATGCCGGAAATGACGTGTTTGCGAATTACCCAGCAGCCTCTACGCGTTTCGCAACTTCGTTTTGCGTCATCAGGAAGCTAGGGAATCACTATAATAAAAGCTAGAGATTGCACAAACAGGTTAGAGTATATCTTTATATTCAGAGCACTTTTAAAGTAACAAGGGGGGTAAAAACTGGGTAACAGCACTAAAGGGTGGCGCGGTTTTCTGTCCTCATTTTTGTTGCCAGCGGTTTAGACATTAATGGCTGTGTGGGCTCACCCCTAGTGTGGATGTAAATCCTCCTAATCCCATCCAGCAGGACCGATGTAATCTGTTCTGGCTGCTGTGCATGGAGATGGCTGGATCAGGAGCCTGGAGGAGCCCCGGGAAGCCACACTGACCAGCGTGGAACGCATGGCGGAAGTGACGTCACCGGAAGGAAAGAAGGTACCAGATAAGAGGGGAAACAAGGCAGGCTACGCGCTCAGAGCATTCGGCTCCTTCTACAGGCCTGTTATCTCCTACACCAAGGACTGGAAAGGGTTTTGATAATGGACAGAGAGGAATTACTGTCAGATAAACCTAAAACCAAGAGAGAGTATAAGAATAAGAATAAATCTTATAAACCTTACAACTCTAGAAATAGAAGAACGGGCAAACCTATTACGTTTGTAACTACATTTTCCCAAGAATATTATCAAATAGTCAGAATAATAAAAAAAGAATCTGCCAATATTGTATACAGATAAAGATTTAAATGGGATTTTGCAAGCAGGTTGCCATTTTTCTAGCCGACGTGCGCCCACATTAGGGACTGCACTATCACCTAGTCTTTTCTAATCTAAACAATTTGTGTCTTTTGGGTAAAACGTTTGTTGCCACAGCCACAGATGAAGAGTTCATTATACAGCAATACATCAACTGTAGCACAAACTATGTGATCTACCTGATCACCTGTATTTTATGCAGCCTCCAATATGTAGGTTGTACCACACGTCCTTTGAGAGCCCGGATAGGGGAACATTACTGTTACACAAATAACCCAAATGCTAGAAATATTTTGAATGCAACACGTCACTTTAGAGAATGTCATCAGGGCGATCTTTCCTCATTCCGCTTCAGAGGAATAGAACGGTTGTCTCACTCGCCCAGAGGAGGTGACAGGGAGAGAAGGCTAATGGGGAGAGAAGCATGGTGGATTTTTAGATTAAAAACTAGATCGCCTCAGGGGTTAAACCTGAGGTGGGATCTGGACTTGCACTTACATTAAGAATGCCTCTCCTCAGAGCCACCTCTCTCTCTTTTCCTTTCTCTCTTCTGTTTTTTTTTCACATGCCTGAATTATTATTTTCATCTTTTTTTTTATTTAATGTGTTTTGAATTTTATGGTGTGCTCCTTTGTGCATATGTCTATACGTGTATAAATTTATGCACGTGTGTGTACATGCGTGTGTGTACATACATGTGCATATTGTCGCTGCAAGGTGTGTGAAAATGAGTGGCATACACATGGATCACCTTATATGTATTGCAGCTGATTCCTTTTTTGGATAATTGCCTGTGCCCATTTAAGAGAATCAATGAGTGGAGCCTGTGATCTTTAGAGCTACTATTTATTTCAAAGTTTTATGTCTGTAATGTGGTTATGACTAAGGCCTTATAGGCTGAAATGCGTCAACTGACTTAATCTGCATTTGTTCACTGTGGCTATTCAATAAAATTAAGAAATTTTAAGAGCAACAACTGGAGTGCGGATCATTTTTTCTACTGTTATCTCCTACCCTGTCTGCCTTTAGGCGATCCCTAAAAAATCATTTATTTAGAGAAATCTACTATGGCTCCACCTAAAAACTTTATGTTGACCACCACCACCATCAGCTCATCCGCCACAGCTATTACCCTTTTAGATTGTAAGTGCCAAAAGCAGGGCCCTCCTAATCCTTCTTTATCGAACTGTACTGTCTTCCTTTATATTGTAGAGTGCTGCACAAACTGTTGGCGCTATATAAATCCTGTATAATAATAATTCTTCCAAAATTGTCTCTTTACATGGAGAAGCTCAGCTATGAGGATAGATTAGAGGAACTAAATCTATTCCCTCTTGAGAAGAGGAGATTAAGGGGGTTATGATCAACATGTACAAATACATAAGTGGTCCATATATTGAACTTGGTGTTGAGTTATTCACTTTAAGGTCATCACAGAAGACAAGGGGGCAGGCTTTACGTCTAGAGGAAAAAAGATTTCATCTTCAAATATGGGAAGGTTTCTTTACAGTAAGAGCTGTGAAAATGTGGAATAGACTCCCTCCAGAGGTAGTTCTGGCAAGCTCAGTTGATTGCTTTAAAAAAGGACTGGATTCTTTCCTAAATGTACATAATATAACTGGGCACTGACATTTATAGGTAAAGTTGATCCAGGGAAAATCCGATTGCCTCTCAGGGGATCAGGAAGGAATTTTTTCCCCCGATGTAGCAAATTGGAGCAAGCTTTGCTGGGGTTTTTTCGCCTTCTTCTGGATCAACTGTGGGTGAAGGATTGTGTATATGGGATTGTTTTTTTTTTGGTTGAGCTAGATGGACTTGTGTCTTTTTTTTTTAACCTGACTAAATATTTAACAATGAAAAGACTAAATTGGCAGATAAATTGAGGCAACTGTGGACTTTCATGGTAAGGTAAGGACTTACATAGACTCTTTATAAAGAATATAACAATTTATTTAGAAAAATACAAAAAACAAAAATAGTTAAAGCGGAAGTAAACCCATCCATTTAACAGTTTAAAAAAAAAAGGCATGCCGGGAATGCTAACTGCACATTGGCTGTGCTCTCGAACCAAACAGTCAAACCATCCAATGGCTGGTGTCATAACGGATCACATGTGCAGCACTGTGGCAGTTGAAAATTAAACAGAGGCAAAGATTGCAGCTTCCTTGGCTGAAAACGATAGAGGGGTTTACTTCCACTTTAAAAAGACCTCAAAGCGAGGTATAGACAATACATATACTACATAAATAGATCTCTATATAGGAACTAGACAATGGGACGTGTATTCATTCCTCCACATGGGGATGAAAGAGGAAACGACGATCAGGGCTGGTTCAAACTCAACATGTGTCGTGGGATAACCGTTTCTTCAGGAGTATATATTTCACCAGAGATTTATATGTAGTAGTCACTAGGAATAAAGACAAACAAAGTCGTATAATAGATATACAAATATACAAAAAAGACTGGATATGTGTTGAGTCCACTTCATTAATCTGCCACAGAAGGAGACACAGCAAGCATATTCCATACATAATACAATATTAGAATATTTAAATTGGACTGTACACAATATGCCGATCACCGAACAAAGCTCATGACAAAAAATGCTTACCAATAGAAGATCGAACGGTTCAGAAGAAGAAGTTGCCCCAAGAAAAAAGGTCTGCCCTGAAGGTCTTCTGAACTGTTCGATCTTCTATTGGTAAGCAAATTTTGTCATGAGCTTTGTTCGGTGATCGGCATATTCAACTTCAATAGAAAACAGGTCACTAGCACTACAAACAAGTAAAAATAATAAAAAGGAAGGAGTTCCAATCAGCAAGAAGTATGCTACTTGCAGATAAGTGGATGTTTTCAGAGGGGAAAGATTATAGGGAAATCTCAGGAAGAAACTAGACAGAAAAAGAGTGCAGCCCCAATGTGATAGGCACACAGTATACACAAATTGGATAGGTGCAGCAGAGGTGGGGGATGTGCCACTTCTATACACTCACCCCTCACATACATTAAAGGAGAAGTCCAGCCTGAGCTCGTTTGGCTTGGCTTCTCCTACGGCTCACAGGAGTGCAATTAGTTTTGCACTCCTGTGACCCGTTTTCAGCAGAGAGCGGTCTGAAGTCCACTCTCTGCTGACTGTCAGGCCCCTTTCACACATGCGGACCGTATGTCCGTTTTCCATCCATCCGTTTTTGGATGAAAAACGGACATACATGCATCCCTATGGGACAGCGGGTGTCAGCGGATGAGCATCCGCTGACACCCGATATCGTCCGCCTCCGCTATTGTCCGATTCTGCAGACGGAGGAAAACCCTATTTTTCCATCCGTCTGCAGAGCGGATCGGATTAACACGGACAGACGGTCCGTGTTCATCCGATCCCCCACAGAAGAGAGCAGAGAACTGACAGGGCGGTCCCTGCACAGTGTGCAGGGACCGCCCTGTCATCAGCCGGCTCAACGGGGATCAGCTGAGCGATCCCCGATGAGCAGCGGATATTCACGGGGCGGATCATTACGGATCCGTCCCGTGTGAAAGGGGCCTCAGGGCTGGGCTCATCCCTTCCTTCTTTGAGCTGCCTGCTCAGCTGTTGGCTAATTGCCAGCTCCTATCTCTCCACAGGTACCCAGCTGTTGATGAAATCCTGCTCGTCAGTCCTGCCTATTTAAGCCGTCCAGCCCAGAGGCTCTCTGCCCTCGCCTTAGTCAACATCACAGAGACGCTCTCCTGCATTCCTGTTAAAAGACTTGCTTGGCTGACATCCCTTCTGGCTCCAGATCCTGCTTGCTGTTTTACTACGCTCACCTCTGGCTCCCTGACCTTTGGCTTGTCTGACTATCCATTCTGGTTCCTGAACTCTGGCTATGTTTTGACTACGTCTGTTCTATTTATTTTTATTATTAAACAAGTGTGATTTAACTGTACTTCTGTCTCGGTCTGATTTCATGGTCTCTGACGTCACTGGAATCAGTCCAGGCACCGCATCATCACGACAATAAAGTCTGCATCCGCCAGGGGCCTGGACTGATGCCTGTCTCAGCCTCTCAGCTAGTTGCTGAGAGCCTGAGACGGCGGCTCCCCATCCCTCCTTAGCTCAGCGCTCCAATGAGTGTGGGGGAGCAGAGAGGAGATCTGCTGGTTGACAGTCAGTAGCTCTCTGCTCTGGGATCTGTGAGAACCGAGCCATCGACGATGTTCAAACGCTCGGTTCTCTGTGCAGAGGTGGCGGGGACAGATGCAGCTTCGGACCACAAAGGGACCAACCACCTTTACCATGGACCACAGTGAGTAACTGAAGCAAGTACCGGAACCACACTCTCACCGAAAGGGCACGTGGAGAATCAGGAAACTTCAAGCGGTGATCAAGTCAGGGACTCGACCCACGGAGAAGACGCTTGCAGAGCAGCCTTGTGAGTCAAGTCAGGGACCTCGCCGGTTAGCAGGGGTAAAGTTTGAGAAGTATCTGGAGTTCCGAACTAGGGACCCAGCAGGGAAGTGTGGGTGATGCTTGAGTGGATACCACCACAAACCTTGGAGGAGCTCAAGGGATTCAGAGTCAGTGAATCAGAGGATCTAGTGAGAGACCGGGAGCTCAGTGTTGAAGAACTACAAGAGGCAGTTGTAGTGAAGCTGAAAGGACTGTTACGTTTGAGTTAGAAACTGTTAAAGACTGTTACCATAGAAGACAGCAATCCTGCAAGTGCAGATGTGTCTTCTTGCTGGGGCCTTTCCCTGCACGGCTGTTCTCTTATTGAAGTCTCAGAGTCTGCCAATTAAATTTGCAACTACCTAAGGGTGTCCTGGCCCTAACCCTCTTTCCCCCAAAAATACAAAAAGGACTGGTATGAGGAATAAAAACCTCTTTTACATCCAAGAAGTGTCTGGCACCCAATAACTTTGTCTTGCACACACCGTGCCTCACAACCCACCACATACAGAAGGATGTCAGCTATCTTTTGTCTGGAAAGTTCTCATTAGATTGGACAGGGCCAGAGACCTTGCTACACACAGAACATGGAAATCCAATGATTTTAATAAATATAAACTGCTAAATACCTTTTCTCATCGGCAGTGTATAGCAGCCTTGTGACTTGTATCAGTTCCTAGTAAACCTTGTAGGAGGAGTTTTCATTATTCCTGAAAATCTGTTTGGATAGTGCTGATTGGCCCTGTGCTGATCACATGTACCTTCCCAAGAAAAAAAAGAAAAACTATCTAGCAATATAAACCAATCTGAGCATGTGCAGCTTGTCCCTGAGCTCTGTATTATCAGGAAATAAGAGGAGAGACAGGATCACACAGCCTTTATACACAATGCAGAGGATTAACCCCTTAGGTTCCAGAGTGAGTATAACAAGCATGCTTTACTGCATATACAGACTGATTTTACTGTTGTGGGTTTAGTAACACTTAAAATACAGTTTACTAACTGATATGTATAAATTTTACTTTGCTGTTTGGAGTGAAGCTTGCCAAATGCCGCAATAAATAGAAAGTATTTAACCGGTTGCTGACCAGCCGCTGCTGTTATACTGAGGCAGGTTGGCTCGGCTGCGCGAATCGTTGTACCGGTACAGCTGTCCCTTTAAACGCTATTGCAGGCATGTGCCCACAAAACGTCGCCAGAGCCGATGCGCGTGGCCACACGTGATCGCTCCACAGAGAGCCAGAATGGGGATCTGCCAATGTTAACAAACAGATCCCTGTTCTGACAAGGGAGTAAAGAGAGATTGTTTGTTCCTAGTGATCAGGAACAGCGATCTCTCTCTACTCCCTGTCATTACACTCCCCCCCACGGTTAGAAACACCTCCCTGGAGAACACTTAACACCTTGATTGCTCCCTAATGTTAACCTCTTCCCTGCCAATGCCATTTATACAGTGATCAGTGGCTATTTTTAGCTCTGATCACTGTAATAATGTCCTGGTCCCAAAAAAGTGTCAAAAGTGTTTGATCTGTCCGCCACAATATCGCAGTCCCGCTTAAAATCGCTGATCACCGCCATTAATAGTAAAAAAAAATGTATAAAAAAATGCCATAAATATATCCCCAATTGCGGACCGTGTTCAGGTTTCAAACGACCCCACTGGTAATTTGGCTACATATATCTTTTGTGGCCCCCAACAAATCCCCAAGCGCCGGGGGGGGCCACAAAATATATAAACCCGTATTTATGCATATATATGTGCCTCAGAGGGGACAGGGAGGGGGCGGGACGAGCACCGTCAGAATACATACAGTGAGAATTTCCTGTTTACACGGTGGCCTCTGTAATAGGAAGTCCTGTCTCCTGGGCTGCCATTGGACGACTGTTCTGTCTATCATAGGAGGCGGGACTTTGTTTTAAAGAGGCCGCTGAGAAAACAGGTCATTCTCCTGTATGTAATCTGTTGGTGCTCATCCTGCCCCCCTCCCTGTCCCCATCCGAGGCTGCAGATGGGCATCGATCAGGCTGCACTGATGGTAAGGCTGCATTCATGCAATGGTGATGCTGCATTTGAGGCTGCATTCATGTCAATGATGAGGCTGCATTCATGCAATGGTGAGGCTGCATTTGAGGCTGTATTCATATCAATAGCGAGGCTACATTCATGCAATGGTGAGGCTGCATTCATGCAATGGTAAGGCTGCATTCATGCAATGGTGAGGCTGCATTTATGCAATGGTAATTCTGCATTTATGCAATGTTGAGGCTGCATTTGAGGCTGCATTAATGTCAATGGTGAGGCTGCATTCATGACAATGATGAGGCTGTATTCGAGGCTTCATTCATGACCAGTGATGTAAGTAACTGAGTTAAAATAAACTGAGTTACGTAACTCAGTTACTTTAGAGGGTAACTAGTAATCTAACTGATTACTTTTCCCCTCATGGTAACTCAGTTCCCATTACTTTGGCTTAGTTACTCCAATTACATCTACCGTCACTAGATGGCAGTAGTGTAATTCCGGTGTCCTGCCAAAAAAGTTCCCCCGCCGGATAAGGACCCCCTGTACTGCGCAGGCGCAGCTTCCGAAAATTGCCGAACCTAAACAGCTCTGAGTGAACTCTACACAGCGCAGGCGCAGTTAACATGTAATTGTACGAGGCGATGCCGCACGCTCATGATGCTCGTGCTACTCTGCAAGGGGCGTCTATCGTGTAAGTAAGGGGCGGGCCTAGTATTACTGTAACCAAGGGGCGCATTTATTATTATTGTTATATATCGAGCTCTGCCCATTAATTTAACATTCGCCCTCTTCTGTAGCCATCCGCCCCTTACACGATATAATAATAATAGACCCGCCCCTTGCTTACACGCTATAACAGATCTGCCCCTTGGTTAGAGTAATAATAGGGCAGCTCCTTGGTTACACGATATATAACAATAATAAATGCGCCCCTTGGTTACAGTAATACTAGACCCGCCCCTTAGTTACACGTATAGAATATTTAAAAAAAAAAGTCAGTTACTTTGCTGAGTAACTAATTACTTTTCCAATGTAGTAACTGAGTTACTAACGCAATTACTTTTTGGGAGAAGTAATTTGTAACTTAACTAAATTACTTTTTTAAAGTAAGATGACCAACACTGTTCATGACAATGGTGAGGCTGCATTCATGGCACTTGTAAAGGCTGCATATGGGCACTGATTAGGCTGCATTGATGGGCACTGACCCTTATTTTTCTTCACAGTTCCTTATTTAAAATGTAATTTTTTTTCCTGAAACTTCCCTCTTTAAGTGAAGGTGCGTGTTATATGCTAATAAATACGGTATATCCAAATAACATGCCCGAGCCCATCTTTAGTCCTGAGCGGTGTTCGGGGATTCATTGGGGGCCACAAAAGATACAGTTGTGCTCATAAGTTTACATACCCTTACAGAATTTATGATTTCTTGGCCATTTTTCAGAGAATATGAATATCACTCATAGTTAGTGTTTGGCTGAAGCCATTTATTATCAATCAACTGTGTTTATTCTTTTTAAATCATAATGGCAACAGAAACTACCCAAATGACCCTGGACCAGTTCTTATTACAGTGTATTGCCCCCTCTAACATTAATGACAGTTTGAAGTCTTTTGTGGTAATTGTGGATGAGGCTCTTTATCTTCTCAGATGGGAAAGCTGCCCATTCCTCTTGGCAAAAAGCCTCCAGTTACTGTAAATTCTTGGGCTGTTTTGCATGAACTGCATGTTTGAGATTTCCCCAGAGTGGCTCAATGATATTGAGGTCAGGAGACTGAGATGGCCAACTCCAGAACCTTCACTTTATTCTGCTGTAGCCAATGACAGGTCGACTTGGCCTTGTGTTTTGGATCATTGTCATCTTGGAATGTCCAAGTACGTCCCATGCGCAGCTTCCTGGCTGATGAATGCAAATGTTCCTCCAGTATTTTTTGATAACATACTGCATTCATCTTGCCATCAATTTTGACCAAATTCCCTGTGCCTTTGTAGATCACACATTCCCCCAAAACATCAGTGATCCACCTCCGTGTTTCACAGTAGGAATGGTGTACCTTTCATCATAGGCCTTGTTGACTCCTCTCCAAATGTAGTGTTTATGATTGTGGCAAAAAAAACTAAATTTTGGTCTCATCACTTCCAATTTTAGTTGTGGCTGAAATTTTAGTTGGTCTACCTGACTGTGGTTTGGTTTCAACAGAACCCCTCATTTTCCACTTCTTGATTAAAGTTTGAATCCTGCTGATTGGCGTTCTCAATTCCTTGGATATCTTTTTATATCCCTTTCATGTTTTATACAGTTCAACTACCTTTTCCCGCAGATCCTTTGACAATTCTTTTGCTTTCCCCATGACTCAGAATCCAGAAACGTCAGTGCAGCACTGGATGAAAGATGCAAGGGTCTGTCAGGAGTCCAGAGACTCATTGACCTTTTATACACACACACTAATTACAAGCAAACAGATCACAGGTGAGGATGGTTACCTTTAATAACCATTCAAACCCCTTTGTGTCAAGTTGTGTGCATGTTATCAGGCCAAAATCACCAGGGTATGTAAACTTTTGATCAGGGTAATTTGGGTAGTTTCTGTTGCCATTATGATTTAAAAAGAGTATAGTTGATTGATAATAAATGGCTTCAGCCAAACACTAACCATGAGTGAAAGAAATCTTTTTGTGTGATCAGTCATATTCTCTCAAAAATTACCAAGAAATCATAAATTCTGCCAAGGTATGTAAACTTACGAGCACAACTGTGTATATATATATATATATACACACAAATAACACGCCCAAGCTCGTCTTTTCACCACACACACAGCCACAAAGGCAAAAAAAACACACTAAATTGTTCTGGGGGGTTTGTACTAATGGAGGGGGGGGGGATGGTTTGTCCTGAGGGGGGGGTCTATACTGATAAAGGGGGGTGTTTTGTCCTGGGGGTCTATACTGATGGGGGGGTCTGTACTGAGGGAGTTATTTATACTTAGTGAAGGGTCTGCACTGATGGAGGGGGGGGGGTCTATACTTAATGGAGTGGGGTCTGTACTGAGGGACGACTATAGTTGGAGGGGGGGTGATGCCATGTTTTACTGCACCAGGTGACACCAACCCTAGTGACGCCACTGCAGCTGCGGGCTCCTATTTTCCCTCTCCCTCTCCTCCTTGTGCGCTCCTGTACTAGTGAGCGGGGCACTATGTTTCTTCCCCCGCCTTCATAACGGCCAGGGAAGAAAAAACAAAGGAGCAAATAAGAGGATTGTGGGACATGTGGTCCCAAGGACTGGCATCCCCACTGTAACACGGAAACTGCAGCCCACACAGCATGCTCCGCTGAATGGGAGAGAGAAAGCCAGGAGCCCGGGAAAGCTTTCAGGGAAGTACACCCAGGACTCCAGAGGGAGAGGGCAGTGCTGAGAGAACACCATCAGAGAGAGAAAAAGCCACACAGCCTGGCGCCATCCCTGGTGGAGAAAGGAATGGAGTCATTGCAGGAATACAGATCTGGGCCCTACCCAGCGGAGCCGCCACGGGCAATTCAGAGTGAGCTGACTCCTGATCAGAGGAACCGTTGTTGCTGTATCGCTGGGTCAGGTGAGAGGGCCGATGGGCCATTATTTACTACCATCTCTTGTAACATGTCTGCAGTCTCTGACCATCTCCTGTATTATGTGTGCAGCCTGACCATCTCCTGTACTATGATTACAGTCTCTGACCGTCTCTAGTATCATGTCTACAGTCTCTGACCATCTCCTGTACTATGTCTGGGGGCTCTTTCTAACAGACTCTCTAACAGAATCCCCCTCTGTGTGCATCAGAGAGACTCCCCTCCAGGTCTCATTAGTGTACGCTCTTCCTGTATTTTCTTTATTGGTAAAAGATCATGGGAGGATCCCAGGGTAATGAAGACTTCTTACAGGAACATCTCTGTGTTGAAGTCATTGTCATAGAAACATTTGTAAAGGGGAGGAGTTGGTAAGATGACCACGCCCACGTGGGGGGCGCCAGAAATATTTCCGCACCCAGGCGTCTGTGACCCTAGGATCGGCCCTGTTCACACTGACTTCTCCCTAACTTCTTTCTTTATTCTTTTTCCTGATTTATTGGGTCTAATTTTTGTATTTGTCAGATCTCAAGAATCCAATTATTTTTTAATTTTTTAATTTTACATTTATAGTGGTTAATTTTTAAATCCAGATTTCCTTTCTCTGTAATTTTGCTAATTTTTATTTTTTTTTGGTTTGGTGTGTTTTGTATGTGTCAACTTACCCCAACACCATTATTATCATTATATTTTTTATCAATTCTCTAGGAGGTTGTTTGGTGTTGGTGCCCTTTGTTAATTCTACTTTCTATATTCGAAATGTACCTGCCTACTCACAAATAAACTGTCCTTTTTGAAGTAAAACACATAGGCAAGGATTTATTGAAATCAAAAATACCTTTATTAGGTGTCAGCAACAAAATAAAGAGGGAGGCAGCGATGGAGAACCTGGGGAAATTTGCAAAGCCTTTGACCCCCACGGCAGACATCAATTTTTTCAAATCAAAAATTGGTGGCCTGAGGAGTACGTATCTTAAGGGAGTTCAATCTGGTCCTGAAGTCCAATAGATCCGGAACTGCAGCAGATGCCATCTATGTCCCCAGGCTGTGGTCATACGAGAGGCTCCATCTTCTCTCAGACCAGACTGAATCCAGGTCATCACACTCTGGTCTTCCTTCCACGCTTCCTTCCAGGCTGTGGCTGTGGTGCTGGAGGTGTGGCAGAAGGAGGAGGAGGAGCATGGTCCATCTCGCAAACATGTGTCCTTGGGGTCATATCCCCAGACACCCCCTTATTTTGTATTTTGAGGATTGCCTCCTCGCACATGCTGCATTGCCCCGCCTCCATCTCTTTCAGCTTTGTGGCAGCCAAGGCGGCAAAGGCCTCTTCATATGTGGGTGTGGCTTGTAGTGCCACTGAAGCCTCCCTGATCAGCCGGAGCGCTGACTCCCCCACATCCCCCCCCTTTCTGGGCCTTTTGTAGGGAAGGCGGAGGGGAGGGACTTGGGATCGAGTCAGGCTCCTAGGCCTGCCCACCTCTTGGCTGCCACTTACCCCTGCCTCCTCCTGGCTGCCACATTCCACATCCACCTCCTGGCTCCCGCATTCCACAGCCACCTCCTGGCTGAGGTCTTCCTGTGTATGAAAAAGGGACATAGTTTGAGTTATTGGTTCATCAAACACACACAATTTTCAGCTATTGACTGTTGCAAATTGTTAACAAATTGAAAACCATATAATTCTCAGCCCAGCAGTATATATTCTTGCCCAAAATTTCTCCAACACTACTGTCTATTGATATGTAAAACACTTTAGCAAATAAGCAATTTTTGATCCTAAATTAAGTGAACATCATAAATTTTTCCACAAAAAAAGTGTAGAAAAATACTATACCTGGCTCAAGCTGGGCTCCTCCACATCTTCCTGACTGGAAGGCCCAGGTTGGTCGTTGGAAGCCTCATCAGGGGTGGAATGCGTGGAAGGAAGCATGGAAGGAAGAGTCGACAGTGATTCCCTGACATCAGTCTGGTCTTTGAGAAAATGGAGCCTCTCGTAGTACCACAGCCTGGGTACATATACTTCATCTGCTGCAGCTCCAGATGCTTGGGACTTCAGGACCTTTTTGCGCTCCCTGAGATACGTACTCCTCAGGCTGCCAATTTTGGTTTTTAACTTCTCAATGGTTGCCGTGGGGATCACCGGCTTTACAAATTCCAGCAGTTTCTTCATCGCTGCCCGCCTCTTTATTTTATTGCTGTAGAGTAGGGATGAGCCGAACACCCCCCCGTTCGGCTCGCACCAGAACCCGCGAACGGACCTAAAGTCCGTGCGAGCTTTAGAACCCTATTAGTTATAATGGATGCGAACGTTCGAAATTAAAAGTGCTCATTTTAAAGGCTAATATGCATGTTAATGTCATAAAAAGTGTTTGGGGACCTGGGTCCTGCCCCAGGGGACATGTATCAATGCAAAATTTTTTTTTTAAAAAACGGCCGTTTTTTCAGGAGCAGTGATTTTAATAATGCTTAAATTGAAACAATAAAAGTGTAATATTCCTTTAAATTTCGTACCTGGGGGGTGTCTATAGTATGCCTGTAAAGGGGCGCATGTTTCCCGTGTTTAGAACTGTCTCTGCGCAAAGTGTCATTTTTGAAAGTAAAAAAAAGCTATTTAAAATCACTCGCGGCTAATGTTAATTCACGGCTCCCGTAACACAGAGAACAGTGATTCATTGAAACTCATTCATAAAAAAAAATTCATTTATAAAAAAAAAAAAAAATGAAAAAAAAAAAGCGTAGGGGTCCCCCCAAATTCAATAACCAGGCCCTTCAGGTCTGGGATGGATATTAAGGGGGATCCCAGCCAAAAAAAAAAAAAAAAATGGCGTAGGGTCCCCCTCAAAATCCATACCAGACCCTTGAGGTCTGGTATGGATTTTAAGGGGAACCCTAGCCAAAAAAAATGGCGTGGGGTCCCCCTCAAAATCCATACCAGACCCTTATCCGAGCACGCAACCTGGCAGGCCGCAGGAAAAGAGGGGGGGACGAGAGCGGCCCCCCCTCTCGCCTGAACCGTACCAGGCCACATGCCCTCAACATTGGGAGGATGCTTTGGGGGTCTAAGACCCCTAAAGCACCTTGTCCCCATGTTGATTAGGACAAGGGCCTCTTCCCCACAACCCTGGCCGGTGGTTGTGGGGGTCTGCGGGCGGGGGGCTTATCGGAATCTGGAAGCCCCCTTTAACAAGGGGACCCCCAGATCCCGGCCCCCCCCCTGTGTGAAATGGTAAGGGGGTACAAAAGTACCCCAACCATTTCACCAAAAAAAGTGGCAAAAATGGTAAAAAGGACAGGAGACAGTCTTTGACAATTCCTTTATTAAAATCTTCTTTCTTCTTTCTTCATCCTTCGGATTCTTCATCTTCTCCTTCCTTCATCTTCTTCCATCTTCTTCTTCCATTTTCTTCTTCCTCTGATCCGCTTCTTCTTGCGCTGGTCTTCTCGTCCTTCTCGTCCGGCATCTTCTTCCGTCGGCGTCGGCGTCGGTGTCGGTGTCTTCTTGGGCCGCTCCGCGCAATGGGAGGCTCCCGCTGTGTGAGGCTCCGCTCCATCTGACAGGTCTTTTAAAACGGAGGGCACCTGGTGACCCCGCCCCCCTCTGACATCATGGGGAAAGCCATCATGGAATTCCCCATGACGTCCCTGTGCGTCAGAGGGGGCGGGGTCACCAGGTGCCCTCCATTATAAAAGACCTGTCAGACGGAGCGGAGCCTCACACAGCGGGAGCCTCCCATTGCGCGGAGCGGCCCAAGAAGAGACAGAGACACCGACGCCGACGCCGACGGAAGAAGATGCCGGACGAGAAGGACGAGAAGACCAGCGCAAGAAGAAGCGGATCGGAGGAAGAAGAAAATGGAAGAAGAAGATGGAAGAAGATGAAGGAAGGAGAAGATGAAGAAACCGAAGGATGAAGAAAGAAGAAAGAAGATTTTAATAAAGGAATTGTCAAAGACTGTCTCCTGTCCTTTTTACCATTTTTGCCACTTTTTTGGTGAAATGGTAGGGGTACTTTTGTACCCCCTTACCATTTCACACAGGGGGGGGGCCGGGATCTGGGGGTCCCCTTGTTAAAGGGGGCTTCCAGATTCCGATAAGCCCCCCGCCCGCAGACCCCCACAACCACCGGCCAGGGTTGTGGGGAAGAG
Organism: Lithobates sylvaticus; assembly: GCA_028564925.1. Taxonomy (NCBI): domain Eukaryota; kingdom Metazoa; phylum Chordata; class Amphibia; order Anura; family Ranidae; genus Lithobates; species Lithobates sylvaticus. The sequence continues at coordinate 370,802,632 of CM053026.1, read as the reverse complement.
GCCCTTGTCCTAATCAACATGGGGACAAGGTGCTTTAGGGGTCTTAGACCCCCAAAGCATCCTCCCAATGTTGAGGGCATGTGGCCTGGTACGGTTCAGGCGAGAGGGGGGGCCGCTCTCGTCCCCCCCTCTTTTCCTGCGGCCTGCCAGGTTGCGTGCTCGGATAAGGGTCTGGTATGGATTTTGAGGGGGACCCCACGCCATTTTTTTTGGCTAGGGTTCCCCTTAAAATCCATACCAGACCTCAAGGGTCTGGTATGGATTTTGAGGGGGACCCTACGCCATTTTTTTTTTTTTTTTTTTTGGCTGGGATCCCCCTTAATATCCATCCCAGACCTGAAGGGCCTGGTTATTGAATTTGGGGGGACCCCTACGCTTTTTTTTTTGTTTTTTATTAATGAATGACAGCTCTCTGTGTTACAGGAGCCATCAATTCATTAGCCGCGAGTGATTTAAATAGCTTTCTTCCTGCAAAAATGACACTTTTTTGCAGGGAAAGTTCTAAGCACAGGAAACCTGCCCTCCTTCACAGGCTACCTATAGACACCCCCCAGATGTGATACTGCAATGCTGTTCTAACAGCATGCACACACATATCCCCAGAAATAAAGAACATATTGTTGTCAGCAGTCAGCAGCACACTGACACGCTGACACTGTGAGTGAAACATAATATGCGAGGCCGCCGCCGCGGCGGCCTCTTATACCGTGGGGCGTGTATTAAAGCCCCTGAGCTATAATTGGCTACAGGCATCCTGCCTGTAGCCAATTATGGCTCTCCTCGCTGCCGGCGCTGTGATTGGCCAAGCATGCGGGGTCACAGTGCATGCTTGGCCAATCATCAGCCAGCATTGCACTGCGCGGGCCGCAATGCATTGCGGGGCCGCTCGCATCACACGAATTTGATGCGAGCGGTCCCAATAGTTCTGGGCTCGCCGAGCGAGCGAACACCCGGTGCTCGATTCGAACATGGGTTCGAATCGAACACCGGGCTCATCCTTACTGTAGAGTGGGTGCTTGGCCTGCCACAAAAGGGGCATCTCCCGGAACTTATCAATGAACAGGGGGAGGAAGCTGACGTCATTGAAGCCCTCCATATTCTCTGCAAGACACAACACCAGACAAACACTAAATAATGTCAGGCTAAACTCTCCTAATCTTCTCCATAAATAAGCCTCAATGTATAAGCAGTCTAGGCTAGTGATGTACCAATTTCAAATTCTCTCTCTCTCTCCCCTCTGCTCACAGATCGTCAGTACGACAGACGCGGGTGACGTTTTATATACAGTGCGCATGGGTGAAACTCCACCCGCCCCTGACGATCTTTCTCGTCTATTCCCCGCCCCTTCTCGTTACGGCGCAGTGGGGAGAGCACATGGCGGGAACACAGCAGGTGCGCCCTAACTATTCCAACAACGAGGAGGAGAACGGCGTGGAAAGCCCGGAGCCAGAAACGTCACAATCCCTGAGGAGAAGATTTAAGGCGTCAAATATGTCTTTTGGAGAAATGTTTGAGATGGTGGACATATTGAAGAGGAGCGACTATGATGGGAAGTATGGGCCTTACCCCAACCCAAATGTCAGAAAGGCCAAGATCATGGCTAAAGTTGTGAAGAGGCTGCAAAAAAATTTTGGGTTACAACGATCCAAGGATCAACTGAGGAAACGCTGGTCAGACCTGAAACTGAGGGAGCACGATCAGTACAGAATGATCAAGCGAGTTCTTCAAAAAAGTAAGTAGTTGTCGTGTGTTCATCTTTTTTTTTCTTGCTTGCATACTGCTTCATGTGCTTTGTTTATGAATGTTGGACAGTTGAAAATGGCCACTTTTATGTTCGTGTGTCCATTCGATCGTACTAAACCTCGATCGTTCGGCCACTTATAATACGCTGTTTGGTGAAGTTGGAGTTAACTACATTGTTTCAGGCCTGTTTTTAGTCAAAGAAAGTTTGTTGTCTATAGGGTTTTTTTCGAGAATGAAATGCAAACTTCTTCAGTGTAAAGGAGAGGTGACTCAGTAGCTGTTTACACATCTGGACTCTAGAGCACTAGTGCTGGGACACCCAAACACCCTTTTTATTAGGGTGTCCCACACATGTGCTCCAGTGGATACTATAGGGGTGTCTCCATCTGACTTGCAACAAACAGGTAATAAGTATTGCACCTTTACAAAGTGTCAAAATTAATGTTGTTGGCCTTTGAACCTGGCCACAAACCACTATTGTACGTCACTTCCAAGCAATGTTTCATATTTCCTATTTCTGCCCTCATAGATTGGTGTGTTAAGTATTCCTTTTGTACATTCTCATAGGGGAGAGAAGACTCGGGACGTCTGAGGACACCAGGAACCCCACACCTCCCAAAGAAGGGGAATTCCCAACACCAGAAGCAGAGGAGGAGGAGGAAGGAGAGATTGTAGAAGTTGGAGAACTTGTCACCACAACAGGTGAGTGTTGGAGACCACAGCTACAGGTAAGCTAATCAATGTATGCCTGCATCTTAAAAATACCCCATTTTTTTTTTAGGTGATGTGGATGTTCTGGAAGAAGAATTGCATTTTACCAGTGAAAGTGCACACGTCCTCATCGGGGAGATAATGGTGTGCAATCGAGATCTAGATGATATCAAGAAAAACATCAATGATGTTAAACAAAAAATGAAGAACATCATTGATGTTTTAGGGAAAATATGAAACCACACAAACGAGCTATCACACATTTGTGGGTGTGTAAACCAAACATTTTTAAGTCAGAACTTTGCCAAATTTGGAAGATGCACACAGTGTGTCAACATGTGCTAGCTCCCATCATGGTGGATCAATGACAACGTTTTGTGGGTGCAACTACTTTACTAACTACTAAAGTGGCTGAGGTGAAGGGGTTGCACCCCCAAAACAAGTACATTGATCCCCATGATGGGAGATTGCACATTTGGACATTCTAGGCATGGGTTCTTGCATCAAATGCCCATTTTGGTCCCCAAATTGTGTGCATGTTCAAAATTTTGCTTTTCCAGGGGTGACACCCCATGTGATGAAGGCACGATCAAACACAGTTTGGACATAGTCATGTCTGATCTTGTCTTCACTTTTCAAAGTTGAACTTTGTAAGTACCTGTGTTCAGTATGTTTTGCTACATGCCTGGTTTACACATGTTATTAAAGAATGTTATAAAGACCAAATATCTTTTGAGTTTAAAAAAGCCTTTTGGAAAGGCACTTGTGAATGTGCTTGAAGTAAAATTTTACCATATGAACAATGTGTGGCTTCCTTATTCCAAACCCCAAAAGCATTATTTGCGTCAAAAGTAGATGAATTTGGTGGCAATGGGTGTTATTTACTAAAGGCTATTCCACTTTGCACTCCAAGTGCAGTTTCGGGTGCACTTTTGCAGTGCACTTGTAGTGCATAGTGGATTTGTCTTTTGGAAATTACACCCACAGTGGTTTGTAATAAACCACCTATCACGCCATTTTCAGGAATCCACACATTTTTGTCATGGTGATGAAAAGGAGTATTTTTGGGGTCAGTAGTACACTACATACCTTACCTAGAAAAACTATTATGTATCAGACCCACAACATGAGAAGATTCTTTTTAGGAAGAAGAGACTAACCTCCTCTCGCCATTCCCACTGTTGAAGATAAAGGTCCAAAAAGAAAACAAAAAATAAGCTAGAACACACCTACAAGAAACCCAAGCAGTAAAAGAAAATAAATCTTAGTTTAGTTTCCAAAATAAATGTATTAAAAAATGCCTCTCACACATCGTCTGGCATATCAATGGCCCCCCTACCCACAAAGTACTCCATATACCTCTCGCGGACTTCGCAGGCGTTTAGGGGGGGCAAGCCAGGATGTGCAGCTTGAAGGGCTGTCAGGTTGTCATTTTGTTGGCTGTCTGCATCAGGGCCAACAGACAAAACATAGTTGGTGCTATGCCGTTTTAAGAAATTGTGCAATATGCAGCAGGAAAGCACAATGTGGTTCAGTTTATATTCCGCCATGTGGATAGGTGTCAAAAAGAGGCGGAAGCGGCTGGCCATGATCCCAAAGGCGTTCTCCACCACTCACCGCTCTGGACACCCGGTAATTAAAGACCCTCTGGTCTGGGGTGAGGGTCCTCATCGGGAATGGCCGCATCAGATGACTTGACAACGCAAATGCTTCATCCGCGACAAAGACGAAGGGGAGTCCTTCCGCATTCTCCTCTGGAGGTGGCAAGCACAGACTGCCACTCTGGAGCACCACCATCCGAGATCCGGCCATTCTTCCCCACGTCCACATAGAGAAACTCATGTGTCGCCGACACCACCGTCAACATCACAATACTATTAAACCCCTTGTAATTATAATAGTACGACCCCGAGTTGGGGGTGGGACGATGCGGACGTGTTTCCCATCAATTGCAACTCCGCAGTTAGGAAAGTCCCATGGCTGGCAAAGTGGGAGGCCACAGTCTGCCATTCCTGTGGCGTTGAAGGAAACTGTGGAGTCAAACAAGAAAAAAAAATTAGTCAGTTTGCACATATATATTGCAAGCAGATTAGACACAAACATTTTGGAACAAGATCAGACAAAAATTTAACCAAGAAAGTATTTACAAACCAAAGTACAAGGTCCCCTTAGCAGATTACTCACCCCCCATCACTCCCCCCACTTCTGATGGGCCATTGCCAAAAACTAGGGGTTGGGGGGGATTGGACAGGTAACCCTCTCCACTTCATTGAGAGCCGAATGCCTAAATAATGTGTGATAGTTTGGCCAGACCCTCCTTACTTAAAGCGGAGTTCCACACTAAAGTGGAACTTCCGCTTATCGGATTCCTCCCCCCCTCCTGGGCCACAATTGGCACCTTTCAGGGGGGAGGGGGGTGCAGATACCTGTAGAATACAGGTATCTGCACCCACTTCCAGGACTAGCATCCCCGCCTCTATCCGAGGACGCCCCGTTGTGTCTTGGGAAACACAGTTCCCAGGACACAGCGGGGACCAATAGAGGCGCGCAGCGCGACTCGCGTATGCGCAGTAGGGAACCGGGCAGTGAAGACGTTGCGTCTTCACTTCCTGATTCCCTGACAGAGGATGGCGGCGGGGAAGCCGAGAGACGAGCGATCGCTCGTCATCTTCTGCCGACACTGCTGGAACCTGGAACAGGTAAGTGTCCATTTATTAAAAGTCAGCAGCTGCAGTATTTGTAGCTGCTGACTTTTAAAAAAAATTTTTCAGGTGGAGCACCGCTTTAACACTATTGACAGCCCACCGGACAGGTAAAAGAAGAGTCCTAATCCCAAAAAACATAAAGGGAAGAACATTTTGACATTCTGCTCTTACCTATCAAGCTAATGATAGGAGGAAAAAACAAAAAACAATAACTAAAAACATTTGAAAGTATTGAGCCAGCCCCTTGCACTACATGCTTTGCTGAATTCATCCCTAAATATGACCACTATAAAGAGGTAGGTATATAGAGTGTATTGAGCTTGGCAAAGCCAGTAGATAGAGGATTGGTATCAGCTGACCTAGCAGTTGGGGGAGGGGGGTTCCTGATGAGTTTGGCACACCAAAAAAAAAAGGGGGACTATGCATGAAGTAAAACACACAGAAAACCTTTGTGCATATTTTAGGGGGCGTTCGGTGGAAACCAATACTATGGGGCAGACAAAATACATTGCTTAAGTGACTAGGCCATAGGTGTATATTGGCCCAGAAGAGCATGCTGGGGAGGTAAGTGAAGGCAAAAATGCATGAAGGACAAAAGGGGCACAGCATATTAGAGCATATTGCAATCATAGTAATTAGGGAAGGAGGTAAAAAATACAAGACATTAGCAAACAGAGCATACATAGAAGGGAATAGTAAAGGAGAAATGTTACCTTAATATAGTCCTCCTGCAGGACCTGGATAATAGCAGAACAGGTCTCTGGAATAATGATTCCCAGAGCCTGGGGAGAGATACCTGTGGAGAACTTCAGATCCTGAAGGCTTCTCCCTGTCGCCAAGCACCTCAACGTGGCAACAAGCCTCTGCTCCGGAGTGATGGCTTGTCTCATGCAGGTATCCTGCCTGCTGATAAAAGGGGTCAGCAAAGCCAACAGACGGTGAAAAACGGGGTCCGTCATCTGGAGAAAGTTCCTGAAATCATCAGGATTATTCTCCCGGATCTCACGAAGCAAAGGCATGTGTGAGAATTGGTCACGCTGAAGCAACCAATTCTTGGTCCACGAACTCCTCCTCGCCCTGTTCATGGACTGGTCTTGGGTCAAAGCTAAAAGCCCGACACTAAGCCCCTGCACAGCACGAACTCTACGACGAGTACGTACACGAAACATAGCTCACAAACGGTCGGCTGGTCAGAACGGACAAATAGAAAGCACCGATTAAACAGCAAGGCCTGAAAGAACGAAATGAATACCAGAAACGAGCAGACAATAAGCAGTGAAAATCAAAGCGTCCTATATCAAGAAGATATCAAGATATAGGCCGCAATGACCAACAAATGCAAACTGACTACACGCACTGATAAACAGATACGCACGACAAGCACAAACTGAAGAGCAGTAACGATCTAAGTCTGAAGACTGAAAAGCGCGAATCGAATGTAACGAAACTTCTACTAACACGCGATAAACACAGAATCAGCAGAAGGAGCCCAACGGGTGCCGGACGTGGTGCTGAACTTCCCTTTTATAGTCTCGTGGGAAAACACGGCTTACGTCACGGCGTTCTTGGAGACCGGATATTCCGGCAACGTTGTCCGACCGTGTGTACGCAACACCAGCTTCGGACAAATTCCGACGGAAATGATCCGGCGGAAATAGTCATTGGAAAATCCGACCGTGTGTATGGGGCATAAGACCAAATTTTAATGGTTCAAACGATGTCAGGCAAAATGGTCAGCCCTCACGCATGTTCACTTCATTTTGTTCACTACACTTTTGCGCAAACTTTAATTGCGATTTTATTGCGATTTTTTTTTAACGAAAATATGTAGAAGAATACATATTGGCCTAAACTGATGAAGAAAGAATTTATTTATTTATTTTTTTAATTTGGGCATATTTATTATAGCAAAAAGTAAAAAATACAATTCTTTTTCAAAATTGTCAGGCTTTTTTGTTTATAGCGCAAAAAATAAAAAAACGCAGAGGGGATCAAATACCACCAAAAGAAAGTGATATTTGTGGGAAAAAAGGACCCCAATTTTGTTTGGGTACAGCTTTGCATGACTGCGCAATTGTCAGTTAAAGCGACCCAGTGCCGTTTTGCAAAAAATGGCCTGGTCATTAAGGGGGTAAATCCTTCCGGGGCTGAAGTGGTAAAATATACAGAAATGCAAAAAAATGTTACTCCAAAACTCACTGCCGTAGAACATATGTAAGGCTAACGTAAGCAAATGCTTTTTACGAGCCAAATATACTTGGCTTGAATCAGTTTTATATATATATATATATATATATATATATATATATATATATATATATATATATGTATGTATTTTACTGTTGAGGATACAGCATGTTGTGTTGCACCTGGTGCAATAATTTGTAAGCTTAAAGTGTTACTAAACGCAGGACTCTGCATTCACTATATCTGGTCTCCCACAGTACACAGAACATGGAAATACAATAATTTTAGTAAATATGAACTGCTACATGCTACACTGCTTGTGACTTCTATCAGTTCCTGGTTAAAGCTTGTAGGGGGAGTTTTCATACTGCACTGAGCAGTCTTATCAGGATCCAGGACCCCTGACCCTCTGTCTGGACAGTGCTGATTGGCCCTGTGCTGATCACATGCACTCTCCCAAGAAAAAAACCTCTCTAGCAATACACACCATACTGAAAATGTGCAGCCTGACTCCAGTAACTCTGTCTTATCAGAACCTGTTCTGGAGCCAGTGGAAGAAGGGGAAGATCCAGGGCCACTGATAGCATAGTACAACTGGCCCCATCAGCTCCACAATGGGACCTGGGCAGCATTACAGTTAATTTCTCCATAAAAAAAAAAATTGGACTTCTCAAACACTTTTACTTGCCTAGGAGGTGTAATTACATTTTCCTGGGCCCCATCAGGTTAACAGAGGGGCCCAGGAGGTGAGTGCAGTAGAGTGCCTTTTATTTTTATTTTTGGGACGCATGTGTACATAGCACCATAGTCCCGCATTGATCTGCTGTCCTATAGTCCCGGTGTCCTGCCGAGAAAGTTCCCCTGCCGGATTAGGACCCCCTCTACTGCGCAGGCGCAGCGCTTGCGCAGTACGAAGGACTAGGCATCTTCCGAAAATTGCTGAAGCTAAACAGCTGCAAGTAAAGTGTACACCGCGCGCGCAGTTAACATATCGGTGTACGAGACACGATGCCTCATGCTCCTGATGCTCGCGCTACTCTGCAAGGAGCGGGTCTGTAACCAAGGGCGACATTTGTTATTATTATTACTGTAACCAAGGGCCATATTTTTAAGTATTGCAAAACCCGCCTTTCTTTTATTTAACCACTTGCCTACCAGGCACGAACACCCCCGTCCTGACCAAGCCATTTTTCAGCTTTCAGCGCTGTTGCATTTTGAATGACAATTGCGCGGTCATGCAAAGATGTACCCAAATAACATTTTTATAATTTTTCGCCCACAGATAGAGTTTTATTTTGGTGGTATTTGATCACCTCTGAGTTTTTTTTTTCTTGCGCTATAAACAAAAGAAGAGGGACAAGTTTGAAAAAACACAATATTTTTTACTTTTTATTATAATAAATATCCAATTTTCTTTTTTTTAAACACATTTTTTCCTCAGTTTAGGCAGATACTTATTCTACTACATATTTTTGGTAAAATTGCAATAAGTGCATATTGATTGGTTTGCGCAAAAGTTATAGCGTCTACAAAATAGGGGATAGATTTATAGCATTTTAAATAATATTTTTTTTTTTACTAGTAATGGCGGCGATCTGCGATTTTTATCGTGACTGCGATATTGCGGCGGACATATCGGACACTTTTGACACATTTTTGGGACCATTCACATTTATACAGCGATCCGTGCTATAAAAATGCAATGATTACTGTATAAATGTGACTGTCAGGGAAGGGGTTAACACTAGGGGCGCTGCAGGGGTAAATATGTTCCCTATGTGAGTGATTCTAACTGTGGGGGGAGGGGACTGACTGGGGGAGGGGACCGATCGGTGTCCCTATGTACAAGGGACACACCATCGGTCTCCTCTTCTCTGACAGGACGTGCATCTGTGTGTTTACACACACAGATCCACGTCCTGCTCAGTTACTGGGCAATCGTGGGTGCCAGGCGGACATCGCGGCCGCCTGGCACGCGCATCGAGTCCCCAGCAACGCGGCGGGCACGCGCGCGCCCCCTAGTGGCCGCAAAGTTAGTGCCGTCATATGACGGTGGCCCGCCACAAGAGCAGCACCGCTCCGCCGTCAATTGACTGTGGGCGGTCAGCAACAAGTTAAACACATCTTTGCCCCTTGCTTAGAGTAATAATAGACCCGCCCCTTAGTTAGACTCCCCTTGCAGAGTAGAGCGAGCATCGGGAGCGCGTGGCATCGTCTCGTACACCGACTGCGCCTGTGCGGTGTACACTTCACTCCCACTTGCTTACCTTCGGCAATTTTCGGAAGATCCCTAGTCTTTCGTACTGCGCAAGCGCTGCGCCTGCGCAGTACAGAGGGGTCCTTATCCGCCGAGGGGAACCATCTCGGCAGAACACCGGCAAGCCGGCTTCCACTGCTCACTGGCTCCCCTGGCGGAGGGATACAATAATGCTCCACTCAGCTCCCGCCTCCTGTCCTCATGTGCCGAGACTGATGTGAGGTGGCAGACTGCTCAGCAGCTGACAGGGAGCAGGAGGAGGACAGTGTGGCTGCAATGGACACAGTGAATGGAGAACAGAGGATAGAGTCCTCACTGTGACCTATGATCATCAGCATGAAAGTCACACAGTCAGCACAGTCAGTGGGTGCTCTGTCACAGTGTGTCACATGCAGGGCTGGCCCAAAACATTGTGCTTCCTGTGTCAAACAATGAAATGCTGCCCCCACCCCAAAATCATGCCCACCAAAAGGCCCCCTACATCTATTATTTTATGTCATGATAATTAAAACTAAAATGTAATTTATGAGGAAGTCAGATTTACATTCAACAGCACCAGTGTTGGTCATCTTACTTTAAAAAAGTAATTAGTTACGTTACAAATTACTTCTCCCAAAAAAGTAATTGAGTTAGTAACTCAGTTACTACATTGGAAAAGTAATTAGTTACTCAGCAAAGTAACTGACTTTTTTTTTTAATATTCTTAGGGGCGGGTCTAGTATTACTGTAAGCAAGGGGCGCGTTTCCCCCTGCATGTCTATTTCCCCTCTGCACCCCCCTGCACGTCTATTTCCCCCCCAACACATATATCTGTTTCCCCCTCTGTACCCCACTACACATCTGTCCCCCCCACACACACACACACATATATCTGTTCCCCCTCTGTACCCCACTACACATCTGTCCCCCCCCACACACACACCTATATCTGTTCCCCCTCTATACCCCACTACACGTCAATCCCCCCCCACACACATATATCTGTTCCCCCTCTGTACATCTGTCCCCCCCAAACTCACGGATCGGATCGTTGCAGAGTCACGGATCGGATAATTTTTCGGATCAGCAAATAATAATTGAATTTGCAAAAACCTTTGAAAATTCCACCACCATAAAGCCCCCACTGTAATATCCACAATCTCCCCCACTGTAATATCCACGTCATCTCCCCAACTGTAATATTGTCTGAGTATAGCTGGGTACGGCTGGGTATCGCCGAGTATGGCTGGGTATCGCCGAGCATGGTTGGGTATTACCGCGTATTGCAGAGTGTGGCGGGGTGTGGCGGGGTGTGACGGGGTGTGGCAGGGTGTTGCGGGGTATGGCGGGATGTTGCAGGGTATGGCGGGGTGTTGCAGGGTATGGCAGGGTGTTGCAGAGTATTGCACAGTATTGGCAGGGTGTTGCAGAGTATTGCGCAGTATTGGCAGGGTGTTGCAGAGTATTGCGCAGTATTGGCAGGGTGTTGCAGAGTATTGCGCAGTATTGGCAGGGTGTTGCAGAGTATTGCGCAGTATTGGCAGGGTGTTGCAGAGTATTGCGCAGTATTGGCAGGGTGTTGCAGAGTATTGCGCAGTATTGGCAGGGTGTTGCAGAGTAGTGGCAGGGTATGGAGGGATGGCTGCTGCCATCCGATCTCTCCCCTCCACTGTACAGATCTGTACACAGAGGGGAGACCAGCGTCATCTTGACGCCGGTTTGTTTACAAAGTGATCGCTCCGTCATTTGACGGAGCAATCACATTGTAAACGGCCGACGGGTGCACCAAGATGGCCGCCGCTCCGGAGCTAGGCCGGAGCTGTGGCCATCGGGTGCACCAAGATGGCCGCCGCTCCGGAGCTAGGCCGAAGCCGCGGCCTTTCCTAAGGCCGAGGCCGCGGACGGCTCCGCGATCGCGGCGGGTAATTGCGGTAATGCCGCCCCAGTAATGGGAACGGCGTTACCGCGAGGGGAAGAGTAATCAGTTAGATTACTCGTTACCCTCTAAAGTAACGGCGTTACGTAACGCCGTTTACTTTAACGGCGTTAGTGCCATCACTGAACAGCACCTTGTCTATATGCAAAATTATATGACATACTTTTATGTTCAATTCCAAAACCACAGGAGCATAAGTGGGGTTGCCATTGCAACCCCTGATGCTATGCCCATGGATAGTGGCTTCTCTAGCATTCAGCAATTTGGCAGTGTAAGGCCCCTTTCACATAGGTGGACCGATTGGGTCTGCCTGTCAGTATTTTAGGCGGACCCTCCACTGCCCTCAATGGAGTGGCGCATGTACTGTAAATGGATATGTGTTTGTTAATACCCGCCAACATCCAAACCGATCTTATCAGCTAAAAATAGACAGATGGGGGATCTGTTCCCTATCCTCTGGTGGATCAGATGACAGTTGGATGTAAGCGGACAGGCAGTCCGTTTATATCCAACTGCCCATAGAGGAAAGTGGGCTGTGTCTGTGTCCGTTCTGCATAGGTGGAGTGGACACAGACCTGTCATCCGCCTGCTCAGCACGGATCAGCAGAGAGTTACAATGCTGAGCAGGCGGATCTGCTGGCGAAGTCTGCCTGCCCGTGTGAAAGAGATAATGCAAGCAGGGCAGCTGATACAATAGACAGGGGGGATTAGGCAGGAAAGTGGGAAAATCCAAGGCCATAGCTGTTGAGTAAGTTGTCTGTCCCATCCCCGTGTGCTCCTCTGGTCCCCCCATGTTCCTCTGTCATCCCGTTCTCCTCTGGTCACCCCCTTGCTCCTCTGGTCCCCCCTGTGTTCCTCTGGTCCCCCTTGTTCCTCTGTACCCCCCGTTCTCCTCTGGTCCCTCCCTGCTCCCCTGGTCCCCCCTGTGCTCCTCTGGTTCCCACCTTGCTCTTCTGGCACCCCCTTCCTTCTTTGGTCCCCCCCAAACTCCTCTGCCCCCCTGTGCTCCTCTGGTCTTCCTACTCCTCTGGCCCTCCCATGCTCCTCTGCCCGCCGTGCTCCTCTGGCCCCCCTGTGTTTCTCTGGTTCCCCCGTGCTTCCCTGGTCCCCCCTGTGCTCCTCTGGTTCCCCTTGCGCCTCTGGTCCCCCCAATCTCCTCTGGCTTCCCCCTGTGTTGCTCTGATCCCTCGTGCTCTACTAGTCTCCCCTGTGCTCCTCTGGCCCCCTATCCTCCTGTTCCCTTGGTCCCCCGTGCTCCTCTGCTACCCCCTGTGCTCCTCTGCCCCTATGCTCCTCTGGCCCCCCTGTGTTCCTCTGGTTCCCCCCAAACTCCTCTGCCCCCCCTGTGTTCCTCTGGTCCCCCGTGCTCCTCTGGTCCCCCATGCTCCTCTGTTCCCCCCCCAAACTCCTCTGGTCTCCCCTCCACTCCTCTGCCCCCCTTCTCTGGTCCCCTTGGTCCTCTGCCCCCCCTTTTCTCTGGTCTTCCCGAAGCACTCAAATCCTCTCCCTGGCTAGTTGTGCAGTGCGGGCTTAATAATGACAATATCTTCAGCACAGAGAAGCTCATCGTACTCCCTGGAAGACAGCCTCACAGAGTTGTAACATAATCTTCCCCGGCACTCGTTCTTTTGGTCTTTCCTTCCCCGCTCTCCATCCTGTCTGCTGCCATGGGGTATCTAGATGGAGAGTGGGGAAGGAAAGACCAGGAGAACGAGTGCCAGGGAAGGTTATGTTACAACTCTGTGTCGCTGCATACAGTACAATGAGATGACGATATTGTCCTTATTCAGCCCACACTGCACAACTAGCCAGAGAGAGGAGGTGAACGATACGGGGAGACCAAATAAAATGGGGGGCAGGGGAGCACAGGGACCAGAAAAGGGGGGGCAGAGGAGCAGAGGGGGGCATCAGATGAAGAAGGGGCAGGAACAGAAGAGACAGCAGGTCGGCTTTTACAGGTACTGATCTCTGTATTTTCCTCCTGCTAGCAGAAAGTAGAGGAGGAGAAGCAGCCTTTCAGCTGCTGAAGGAGGATCAGTACCAGCTGCGGCGCCCCTCTCAATGCAATGCCCAGGGTAGCCGTGACCCGCCCCCCCCTAGTTTCAACCCGACTGTTACAGGACACCCGCTGACTGTGTGATTTTCATGCTGATGATCATAAAACATAATGAGATGCTACTTTACACTTGTGTTTGGGGGGGGGGCAGTAAACATGTGCAGCTAAGCTGCGTTTTTATGGCCCTCTCCCCAAAACAATCTCCTTTAACCTCTTCTCGCCCATCGTTGTACCGGTACATTGCTGGTTAAAAAGGGTGATTTATATCGCCGCAGCAATGATTCCAATATCATTTTTTTAGCACCAGCAAATTTGCACAAAGTATAAGTATTCCTAGTGGCTAAGAAGTCGCTGGATTACTTGTACAGGTGGTGGAAGGGGGTCCCTCCCACCACCGCCTTTACCGGGCTCTCCCAAGTGATCGGGGAGCCTGGTAAGAATGCGACCAGCAGCATTCATTTCCTGGGACACAGTGAGAGGAACTGATGTTGTTTCTCCCACTGTGTGATGTCAGAAACTGAAAGCGATGATCACTTTATCATTTCTGGTTTCTGTGTCATGTAACTAAGCCATTACCGGTTCGGACAAGCATCTGATCAAACCGATCTTGGTTTGATCAGATGCTTTGGCATCCAGAGGAGAGGCATGGGGTCTAAAAAAGCCCATATCTCTCCATAAAGAGGACCTGTCATGGCCCATGCTATCACAAGAGATGTTGGTCATCCCTTCTGATAGCAATAAAAGAGATAAAAAAAAAATGTAGATGCAGTGTGAAAAAATGAAATAAAATAAATAATAAAATACAATTTAAAATCTTTTTAAAGCCCCCGTTCCCCCCCGTGCTCATGCGCAACTGCAAATGTGCATGTTGGTCCCACACGCGTAAACTGTGACAAACCTGCATTTTGTTGGGGTGGGGTCGAGGGTAGGGTTAAAGGGGGCCCCATCAGGTAGGCTGTACGGGGCCCCATAATTTCTAACAGCAGTCCTGGGAGGATCTGTGCATACAAAATCAAGCAGCCTTTTTACACAATGCAGAGGATTAACCCCTTAGGATCCACAGTGAGTATAACAAGCATGCTTTACTGTATATACAGATTTTACTGTTGTGGGTTTAGTAACACTTTAAGACATGCAAAATTTCACATAAACAGTCTGTTTGAAAAAAATAACACAATCCTCCCTATAGGCCAAAAAATAAAATGGTGAATTGGTGAAAATGGAAATTGGGGTGGTATAATACATAAGTACTATAAACCAGGGGATAATAGGGAGTTTTAGGTTAACAATCATCATATTTGTTCTTCAACGACTTACTGTTTTGGGATGGGAACTTATAGTGGAATGTGTGTGTGTAAGGAATTGAATATAAGGTTGGTGTACCATTTTGCAAGTAACAACTTATGGACATTCACACTGACGGACCGTTCAGGTCCGCCAGTCAGTTTTGACGGCGGACCTGAATGGACGCTCCATGCTAGTCTATGGAGCGACGGATGTCAGCTGTGACATGTCTGCTGACATCCGACCCGGTCCGATCCGCCAAAAGCAGACGGAAGGCCCTACGTCCGAATCCCCCACTGGCGGATCGGATTGGGTGAGATCTGATGAAAACGGACATGCTGTCTGTTTTCATCCGATCTCTCCATAGAGACCAGCGGCGCTGGAAAAGCCCCTCCCCGCTTAGTGAACAGAGAGGGACTTGTCATCCACTGGCTCAGCGGAGATCAACGGAGAGATCTCCCGCTGAGCCGGCAGACAGAGGCGGACTCCGTGGAAGCGGATCCGCCTCGTGTGAAAGGGGCCTAAGGCAGGTCATAGACAAGTCGAAAACCGACAAAAAATTAACCTCAATGTTGCAATAGATTGCCAACTTCATTATCATGGGAGATATTGCTAAATAGCTTGAAACAGTTCAAAGCAATTTTTCTAAGGGGAGATCAGAGCTAAACCTATTTACCTTTAGACTGTTTTGTCCTGAATAAAACTTTGTATAATGTCAGTTTTAGGCTTGTCTGACCTTGACCTTGCCTTAACTAGAACATCTACATTGAGATAAGCTGAAAGCCCAATGTCAAATTACTTTACTATTGTCAACATCTCTTTTTGGAGGGATATGCCCTTCCTTTGTATCCCTTTGACACTAAAACAAGAAAAGAGTAGAATAGGGTTCATTGGGTCAAGGGGCAGACAGCAAAAAAAAACCTCACAGAGTCTAACCTCTCCACCCTCATCTAACTGGCCTTGTATTCCTTCTCCTTTACTAGACTGAGATTTATGCTGGTAATACACTATACGAAAAATCGGCCGAACCCATTTTCGAAAAACGAACATTCGGCTGTGAGAGCAAACGATAGTGCTATCATGTAATGATCGATAAATCGCTCAGTGGACATAAATGAATGCATTCTTTGTTTGTTTTTTTACATACCTAGTGCAAACAGTTCGGACGGGAAACACATTAACCTTCATCAATTTATCAATCGTTCGGTAGAAAATTTCCAAACTTGTCCTTCGTTTTTTCAGCTCAAAAATGTCCCAACGATTACCATTTTTTGTGCCCATTAACCGGCCAAAAAACAAACAAACTGGCTAAATGACCGAATTTCATATAGTGTATGGCCAGCATATTACAGTATGAGACTGACTCTCTCTCATGAGAAGCAGTCATTCTTTGTATTAAATAATGGCTTTATGTGAGTTTATGAATCGGTGCAATATTTCTTAAGCATATGTTTTAGCATTGGCCCATCTTTCCCTTCTTTAGTACAAAGTGAACATCTCAATTTTTATGGTTTAAATAGCATAGATGTACAGCTTTATAACTGTATAATCTACAATGTTTTTTTGTATTGAAAGTTTTTATTGTTTGCTAACCAACTGGACATTAACCACATTTTCTCAGATCATATTTAGAATGACTAATAATTAATTACAGTGACAGAATGGATAATAAATACAGTTTTTTAAGGTTTGATTAACCACACAATTTAGGCTTTTTTAAATTGTATTTATAAGTAGTATAAGTATTTTTGTGGAGAGGGATCGGTCATGTATTGGATTTGGCCTATTCCAAGACACGTTTCTAATACATAAGGTATGGATGCAGAAATAAAAAAAATAAAAAGTAATGAATGTAGGAAATATGGATCCAGAAAAAAGTAACACTGTACTGTACATGCAAATGTGGATTCCCAAGCCTTCCATAAAAAAATGGATGTAACCCTGCAAAACTTGGAACATTACATACAA
The DNA here is from genome assembly GCA_028564925.1 of Lithobates sylvaticus. Lineage (NCBI taxonomy): Eukaryota > Metazoa > Chordata > Amphibia > Anura > Ranidae > Lithobates > Lithobates sylvaticus. Next base: position 370,785,806 of record CM053026.1, on the reverse strand, counting down.
AATAGACCTAAATACTATGATAGAGCACTTTTTCATGATTATAAATGACTTACTCTGAAGTGTAATTGTACATAGAAGTTTCCTAGCACACTTATATTCATTACTTTTTCAGTATCCTCATTAATATGATTTTTCATTTAATTAAAGATTTGACATCTGCCTCACACTACATAAAGTTTCAAAAGGATCCACTTTTATGTTACACCACCAAGGAATGGATTTACCTAAACTGGAGAGTGCAAAATCGGGTGCAGCTCTGCATAGAAACCAATCAGCTTCCAGATTTTTTGTCAATGCTCAATTGAACAAGCTGAAGTTAGAAGCTGATTGGCTACCATGCACAGCTGCACCAGATTTTGCACTCCCCGGTTTTAGTAAATCAACCTCCAAGTGTCTTCCAAACTAGGCCTACAACATCAAATTTGTCCTACATCTAAGCTGTAGAGCAGAGGTATTGAATTAAAATTAACAGGAGTCCAATCACTAAAGTTTTCTTCAATCAGGGGGTCCGAATCGTATGCTTGATTCTTACTAGCACCTTGAAGCATTGGCAAACGCTGCACGTTTTTGTGAGCACCAAACCAGCTTGGTGCAGTGCAATTTAAAAGGGCAGTGGCGGTTCTAATCGTGTGCTTTGAAAAAAAAACAAAAAAACATTGGAATCCATGCGTCCGGCATTCTGAATGTAGATTAGGGGCCGGGAGCTTGGATTAGGGGGGCGACGCACCTGCGCCCTGCATGAGCCACTGGTCAAGGACTACTTTTTGTGTGCTTCTGCATGTAAGACAGCCCATTGCAATGAATGGGCTGCCTACATGCAGAACACAGGTAGCAATGTTATAAACCTAGCCTCAGATCCTTCACATCACAAACCTGTCATTACAACATTGTCATCAGCCCCCTTTATATCACCCCTCCTCCTTCACATTTCTGTCCTCAGCCCTCTTTATATCACCCCTCCTCCTTCACATTCCTGTCCTCAGCCCCCTTTTATATTACTCCCTCCTCCTTTACATTCCTGTCCTCAGCCCCCCTTTATATCACTCCCTCCTCCTTCACATTCTTGTCCTCAGCCCCCTTTATATCACTCCCTCCTCCTTCACATTCCTGTGCTCAGCCCACTTTTATGCCACTCCCTCCTCCTTCACATTCTTGTCCTCAGGCCCCTTTATATCACCTCCCTCCTCCCTCATATTCCTATCCTCACCCTCCATCCCCTTTACATTCCTGTCCTCAGCCCCACTACCCCTTTACATTCCTGTCCTCACTCCCTCCCCCTTCATATTCCTGTCCTCACTCCCTCCACATCCCTGTCCTCGCCCCCTCCCCCTTAACATTCCTGTCCTCACCCCCTCCCCTTTACATTCCTGTCCTTACCCCCTCCCCCTTTACATTCCTGTCCTCAGCCCCCCTTTACATTCATGTCCTCACCCCCTCCCCTATACATTCTTGTCCTCAACTCATCCCACATTGTATTCCTGTCCTCAGCCCCCCTTTGCATACTTGTCCTCAGCACCCCCCCTTCAGATTCCTGTTCTTGGCCTCCCTACACATCGTCCTCAGGTTTCTCCACATCGTTCACAGCAGTAGCAGCTCTCTTTAATGTCCCACCTACACAAGGCGAGAGGCACATCAGTCTAGAGCTGACATTGGCAGTGAAGGGAAATGTAGATTGTCTAGGGGTGAATTTAGCCCTCGATATCTCTGGTAAGGTGTGATTTTCAATCCCCACAGGCCTGTGAGATTAGCCTATATGTCGTGTGGTAACAGCGCTGTCTCGAGAAAAGTTTATTACTTATACGTGACTATTTTTTTTAAAAATTAGTGATATAAATGGATAGGCTATAAATTAATGAAAAAGATTTTTTCTGCTGCAACCTGATGTGAGATACACACATAAAACAGAATAAAGGAAAAAAGGCTGCGCTGAAAACAAATAAATTGAAGAAAGTATGCAATAAATACATTCAATTATCCCATCCACTTCGTGTTGTGTTGGGAAAAAATTATCTCTATCTGAAATAATTAGAAATACTTATTTACCCTCTCTTATCCACCACTCTGTGATACGTTAAAAAATGTTAGATGTGACAAACCATAAAAATAATACAATAATTCAAACTCTGGTAGGATGTCATATAGAACAACAGAGATCCAAATCCCACAGTGTATTTCACAGTGAATTGAGATCAATTAGGGTGTCATAAAGAACAATAAAGGTCCAAAATTAGAGAAGATGACATTTGCACGGAGAAAACCAGTTCATGCAAGAATAAGTCCACCACAGGATTCAAACTATATTAGTGGTATTCCCATCTGGGACATCCGGCACACACTGAAAGGATGGTGAGATAGCAGAAAACCAGAGATCCTCCACCAAATGGTAAAATTAGCCGCTTACCAGCTAATCTGGTCCCTGTATTAGAGAGACCAGATGGGCGTATGGCATGTACCCCTGCCTAGGTCTTTATCCGGGCTTCTCAGGGACACAATCTTCAGGTTGTTCTAATGGAAACTGATCTTTTATACGGGATCCCTTAGTTTTCACTCAGTAGGGGTTAAATACCATGCAAAAGAAAGGGACACATTGTACAGCCTCTTCATCCCACACCCCCCCTTCAGATTCCTGTTCTTGGCCTCCCTACACATCGTCCTCAGGTTTCTCCACATCGTTCACAGCAGTAGCAGCTCTCTTTAATGTCCCACCTACACAAGGCGAGAGGCACATCAGTCTAGAGCTGACATTGGCAGTGAAGGGAAATGTAGATTGTCTAGGGGTGAATTTAGCCCTCGATATCTCTGGTAAGGTGTGATTTTCAATCCCCACAGGCCTGTGAGATTAGCCCATTGAGACAATGACACAAGACAACAAAGTCTCTCTGAGCAAATCTAATCTTTATTCTTTGGTGTGAATATTTAAAGGGGCTTTCAGAAAGTACCGCCCTTTGACAAATTATCCAATCATATACAGAGACATTTTATGACCAAAGTGAAACTAATTATTTCTAAAATATCACATGCTTTACAAGAAACGAAACACAAAAGAAGATAACAGTAATATGAAAAAAACGAAACTTGATTAGCAAGACTTGAGCATATCTATTTGTGAAGTGGATGTTAGAGAGACACAAAATTGAAACTGATTATAATACAAAGAAGTAGTTAAGCTAAATATCCCTTCAATCCCCTCTTAGATCATACATTCTACGTTGTGTTTTAATACTTCTTTGGGGTTGTGGCATAGGTTGCCTGATGACTTTTCATGTATGTCATGTAAGATAGAACCTTATCATCAGGAGATTGAAGGCGTGCAATTATGCAAGTGCAACACTTAAAGCAGAGGTAAAGAATCAGAGCAAGGATAAATATCAAAACAAGGACAATGTCTTTTAACCATGAAAATATACCTCCAAGCCCAAATCCTGCATTGGCAAATGGGCTCCATGTTTTAGCAATGTCCCTAAATTCCTGCTGGAGCTGGCCTCTAGGGGATGTCCCCTTTTATCATCCCCTACCACTCCCATGACAGGTACCAAGGATGCAAGGTAACACCATCCCTTAACATGGAGGGGCACCCAGGGATAACACACTTTCCCACAACATACATAGATACTTTGTCCCAGTGCAAAAGGTCTCTTAGCGACAATCTCTTGAGTGCACTTGTCCTGTGTTGCTTTTATAAATTTGTGTAATATAGCACATACATTTTTAGAGAAAGAAGAAAAGTTATGTAAAGTACGGTTTAGCCCTGGGTAAGATACTTGAAACAGTGAGCAGGCAGGGGCAGAGACTCTGGATTTGCACATGGAGATGTTAAATATTGACCTGCTGCAGAAAGAGGGGTTAGTCTGTGTCTCATTAATTAAATTAAAACACCAATCAGGGGAATGACTTCTACCTGCTATTGGAAAGGTAACAATGTTGTTTATGTACAGAGTGGATATGTTAGTCAAGAATACAGGAGAAGTCTCGTTGAGAAAGGAGGAAATATTTAAAGGTACAGCCAAAAGGGAGATTTGGGCAGTGCTAGGATGTAATTTGCTACATATCCAACATTCTTCATACCCTGATTTTTTGGAGCATAAGCATACTTAAATTTTAAAAAGCATCTTATCAGTAAAACTATCTCCAATCTCTCTCTTGGTTCTAGCTTGTGTCAATGTAATGTTCTCGTGTGTGTGTTCCCACAGATACTTTTAATTGCACCCAAATCTTCAGGGTGGTAGATACAGTTAGTGATGATCCAGGTGGGTAGGAACACTGTCAGAGAGATCAGGATCAGTAGGCAGAATGCCTTGCCAGAAGTCTGTGGTGAAATAAGCGAGGTCTCCTTTTCTGACCGGACCTGCTTTCCCAGGAACTCCTCTTTCGTCTGCTTGGACTTCTACTTGAGGGCCTCCTGTATCCAAGATCTCCTTCCTGCTCTTGGGGCTTTGGGCAACCTTTTTTTACTCTGTTGGTATGGATCCAGGACTGGAAATTTTCCACTAGGATGGCTGTTCTGGTCACTGCAACCACTGTGGTAGGAGGTCCAAAGGGATACTCTTGCTTCTTACTTCTGTTAAGCTGTTGGACCACCACGGTGTCTTCCACCTTGAAGGGGTGAGTAGCTTCCTGTGAAGAAAAAAGAGAGGTGCGAGCAACATTTCTCTCAACTGTATCCAATGTTTCAACCAATTTCCTTGCATATTCTTCCCGTAGTAAGTCTAAATCTCCCTTTTCTATCATTAAAGGTGCTCTGGCCCATGGGGTGGGGAAAGGTCGACCCATCAAGACTTCAAAAGGTGAATACCCTGTTGTCTTGGAAGGGTCATTCTTATTTCTGGCAGGACTGCTGGGAGGACCTTCTTCCAGTTGGCAGAGGTTCCTCCTGTAGCCTTTCTTATTTTGTCTTTTATTGTTCTGTTCATTCTTTCTACTATCTCTGAGCTTTGAGGGTGGTAGGGAATGTGAAACTTCCATTCTATCTTGAGAGTTTTTACCAAGTCCTGGCAGACCCTTAATACAAATGCAGGTCCATTGTCTGAGTTTATAAGAAGTGGGCATCCCCATCGAGGAATGATTTCCTGAACGAAGATCCTCACTACTGTTTGTGCATCTTCTTTTGTGGTTACAAAAAGTTCAACTCATCTTGAGAACTTGTCCACAATTACCAAAAGATATTCCCGTCTTTTGCCTAGTTTGGGCATGTGTGTGAAGTCAATCTGCAAATGTGTAAAATGAGTTGTTGGATATATCAGGTGTTCATGTTTGGCTTTGTGTGGGTTGTTTGGATTGTTCCTGATACATGTGATGCATCTTGATACATAATCTTTAATCGGCCAGGAAAGTTCTGTAATGTAAAAGTCTTTCTCCAATAGTTCACAAGTGGCTTTCCAGCCTCTGTGACCTATTCCATGGTACTGGGAAATAAAAAGTGATGCACTAGCTACTGGTATACATGGCTTCCCCTCTTTGCAGAGAAGTCCAGTCTTTGGATCTTTCTGCACACCTATTTTGTCCCAATCTCTGAGATCAGCTTCTTCTGCACATCCCTGCAAATCTGAAAGAACCCGATCAAAAAAGGGCAATTCTGGTGCTAGCATGGGCATTTGGATCTGTGCATTTTGTGAAGTAGCAGCTTGTTAAGCAGCTAATCAGCCAGAACATTTCCCTTGGCTATCTGTTTGTTGGCCTGTGTGTGCCCTGTAGTGTTGTGGAAGATAAATCAGACCTGGGTGATGTGTCTTGGTGATTGAGGTTTATGCAACCATGTTGTGGCACAACCTCATTCTGCTCTCCTTTTAATCCTAAAAGGGCATTTGGATTGGTGCTCGTCCTGTAGTGGGAGAAGAATATTTGATGTGCAATTTTGGATTAGACAGCAAGATCACCTCATAGCCGGTCAACCTTTGAGCAGACATGTGCTGTGTATGTACATTTTTCAACAGGATTGATACATTGTGGGTGCTATGAAGTGTAGTGTCGTGCCCCAGAGCGAAAGAAGTGGCCATCTCAATCATCATGGAATAGGATGCTAAAGCTCTGAGACACACAGGCATGCCTTGAACCTGCACCGGAACCATCTTTGGAAAAAAAAACAATAGGGCGCAACTTGCCTCCATGCTCCTGAGCGAGGACACCTGACAAAGTCCTTACAATTTTCCCTTGCAAACAAATTAAACATTTTTCCATAGTTAGGGAGGCCAAACCCTGGAGCCATTACCATAGCATTTTTTAAAATACACAAAAGCATTGCACATTTCATCTGACCATTTTATACAGTCTGGCATGTCTGAACCTGTGGCTTGTCTCAGGAGATTGTCATAGTAGGAACAGTCAGGTATCCATTGGCGGCAGTAACCAATCATACCAAGAAAGGTGAACATGTCTTTCTTAGTAAGTGGGCGGGGCAGACCCACAAGAACCATAGCTCTTTTGTGATTGACTTTCCTTTCTCCTTTTGAGAGTACAAACCCAAGATATTCAACCGTTTCCTGACACCATTGCAATTTTTTCTTTGACACTTTGTGACCACTTTTAAAAAGACATTTCAAAAGATCCCTCCCATCCTCCAGGGCAGCCATCCGAGTAGAACTGCAGATGAGGAGCCACATACTGCAGCAGGGATGAACAGTGTCCTGGTATCCAAGCTCTGAGAGTAGTTTGGAGGACAATGGAATAGACTGCAGGGGAGTCTATATAGCCCTGGGGCATTCTACACCATGTTAGTTGGCGTTTTTTTTAAACAGAAAGCAAAGATTGGCTGTGTCTCCTCATCCACAGGGATGGAAATAAAAATGCGTTCAATAAATCAATCACAGTAAAATACTCTGCTTCGGAATGTATGGCGGTAAATATTGATGGCACATCAGGCACTATTGGGGCAATCAGTACCACTAGGCTATTGATGGCCCTTAGGTCTTGTACAAACCTATAGTCACCATTTGCCTTCTTTGCTGGGTTAATGGGAGTATTGTAGGGCGAGACAATTACCCTTTAAGATCCCTTTTTTTAAGAAATCCTCAACTATTGGCTGTAAGCCATCCTCTTGGTTGCCTCTGTGTGTAACCCCCTCTTCTCTTTTTATAAAAGTTCACCGCAAGACACGTCTGTCGCCTTAATTTAAGTCCTATTATTACACAGTGCAGTGGAAGGCGTTGTCTTACCTTACAACGCTGACAAATTCCACACAGACAGTTTACAAATTATCTTACAAACTTCTACGTGATAGATGAGATAAGCAAAGAGATCGGGTTTTGTTCCGGCACACCTTATCAGACTTTTTCTTATAATTACAGTACTGTATAAATCATTTTCCTACGGACTTCTCAGAGTCCTGGAAAGCCCTCCCAGGGCTTTCTCACTGTTCACCCGGAACAAATGCTGCTTCTTAAAGCAGTCTTATTCATGGACTTCTCAGAGTCCTTAAAGCTCTCCCAGAGCTTTTTTTCACTGTTCACCCGGAACAAATGCTGCTTCTTAAAGCAGTCTTTATCTGTGGACTTCTCAGAGTCCTTAAAGCTCTCCCAGAGCTTTTTTTTCACTGTTAACTCAGAACAGCCTTTATTACTGCTTCTCAGAGCAGTTAACATATTATTGAGGTCTAAAAACAACTTCTACATAAATTTACAGGTCCCTTTAAAGGAAACGATTTCTAAATAGGTGTCACGGTGAGAGAAGATACATGTATCAATTCTACTCACCAGACAGACATATTATAATCGATCCCGGACCGAGCCCCCAACTGAAGGGAAATGTAGATTGTCTAGGGGTGAATTTAGCCCTCGATATCTCTGGTAAGGTGTGATTTTCAATCCCCACAGGCCTGTGAGATTAGCCCATTGAGACAATGACACAAGACAACAAAGTCTCTCCGAGCAAATCTAATCTTTATTCTTTGGTGTGAATATTTAAAGGGGCTTTCAGAAAGTACCGCCCTTTGACAAATTATCCACTCATATACAGAGACATTTTATGACCAAAGTGAAACTAATTATTTCTAAAATATCACATGCTTTACAAGAAACGAAACACAAAAGAAGATAACAGTAACATGAAAAAACGAAACTTGATTAGCAAGACTTGAGCATATCTATTTGTGAAGTGGATGTTAGAGAGACACAAAATGGAAACTGATTATAATACAAAGAAGTAGTTAAGCTAAATATCCCTTCAGGCAGCAGCACAACTCCAGAAGGATTTGAACAACTTTTCGTAGTAACCAGCTTGCGATTGGTTGTTAGCAACCAATCACCTGCTAGTTAACTTGAACTCCCGCCCTCCACCCGGAGTTGTACTGCCTCCGGTATCAGCCTCCTGCCTCCCTCTGTCCATGCAGAGCTGTCCTGCCACCAATGTCGGCTTGATGAGGATGACAGCAGTGAAGACGACTGAGCAGGCTCCTAAATGGTCCGAATGGAACAGTGACTCGGGCCGGACACGGACCGCGGACCGCGCACCGCGGACCGCCATTTAGTGATGACTGCTGTAGAGGATTCATGGTATTACAGCTGCTCTTTAGCAATATACACATGCATCTATGAGTATTGTTTTAATTTAGGCCTTGTTCACCTGGGTATATTTAGTCTTAATGGAATTATTTATACTTTATGGAAGTGGGCTGCCAAGGGGGTACCCAAGTAAAAGAAAATGGAAACTACTGCTGTAGAGGATTTGTGGTATAGTGGCTTACTCCATACCAGGCATCTACAAGTGTTCAGACATTTTTCAGTGATGTTTATATGTTTTTTTAATAAATGTTTATTTGAAGATTTTCAAATATAATACTGATTTCCTTTGGCAGGGCTCTAATCCTAGGATCCACCTCAATGTCCTACAACAACCCTAAAGAGAAGAGACCCAAGCGTTTACAAATATTTTTTGACTGGGCAAAACGTTTTTGCACATAACTGGCTAACGGGCCCTTTGTATGATGCTGCTGTGGCCCTAAAAGCAGCTGTAGTGGGTTCTCATGAAGCGTTGACCCATTTAGTCCCTGCCAAACAAATTTTTACGCTATTTACAACTGAGGCATGCCTACCACTCTCAATTTGTCTCTGTCCAGGTCTGGTTCTGCCAATCTGACTTGGAAATTAATGTTCAGAGATGATGATCTTCTAAACCCCTGTCTACCATTTAAAAAATACCTGTTCCCCGAAACAACCAAAACGCTGCAAAATTGCAGAACAATTTGGACAGTCTCAATAAGATAAGTCTGCGAGAGTTCGCCAAATACATTATACATTTTTACACAGAGTGTACCTAACGCCAGTTAAATTGGCCAAAATGTTCAGAGATAGCTCCTTTTCCTGCTAGAGGGAAGTTAAAGAGACTGCAGTGAGCCGTATGAGTCCAGCGAGTGACAGACTGGAGGTTGATCTGTAGATCTGACACCAGATTCCCTCCATGGATATCTGATTGCTTCGTTCATCTCTGCCTGTTTCCACCTGCCGGTCTGATTGTTATACGGGTAACCTGCCAGTACTAAAGCGAGGATCAGTGCATCATTGGATTTCCCCAAATAGGAGATTGTTTGGTCTGGAAGCGTCTCTACAGGTTGGCTACATCAGCTGGAGATCGTTATTACCCGAGACAGGGTGACAAGCCTCTTCTTACTGGTTATCTGGTAAGCCTACATCTGTTAAGGTGGTGGATACATTTAGTTGCACAATATATGAGGAGCCATCAGTGGGTGTCTACACATCGGGCTGACTGTCATAGTTGTGGACTCTTTATCACTTCATTATCTCTGCAATTTGAACTTTAATATACATTTTATTTTATCTAATTTTTTTGAAGAAAGTATGCATCACGGCACATTGTGGAGTGAAATATTCACTTGAATTTTGGTGTATATGGTAGTAACTATTAATTTTACACATATTTTGCTCATATATATATTTTTTATTTCATTTCACATAGCGCAGCTCCTCATGTTTTACTGGTTTGTTTGTGTTGTATATTACTTAGAGTTGCAGCTGTAGATACTCACCAAATAGCGCGGTCTTCTTTATGCCACCATTTAAAAAAAAAAAAGGTTTCACAGTCGGGCACCCACTGCGCAGTCATTTGGGACCTGTCACGTGTCCCAGATGACTGACAGGAGGGAAGGGGCATAGCTGAGCCCTTCCTGCGCCGAGGGGAAGTGATGTCACCAGCCCAGGCACTGAAGGAGGCAGACTATGAGGGACCCCCTAGCAACAGGCATTTAGAGGTGAGTTAAAAAAAAAATGTATCTTTTTTTTTGTGTGCAAAACCACTTTAAGTTATTTTTATATTATGCCAAAAAACTCATTATCCTTTGTTGGAAGAAAGTAGCGGCACTGTCTGTGGTAGCCTTGATAAAGTATGGGTAGGATGGGTTGAGTCTGCACTTACTGTCTCTGATTGATTGCCCCTTATTTTGTGATTTCAGTCCTTTGTGCTGTTTGTACTGAACTAAGTGAAATGTTTTGTCATTTGCCCCGTCTCTTTATTTGCCTATATGTGATGCCTTTCATATTTGCATTGTACAGAGAGATGTGTGGTGCCTATTTTTATTAGGTTATCTTGTATTACAGGTGGAGTGGGTTTATATCCTTGATCTCTCCTGGGACGTAGAGAGTGCTGTACTGGCCACAGGTGTTTTTTGGTTATATCTTGCATGTATTTCACCCACTGTGTCGTTTTTTTTTATTTTATTTTTTCTACATGCAGTCACTGTGTTGTATTTTCTTTTTGTAAAATCAATAAAAATTATTAAAAAAATTAATATATATTAGTACAAAAAGATTATATAATTTGGTAATCCAGCATGGGAAAGTTCAGTGCAGGGTTCAATGAAAGAGACAGACCAGCTGAAGCACTGCATGGCATCTTTTAGCCTGACTCATTGAATAGCCCCTTGAATGCTTAGGGGGTACTGGTGGTTCATAGGACAATTCAGCAGAGGAGGGCACGGAGGAGGAGGAGTAGGGGGTGGAGCTGATAAATCTTGCATCATCACCACCAGCTGTATAGAGACATGGTGGCAAAACAAGCTGCAGCACTGAGCCCTGTCCTGCATCCTTCCGAGTTGCAAGCAGAGTTACCCAGTGTGCTGTGAACGAAATATAGCGCTGTTAGCAGTATTGTTATCGGCACCGCGGCATGTAATACAGCCGCTTCAAGTGGCCGAGTCCGGGCCCCTAATGGACGAGAAGAGTGGAGGGGCCGGCGGGGAGCAGCGCGCTATTACCAGCATCGGTGAGTAAATTAAGACCAGGACCGCCACAAGTGATGGGGGGGTACAGATGCATGGGCCCCGGATCCCCCCACCCCACAGTGTCCCCCTGTGTGTGTGTGTGTCCCCCTGTGTGTGTGCTCTCCCTCTAGTGTCCCCCCCTGTGTGTGTGCTCTCCCTCCAGTGTCCCCCTGTGTGTGTGCTCTCCCTCCAGTGTCCCCCTGTGTGTGTGTGTCCCTGTGTGTGTGCTCTCCCTCCAGTGTCCCCCTGTGTGTGTGTGTGTGTCCCCCTGTGTGTGTGCTCTCCCTCTAGTGTCCTCCCCTGTGTGTGTGTGTGTGTGTGTGTGTGTGCTCTCCCTCCAGTGTCCCCCTGTGTGTGTGCTCTCCCTCCAGTGTCCCCCTGTGTGTGTGTCCCCCTGTGTGTGTGCTCTCCCTCCAGTGTCCCCCTGTGTGTGTCCCCCTGTGTGTGTGTGCTCTCCCTCCAGTGTCCCCCTGTGTGTGTGCCCCCCTGTGTGTGTGCTCTCCCTCCAGTGTCCCCCTGTGTTTGTGTGTGTGTGCGCGCGCTCCCTCCAGTGTCCCCCTCTGTGTGTGCGCTCTCCCTCCAGTGTCCCCCCTCTGTGTGTGCGCTCTCCCTCCAGTGCCCCCCCCCTGTGTGTGCGCTCTCCCTCCAGTGCCCCCCCCTGTGTGTGTGCTCTCCCTCCAGTGTCCCCCTGTGTGTGTATGTGTGTCCCTCTGTGTGTGTGCTCTCCCTCCAGTGTCCCCCTGTGTGTGTGTGTCCCCCTGTGTGTGTGCTCTCCCTCCAGTGTCCCCCTGTGTGTGTGTCCCCCTGTGTGTGCTCTCCCTCCAGTGTCCCCCTGTGTGTGTGCGCTCTCCCTCCAGTGTCCCCCTCTGTCTGTGCACTCTCCCTCCAGTGTCCCCCCTCTGTGTGTGCGCTCTACCTCCAGTGTCCCCCCTCTGTGTGTGCACTCTCCCACTCTCCCTCCAGTGTCCCCACTCTGTGTGTGCGCTCTCCCTCCAGTGTCCCCCCTCTGTGTGTGGGCTCTCCCTCCCGTGTCCCCCCGCTGTGTGTGGGCTCTCCCTCCAGTGTCCCCCCTCTGTGTGTGCGCTCTCCCTCCAGTGTCCCCCCTCTGTGTGTGCGCTCTCCCTCCAGTGTCCCCCCTCTGTGTGTGCGCGCTCCCTTCAGTGTCCCCCTCTGTGTGTGTGTGTTCTCCCTCTAGTGTCCCCCTGTTTGTGCCCCCCCACAGTGTCCCCCATTGTGCTCTCCCTCCCCAGTGTCCCCCTGTGTGTGTGCTCCCCCCCTCCAGTGTCCCCTTATGTGCCCCCTACACACACACAGTGTCCCCCTGTTTGCTCTCCCTCCCCGTGTCTCCCTGTGCAGGTGTAGCTTGAGTGTGGGGACCAAGGGGGCCCCATGATCTTCTATTGCCCGGGGGCCCCATGAGTTGTCAGTCCGCCCCTGGTCCCAGAACATGCTTGCTGGACCACATGTCAGCAGTAATGTGGACCTTGCGGCTGACTGCCTTACCCAACGATGCCACAACATTGCCTTCCACATGATGATACAGAGCTGGAATGGCCATACGTGCAAAGAAATAGTGACTGGGAACCTGCCATTGTGGTACAGCAGATTCTGCAAAATCACGGAAGGGGGCAGAATCCACCAGATGGAAAGGCAGGAGTTTTAAAGCCAGCAGCTTTGACAAGCTTGAATTTGGATGCTGGGCATGTGGGTGGCATGTATTGACTGTAGCCGGGGCAGAGAAATTTGCCTGTTAAAGTCTACAGCTGGTGGTTTGCTGCTGGCAGACATGCTGCAAGGACCTGTGACACCCTTCGCTTTACCATCATCCCTGTCAGTGGAGGACACTGAGAGGTCATGAGATATAGCGGGGGTAGACTCAAAAGGTGAGGAGTAAGGAGGAGCAGAATTGCGTCCCTTTGTGTGGCTTTCAGGTGCTCTTGCCAATGGGTGGTGGGTTGTTAAACGCCTTTTCAATCATGTGGTACCCAAATGGCTGGTGTTTTTGCCACGCTTGATCTGCTTGAAACAAAGTTTTAAAATCGCAACAGTGTGATCGGCTGCACATGTGCTAAAAAAAGGCCTAAACAGCTGAGCCTTGGGAAGTGGGCCGGGAGATAGCAGCTCCACAATGTGATGGAATACGGTGGCTGCTCTTTATTCTGCCATGATGCCTGCCTCATTGGGGTTGTGCCTCACACTCCCTTTCCTCCTGTGCTCTATCCGGCACCCTAATCACGTCAGTGACCTCATCATCATCGTCCCCTCCATCCTCATCATTACTGGAGCCAACTTGGCATTACGTTGCGGCTGTAGGAACATGACTGCCAATTTGTTGTTTACCAGTGTTCTCCCCTCTCTGTAGGCTCATGTTCCTACCTTCCTCAACCTCAGAACTAACATTGGAGTCAAGTAATGCCATCATCAAGGCACAAGGGGCTGACGCTGTGTTCAAATAATTCAGCTAACTCCTTCATGCATGATGCTGGGGCTATGACAGGAGTAGCTGTGGGCAGGGAGGCAGAATAAGCTGCTCTGGCAGCTGCAGTGGACTGTGAACTAGTCTCTGCTTGGGTGACAGAGGAGGAGGATGGTTTTGTAAGCCAGTCCACCACCTGCTCTGGATGCTGTGTCTGGATAGCATGGGCAACATCACTAAACAGAGGAAATTGTGCCCTGCCTGAGGACAGATCATGTCCACCTTTGCATGTGGACACAGACACTCCGGGCCCCCTCACAGTACCATGGGAATGTCTGCCTCTCCTTTTTGGCCTCCCAGACATAATGGGGAGCTTATTACCGAAAATGTAATAGAGAAGGGGAAATGTGTACTTGGATGCACTTTAATAAATAGAAAGTGGTGTTTGGTGCACTTTAACTTGAGTACTCATTACACAGACACAAGCCACTGAAACACTACCATATACTGCAGTAAAACTGCACTGACATACTTCAATATACTACCGTAAAAGTGCACTAACGCACTTCAATATACTGCCGTAAAAGTGCACTAACACACTTCAATATACTGCAGTAAACGTGCACTATCGCAGTTCAATATACTGCAGTAAATGTGCACTAGCGCACCTCAATATACAGCATTAAACGTACACTAACAAAGTTCAATATACTGCAGTAAACATGTAATAACACACATCAATATACTGCAGTAAACTTGCATTAACGCACGTCAATATACTGCAGTAAAGGTGCACTAACGCACATCAATATACTGCAGTAAACGTGCACTAACGCACCCCAATATACTGCAGTAAATGTGCACTAACGCACCTCAATATACCGCAGGAAACGTGCACTAACATACCTCAATATGCTGCAGTAAACATGCACCAATGCAGTTTAATATACTGCAGTAAACATGCACCAATGCAGTTTAATATACTGCAGAAAATGTGCACTCACGCACCTCAACATGTTGCAGTAAACGTGCACTAATGCACCTCGATATACTGGAGTAAACGTGCACCAATGCAGTTTAATATGCTGCAGTAAACGTGCACTAATGCACCTCAATATACTGCATGAAACGTGCACTAACGCAGTTCAATATACTGCAGTAAACGTGCACTAACGCACCTCAATATACTGCAGTAAACGTGCCCTAACACAGTTCAATAAACTGCAGTAAATGTGCACTAACACACATTAATATACTGCAGTAAAGGTGCACTAACGCACGTCAATATACTGCAGTAAAGGTGCACTATGGCACATCAATATACTGCAGTAAAGGTGCACTAATGCATGTCAATATACTGCAGTAAAGGTGCACTAACTTACCTCAATATACTGCAGTAAACGTGCATTAACGAAGTTCAATATACTGCAGTAAACGTGCACTAACGCTGATCTATATACTGCAATAAACGTGCACTAACGCACTTCGATATACTGCACTAAACGTGCACTAACGCACTTCAATATACTGCAGTAAAGGTGCACTAACGCACCTCAATATACTGCATTAAACTTGCACTAACGCAGTTCAATATACTGCAGTAAACATTCACTAATGCAGCTCAATTAATGCTCAAGCCTAATCATTTACACAACACTAATAAACATTTATTTTATAACTAAAGATTCCAAGAGCACTGTGAGTTAGCTAAAAAGCAGAAGCTGGACTCTCTTTACCTGACTGAAACCTTAAAAAAAGTTAACAAATAAGGGATAAATTACTGCTCTGATCCATTCACATGTATGTAAATATCAGTTTGAGCTATGGAGCTCTATAAACAACAGTCTTTTTACAACAAATCTAGGAAAACATATGAAAATCTTTACCTGCTAGCTGGATAGATACTACATAATATTCATTTACAAATTTCATATTTTATATTTCACAATGACACATTTCGATGACCAAAAAATAAAAATATATTTGTAGTCCTATCCAAAAGAAATAAGGAAATATATACAAAACCACTATACATTCCCTTTAGCATAATGGAAGAAACCAATGCTTTAAGCCAACTTGAACAAAAGCCAAAAGGCCAATGGCATTAAAATTTACATGGGCAATGTGGGACAACTGTATGTTATTTTTACAGAGGGATCCAAGTTACAATTTTCAAATTAATTGGGCGGCCTATTTATTAATATTGTATTTCATTAGGAATAAAATAGAGTTGTGTAAAACAAAAACAAAAAATACACCCTTTTAAATGTAAAAAGTCATTTACATGAATGAGTATTGCATGAGTATCTAATGAGTATTAATATAAAGTCTTTTACATGCATTAGTATCTAATGAGTATTAATATTAACTGACACTCCATTCATCATATATTAATTTTAATTTGTAAATTGATTTTGTTGTGGCTGTGCCATTTTTTTTACATTCATGCAGTTTTTATACAAAATGTTCAGTCTTTTGAAATGTTAGAAAAATATACTTTCATTTCACAGAAATATGTCTACAAGAGGCGATACAAACAATTCTTACAAATTAATTCTTCAGTACCCGGTAGAGCAGTAAAAGAATACAAGTCAAAATGAACTGTTATCACACTTTGTAACATTATAGCCACTTGTTTCCAAATTCTAAGCACCAAAACTGAAGGCCAAAGCTTGACATAGAGAGCTTTAAGGGCTCTTGAGGATGTGTACAACATATTCTGTAAAGATATCTACTAATGCAAAACTGCTATCCTGAGTATTTATGACAAATGTATTTTTTCTGAAAAGATAGTTTTACAAGATGCAACTCTTTATTTGGCGAGTGAATCAACATATCAGGTTTTTATCCACACTCCAGCTATTCCACTATGCAAAGCTCTTATGTCTTCAGAGGGATTTTTGTTAATACAGATCAGAGGACGTTGCTGAAATATTTAAAATGTTACCAAAACACGGAGTCAAATGGTTTTACTATATGGATAGTTTTATAACAAACAAAAAAGCAAACTGGGTGTCTGTTCAGTACAGCAAAAATGTTTGAATAATTCCCACTTAACATCTGCTGATGCAGCACATTTTAGCCACCCTTTAAATATCATACTGCATTGTCCAGTTAATGTATGTGTCACAACAAAATGTTACAAAGCATAATATATACTGTACATTTCTTTATTGTTTATTATAAGGGACACAAGTGTTCCAGTATTCTGAAACATTGAGGATATATGCTGCCACTTACAGGGGGTATTGACATTTTTTTTGATGACTTTAATCAAGATCCACTGGGCTCTGCATTGTGGTGATTTCCAGTGTACTGTGTTCATTAACCATGACTGGCTATTAAGGCTCACTTATTGAGTAAGGCAGGTTAGGCTGAAACAACAGGAGCTACCTTACAGTTAGTACCATTGTGCAATATTTTTCAAATTTGCTGCCTCTGCCATCTTCACCAAGGTAAGAATAACGACTGAGGGATTGAAGGCTGGTGTCATTCGATAGGTGGAGTGCTACACAAGCTCGCACTCCGTGCTCTCTTTCCTGACATTCATCCTAAAGAAAGCACCATCCCACTGCTGCGCCTTCTTCTGACACACCAAGTGGCTCTCTGGTGTCTGGTTACATTCCACTGCCCAACTACAGTGACTTGGTCACCTCCAGCCACTCGGTAGCCTCATTTGTGAGTATTTGAGGCCTTGCTTCACATTGGGCCTAGTTGCTGACTTCAAAGCAGCACAACCTGTGTTTTCAAAGACACACAGAGGACAGTCCTGCTCATACGGGTGACCTCAGCCCATACTCATCTAATGGTTCTGTAATCTGCAACCTGGGATCAATATAGGGTCTTTATCTGCAGAATTGATTTCAGCTCTGTTGGGAGGCAGCAATGCCTCCTCCACATCCATGGGGACTTCTTCGGCCACTAAAGATCACCTTACAGTTTGAGTCCAGCTACTGGATCATTCTGGTCATAGGGGTACAGTCCAACTCTTTCTTTGTGAGCCAAACCGGTCTGCAGCCCCTGTTGGAATTTCAGATTCAGATTCAAAACCCCAATAGCCTTTCCAGGCTGGGGCACCAAAGTCTCCTGAATTTTATTTGGATGTACAAGGGGTTGTTTCATACCTTATTGATGCAGTGTGTATCATCTTGCATTTGGCAGATGCAATAGCAATTGGCAGACTCCCAGACAGAATAGGCAGACAGCTATACAGGTTGAGGGTCTTTAAGCTGGTTGCAGCACTGTATCTGTAGAACTGCTGTCTCCTATGGCAACCGAACTTGTAGGTTGACTTCAAACAGATCTGTACATATACCAGACTTAGTATCCCTGCTGTGTAGGACCTGGCCTCTATCTCACAGCCTCCCACTGTAGCTTTTCTCACTGAGCTCTCAGTCTTCTCATCAGACCTTCAGATCCCAGTTGCCCGCTGGATCCCCTGAACTCTTCCACAGTTAACCCGCTGTACACTCCATGCATCACCCACGCTCACCTGCTGGGTCCCTGACTTGAACGCTGAAGCTTTCCCAACTTGTTCACAGTCCCTGGCTAGTGAAACAGGCTGCTCTGGTACTTCTTCAGACTTCACAAACCTGGCCTCTGTTAACAGGAGTAGTTGTCTCTACTGGCAAAGGCATCCCCTTTATCACTGACCTCTGGTTCTCACTTGCCTCTGGTAACAGAAGTGGTCGTCCCATGTGGCAACTGCTTCTCCTTCCCCTCTGGCAACATTCGGTTCAACTTCCAGCTGAACCTCTGCAATGATCAGGCTCCCCTTGGGCTGAGCCTCTATACACATGGCTAGGCCTCAGGCTTAGGCCTAACCTTCAGCTGCTGATTCACATACAGCCCCAAGGCCTCAGCCTGGGGCTAAAAGAACACTGATCACCTGACTCATTCCCCTTAAAAGGACTCACCCAGCATGCTTAGCGACAAATATTATTGGCTGAGAAATTATGTCTATTCACAACCTGAACTCACTATGGTCTTGTCATTCTAATGCCAAAGGCAGCAGTACCACCTAGTGACAGAAGAAAGAAAGTGCAGAAATTCCAGAATTAGGGGGAAGTCAGTGGATCTCCTAATAATCAGCCAGGACAATTACTACTTGGCAAACTAAATTTGTTAACAACCCTGCCTAAACACCAGGGTGCTACATATTTTATTACGAGCCATTAAAATTTTGTCCTGCATAAATACCTCTGGCTATGTGTATAGGATGCTGATGTAACATCCAAGGAATAGATGATTCTTCACCCCGCTGATTCATTGTATTCTGATATATGCACCTTTGGCAACTGGTAATCTAACTGCCTTCTATTTGCATACCTTTGTTGGTTATAATCCTGATAATTCCTGATAATTTCCTCCCAGTTTGATTACCAATCAAACATTTCAACCTACAGTACAATAGATTTAAAACTTTCCCTAAACAGCAACAAGTGTCTTCACCTTTTTTTAGGGAGGAGAGGACAAACCCCTACAATGTACCAAAGGAAGAAGCTAGGAATGATAAACAGAAATAAAAGTGGCCTTCCAAAAGAAAAGAAGGGGAGAAATGGGGAGCGAGAGAAAGGTACAAAAGGAAAAGAGAGTTTTAAGGTAGGGCATCCACAATTTGAGCAGGATAAATTTGAAAAAAAGGAAATCCAAGAGTTTGATAAGGGATTAAAATGTGCAACTAAGCAGAATTTGAACAAATTTAATACATATATAGGAATGCAAAAATATGTAATAACTAAATATCTCCTTTCGAATTCCACTTTGAATCCAACAAGAAGATCCATAGAACCAGTGCAGAGAGAGATATATAGCAATTTGAAAAATAAACCAACTTTTAACCCTAGCCCCAGGGAATGATAACCAATACATTGGGGTATTTACAAAAATTATATTGGATGATGTGGACAAATTAAAAGTGAAAAACACCTTGGACCCTAATTATGTCCATAAGGGAATTAAAACACTAGAAGATAGAAAAGATATTGTAATAAGACCCACTGATAAGGGGGGTGTCTTGTGATGCTGTCAAAAGATGACTATCAGAAAGAAATGGATAAATTACTTAGTGACAGAAACACGTTTCAAATATTGCAAAGATTATTTGCAATATATAAAAGCCTGCTAAGAAAAAAGAATTAAGAAAAAGATTTGAAACAAAAAGAAAGAGGATCACTTTATACCATCAGCTTGTTGAGCACCTATCATCTACCATGTCCCCAAGATACATAAAGATAAACCCCCAGTTTTGATTTTGGTTTTGATCTGATTTGTGCATGAATGGGAGAGTATATAGGTTTCTTCCTACAACTCATGGTGCATGGAAGGAGGGCCTATTTAAGGTACACCAAACATCCACTGCAAAGTTTGGAGGAAGAACATCTGGGAGTAGACAGCTTCTTAGTTACAGCAGAGGCTATAGAGGCTGTAAGATGGACACTGAATAACAATACTCAATAGGAGACACAGACTTTTCTTAAGATAATGCTTAACATTTAATTTAAATCATATGTACTTCAGGTACAATCACAAATACTACAAACAGATCAGAGGCATAGCCATGGGAGATACGTTTATCTTACAGTAAGTGTGGCAAACATATTCATGGCTATTTGGGTGGAAGAGACTGTATTTGATGAAAGACCTAAACAATTGAATGTATGCAAGAAATGTATTGATGACATCTTCACAAAATGCGAAGGAGATGAAAAGCATTTATATAGGGACACTGAAAACGTAAAAAAACAACAAGAACATACCTCTTACTTGTCATAAGAGTAGGGAAAGGGTAAATTATTTTGGATTTAGAAATACGGGTCAATAAAGATTGACTACTGACTAGAACACATTTAAAAAAAATAGATGGATAGATAGAAAACGATAGAAACTATAGAAATATTCTCAAGTGATAGTTGCCACCATAAACTGTGGTTGATAAATATCACAAAAGGGAAACTCATAGGATGCAGTTGAACCAGCATGGAGGACTATGAAGAACAGACACGAGTAGCAGAGAAAAGGTTTATAGAAAAAAAGTTATATGAGGGAAATCATAGAGCAGGAGATCAAAGGGGTACATGTGATAGATAGAAACACTTTGATAAAGGATAAAGATAAACCAAGGAATAATGATGACAATATTGGTTTGTCATTAACCACTTGCCTACAGGGCACTTAAACCCCCCTCCTGCCCAGACCAATTTTCAGCTTTCGGTTCTCTCACACTTTGAATGACAATTACTCAGTCATGCAACACTGTACCCACATAAATTTTTTGTCTTTTTTTCCCCTCAAATAGAGCTTTCTTTTGGTGGTATTTGATCACCTCTGGGTTTTTTATTTTTTGCGCTATAAATGAAAAAAGACCGAAAATTTTGGAAAAAAAAAAAAAAATTTTCTTTGTTTCTGTGATAAAATTTAGCAAATTATTAACTTTTCTTCATAAATTTTGGCCACAATTTATAAAGCTACATATCGATGGTAAAAATAACCCAAATTAGTGGATATTATTTGGTCTTTGTGAAAGTTAGAGAGTCTACAAGCTGTGGTGCAAATCATAAACAATTGATCACACCTGATGTACTGGTGGCCTATCTCATTTCTTGCGACCCGAACAAGCCAGGAAAGTACAAATACCCCCAAAATGACCCCTTTTTTGAAAGTAGACATTCCAAGGTATTTAGTAAGAGGCATGGTGAGGTTTTTGATCTTGTCATTTTTTTCCCACAATTCTTTGCAAATTAATTTTTTTCCACAAAATTGTCATTGTAATAGGTTATTTCTCTCACATGGCATGTGTATACCACAAATGACACCCCAAAATTACGATACCACATTTTCCACAGCCTAGCCACTTAGAGAGGCCCAACATGCAGGGAGCACCATCACGTGTTCTAGGAGCATAAATTACACATCTAACTTGTTGACTACCTATTACACTTTTGAAGGCCCTGGAGCACCAGGACAATGACACGTGACACTGATGTGGCACTGATGACAGATGGCACTGATACGTGGCACTGATGACAGATGCCACTAATACGGGGCACTGATGACACGTGACACTGATGACAGATGGCACGTGACACTGACAGGTGGCACTGATGACAGATGGCACTGATACATGGCACTGATGACAGATGGCACTAATATGTGGCACTGATGACACGTGACACTGATATGGCACTGATGACAGATGGCACTATGTGGCACTGATGACATGTGGCACTGATGTGGCACTGATGACAGATGGCACCTATACGTGGCACTGATGACAGATGGCACTTATATGTGGCACTGGGGACAGATGGCACTGACAGGTGGCACTGGGGACAAATGGCACTGGGGACAGGTGGCACTGGGGACAAATGGCACTGGGGACAGATGGCACTGGGGACAGGTGGCAGTGGGGACAGGTGGCAGTGGGGACAGATGGGCGCTTTTAATTTTTAATTTATTTTTTACTAACCGCTGCAGTGGTTCATCTCTCCCTCCTCACATGCTGTCTCTGTGTGAGGAGGGAGAGCGGCGATGAGAGATGATCTCATATGTTTACATATGAGATCATCTCTCATTGGACACGCTGATCGCGCTGTAAACGGCCGCTGTGATTGGCTGTTTACATCGATCTGTGACTGGCTGTGTCCAAGGGACACGGCTAGCACAGAACTTCCCCGATGCGCACTCTCAGGAGTGCGCATTGCAGACGTAAACAGGAGGACGTACAGGGACGCCCTCCCGGCAGTTAGCGTCCGCGCTGTAGCCGTCTTTCGGCTATAGCGCGGGCGCGAAGTGGTTAATATTGGACTTTTATGTGCAACACAAAATAATACAAAAAATTGTATGGAAAAAGGACTATTGGGGCTAAATTTTTCTATAGGAATTCCCCCAACATGGAGCAAAAACTAGTTAAGAACATAGTGACACATTTTCTTTTTTTTTATGAAAAAGGATTATATGCCTAAAAAAACCTTAGTACAAGGAGGCCTCAATGTAGAATTTGATTTGAATTGTTTTATAAGCAATGCCTAATATTTTTTATTGGATTGTAATGAGAGTCTGAATGTGCCTTTTATCCCATATTTTTCATTTTCTAATTTTTGATTCTTTGGTATTACTTTTTTTTTATCCTTTCATTACATTTTTTCTTATTTTTTTATTCTTATCTCTTCTCTTATTTCTTTTCTTTTCGTTTTTTTTAAATGTATTATGTAGTTTAATTTTATATGTATTTTTAGTATTTTATCTTTGTTTTCACATTTATTTATTTATGTATTTATTATTATAATTTTTCAATTTATTTTTTTGCAATTTTTGGTAATGTTTATTATTTATTACATATAGATGCAATATATAAATATTTTTATAGGATTTAGCATTACTATCACTATCAAGTATGATGGAAAGGTACATGCTGAAAAATATCTGTATAGCTTTTTGCCAAGTATGTGTACTGTATATAAGCCTGGTTAGTTAACTGTTGAGGTTGAGGAGGACTTGTTCCCCAAGATTTCCAATGACTACCATTCATATTAGCATGACTTCAAAGTAGTCCCTGTACTACTTTGGTCTGACTTTGATCCTCCTTCAGGCCATATCACAGTCGGATCAAAGTTGTATCGCCGTCTTAACTGATCCGACTTTGGCATGCAACTTGTGCTCTGATGATCTTGAAGGGGAACTCCACGCGGTCTGGTATGGATTTTAAGGGGAACCCCCCCACACTGAAAAAACTGCGTGGGGTCTCCCCAAAATCCATACTAGACCATTATCCAAGCACACAGCCCAGCAGGTCAGGAAAGGGGGTGGGCACGAGCGAGCGCCCCCCCTCCTGAACCATACCAGACTGCATGCCCTCAACAAAGGGGGTGGGTGCTTTGCAGAAGGGGGCCCCTCACCCTAAAACGCACCTTGTCCCCATGTTGACGAGGACAAGGGCCTCTTCCAGACAACCCTGCCCGTTAGTTGTCAGGGTCTGCAGGCGGGGAGCTTATCGGAATCTGAAAGCCTCCCTTTAACAAGGCCCCCAGATCCCGGCCTCCCACCCTATGTGAATGAGTATGGGGTACATTGTACCCCTACCCATTCACCTAAAAAAAAGTGTCAAAAATAAAACACAGGTTTTTAAAGTAATTTATTAGGCAGCTCCGGGTTCTCTTCCGACTTCTTCTCCCCATCTCTGGCTCTTCTACCTCTTCTAGCAATGTCTTCTGCCTCTGCGGTTCTTCTCCCCTCTCTGGGTCTTCTCCTCTCTCCAGTGATGTCTTCTAGTCCTCTCCGGTTCTTCTCCCTCTGTCCTCTGTCTCCTGCCTCTGCCGGGTCTTCTCCATTATCTTCTCGCACTTTTGCCGGTTCTTCTCCACTGTCTTCTCCCTCTGTTCTTCTTCCGATGTTGACTCAACACTCTCTCCCACTCTAATGCTGGGTGCGCGGTGTGCCACTACTTATATTGGTATGGGGCGGGGTCACCAGGTGAGGTCATCCAGAGGCCCACCCCTTATGACATCACCAAACATGGCATGATGGGCGGTGACATCATAAGGGACGGGCCTTGGTGACCCCGCTCCTTGCTAATATATGTAATTGTACCCAGCATTAGAGTGGGTTTTCACAGCATTCACAGCATTTTTAGGTGAATGGGTAGGGGTACAATGTACCCCATACTCACATAGGATGGGGGGCCGGGATCTGGGGGCCCCCTTGTTAGGGGCTTCCAGATTCTGATAAGTTCCCCAACCACAGACCCCGACAACCAATGACAACGGGAGAGCTCCTTGTCCTCATCAACATGGGGACAAGGTGCTTTGGGGTGGGGGGCGCAGGGCCCCCCTGCCCCAAAGCACCCACCCTCCCATGATGAGGGCATGCGGCCTGGTACGGTTCATGAGGGGGGGCTCGCTCGTCCCCACCCCCTTTGCTGACCTGCCGGGCTGTGTGCTCGGATAAGGGTCTGGTATGGATTTTGGGGGGACCCCCACACAGTTTTTTTGCTGTGGGGTTCCCCTTGAAATCCATACCAGACTGAATTGCCTGGTATGCTCTTGGAGGGGGAACCCATGCCATTTTTTTTACATTGTACATGAAGATTCATACTAGACAGTGCCTGGTATTGTTGGGAATCAATGTCAAATCCCCGTTCATTGAAGTCGTATGCATGTCGGACTTCAAGACACAGGGCAAAGTCGGATCCACAGTCGTACGACTGTCATGTTGTACAAGTGTGAAAGGGGCCTTAGGGTTAGAATAGAACGGGTCGACATGGAGATGATAAGCCACTAATATGAAGGAATGACCATGCTCCTAGCCCCTGATGAAGTCTTGATGACGTTACATGAACAGAAGAGCTTGGTGACGTCTCAACACTGTGAAAATGAACAGGATATCTGATTGGTGTAAACATAGGAGCGGCTGATCCTGATAGTGATGCTGTCACACCACAGTGCACAGGATAATGTGCACTATTTAATGTGAGTTTTTCTTTATTTATGTTTTTTTTTTAAAATACTGTAAATATTTGTACGGGGATCACTGTGTTTACTTTTGTTTTCTTAAGCTTATTGACACCAGTAATCTGAGTGGAGGAGATTGGAGAGATTGCTGTAACCCCAGAGGGAGAGACAATGAGTAAATGCTGTATCTGATAAACTAAAGGAGCAGCAGAGGAGGATGGAGAGTTCATTTAGCCCCTCAAAGGGGAAAAAAGGTTTTGCGGACCTGGTGTTTAAAGGTCCAAATGATAAGATGAGAGCACACCTTGGGTGTTAGTGGTGGTAATATATGGTGGAGTGACACATGGGAAGTGGGAGAGTGATCAATGAAGAATACTTTTAAAGAACTGTGTTATTATTGTATCCAGTAATCACACTAAAGGGGCTTCAATTATGTAAAGTGGTGCATGGATCATAAATTGTGTTTAAATTAGTGTTTAGGTGATTTTTTTACACTGTATTATATTGTCACAATATCAGGCCCTGCACAGTGTGAGTTTAGAAAATAGATATTGGAATGACACAGAATTTGCACTAAGGTAGAGTACAACGTTTCAGAATATTGTTTTTGAGTGGAGAAGACTGGCTTGTTAGTTTTCTCCGGATTTTGTAATCCCCGAATCAGGGCCTGGAGCTTGAAGGCTTCAAAGTGTCTTGGGTGGGATGAAGCCTTCAATCCATAACTCAAGGCTCCCATTTAGAGACAGGGGGGTTAATTTACTAAAACTGCAGAGTGCAAGATATGCTGCAGCTTTGCACAGAAACCAATCAGCTTCCAAGTTTTATTTGTAAAGTGTAAATAATTATTGTGCTAACCTGTGAGAAAAACAAAGAAAAAGGTAATACATACGAATGTGACAACAATTCATAAGTGGAAGGAAATAAAAATGTAGAGCTAATGAATAAACAGTACTAATATACTGTGTAAAATAAATAACCATGTGCCCAAAAATGGTGCTTAGTAAGTTATAAAAATTAATGCATAAATGACCATCAACATAAATAAATGGATTAAATGCAAACATAAGTGCATAGGATGGAAATGAAAGGACTATGGATAAGTCCTAAAAAAAATCAGTCCCAACAATCAGCAGGTCTCCCACAGACACAATGGTTGATGAAAAGAAACCAAAAGCAGTTGAATGGGTATCTGAAGACAATGACATCAATGGTATGATAAAGGTGGTTACTCTTAACAGAGCCAATGGACCTGGATGTCAGCAACACCAGGTCAAACGAGCATGGAAGGATGGAACCACGATCAAACATGAATGGTTTGGAAGGTCCTGGAAGATCCCTCAGTGGCTATGGAACAATCAACGATATCCTCAGGAAATTCGGTCCTCTCTCGATGGAATCCAGATAGTGGGAAAATAGCTACCAAGCACACACACATAGCATGTACATAGCAAAACTGACACCCCAAAATACATTCTGCTACTCCTCCCGAGTATGGCGATACCACATGTATGAGACTTTTACACAGCCTGGCCACATACAGAGGCCCAAGTAGCACTATCAGGTGTTCTAGGAGCATAAATTACACACATAAATTCCTGCCAACCTATCACATTGTTGAAGGCCCTTCATATTTCTAACACATAGCATGTACTGTACATACCAATTACAAACCAAAATACATTCTGCTGAGCAAAGGGTAAAGAAAAGAATACCTGCGGTTTTAGTAGTGCAGTGGTCCACAGAGGAGAGTATCGGTCCAGGCAGCAGGCAGGAACTTGGACAGTGACAGCAAAACAGGCAGCAGGCAGGAATAGTCAGCATAGGTAGAGATGTTGTCAACACAGCTAATGCCTTAGTCCAGATAGCAGGCAGGGATGTGGTCAGCAGCAGCAAAAGGATCAAAGGATCATCCATGCAGCAGGCAGGAATACTGTCCATAGTTAGTAAAGGCAGCAGGCAGAGGTATGGTCAGCACAGCCAGAGTATTTTTTCCAGGGAGCAGAAAGTACCATCAAGCTTAGGGCATCGGTCAGGGAAGAATGGGGACAGGGGTAGAGGCTTCTCCCACCCAAATCTCTTTGAAGCCTCCAGACAACCAGACCCTGTTCTAGGAACACAGAAAAACAAAAACAGTTTTTCTGAACTCCGAACACTATTCTGGAGCCCCTCACATGTGAGACCCCTGTAGAGCAGGGTAAAAGATCAGTCCAAGGGGCAGGCAAAAACATGGTCAACAGGCCGAGGTCAGTGCAGGTAAAAGGCAGACATAGACGGTAGGCAGAGGCATAGTCGATACAGTTCAGGGTCAGTTTACTTGAAAGGCAAAAACATGGCGGATAAACAATGCAGAAGGTAGGCAGAGGCACAGTCGAGAAACAGGGTCAGTTCACATGGAAGACAATGATATGGTTGGTTGAGGCAGGGGAATATTCATGACAGGAATTGAAAACGGGGAAATGGCAGTCTATTGGAAATATGGGCTAATAGTTTTCCAGAGTGTGATATCGCCTGAAGCATTGTCCGTCAAAGGCCAGGTAGGGAGGGACAATCGGGACAATAGAAGCTGGTGTCTTTCCTAATTCCTCTTTTCGTGCGCACCTGACATTTTTTTGGGCGTCGTCTTCCGGATGCTGATGTTGGAATATGTTCCGGAAAATGACGCTCATGTAGACTGCTGCCAGAATCTGAGCGAATGCTTTCTGGGGGGGATTCTTCTTGATAGATAAGTAAAGTAACAATGTTTTTAATATACTTTATGAAGGTGGTGGGTTTTTCTGATGATTTTTGATAAATTATAAAAGAATTTAAAAGGGCCAAATGAAAAAAATAAATTGCAACTTTTTTGGACCAAAAAAGGGATTTTCTTGTTGAAAGATAGGGTTGCAACATTTGGTCATTTAAATCCACCCCCACCCCCCCATAAATGTATTATACGCGTTGATGCAGGAAGGCTTGCAAATGGTACTGCGTCTTCTGTGAAGTTCCACTGAGGTGTCATTGTGGATGGTGGACATTATATACACGTCTTTACTATCCCTCCACTTCACAGCCAGCACTTCCTCATTCCTCAAGATTGCCGATTCCCCCCTTGGAATGGTTGTGGCGACAAGACGCTGTGGGAAGCCCTTTCGTTTTTTTCTTGCTGTACCACAGGCCAATGTTTTTTTTAGGTACAGGTGGCGGAGAAGGGGCAAACTAGTATAAAAATTGTCCATATAAACATGATACCCCTTTTGGAGGAGTGGGAATGCCAACTCCCAAACAATTTTTCCACTAATTACCATGTACGATGGACACTCAGGGGGCTGGAGCTAGGAATCTTTGCCTTCGTACACGCGGAATGAGTGCACATAACCAGTGGCGCTTTCACAGAGCTTGCTGAGCTTCAAGCCATACCTCGCTCTCTTACTGGGAATATATTGCTTGATACCCAGCCAGCCTGTGAAATGCACCAGGGATTCGTCCACACATATGTTATTATCAGGGACATTAAGTTCAGCAAATCTCTTGGAAAAAAAATTAATTAGGGGGCGAATTTTATATAGCTTGTCAAAGTTTTGGTGATCCCGTGGGGGGGGGGGGGGGGGCACTGTGAGTTGTCACTAAAATGCAGGAAGCGCATTATAAGTTCGTATCGGTACCTGGACATGGCTGAAGAAAAAAATGGCATATGATGGATGGGTTTGGTCGACCAATACTTATGTATTTAATTTTTTTTGTAAGCCCTATGTTTAGCGTTATGCCGCCTACACACGATCGGAATTCTCGTTGGAAAAAACTCTGATGGTTTTCCCGTCGGAATTCCGACGGAATTTCGCTCTCAAACTGCCTTGCCTACACATGGTCACACCAAATTCCGACGGTCAATAACACCACG
Source organism: Lithobates sylvaticus (assembly GCA_028564925.1). Classification (NCBI taxonomy): domain Eukaryota; kingdom Metazoa; phylum Chordata; class Amphibia; order Anura; family Ranidae; genus Lithobates; species Lithobates sylvaticus. The sequence goes on along the minus strand of CM053026.1, from coordinate 370,756,863 downwards.
CCTTAAAAAACGTTCGACTGCACTATAAAAGGGAAGTTTAATGCTTCTGAGCATGCGTTGAATTGTTTCCGAGCTTGCGTCGGAATTTTGCGTGTCGGAATTGCATACACACGATCGAAAAATCCGATAGAAAGGTTTTCCGTCGGAAAAATTAAGAACGGGTTCTCAATCCAAAGTCCGTCGGAAATTCCGACAGAAAAAGACCGATGGGCATACACACGGTCGGAAAATCCGATGAAAAGCTCCCATCGGACTGTTTCCATCGGAAATTCCGACCGTGTGTACATGGCATAAGGCCTAAAAACTATTTAAGCTCCACCACTGTTAGGGGTCGCCATTCAAAAGGGCGGGCATAGCTGGAGCTGGGGTTGGCTGCAATAAATTGTTGGGCAAAAAGGTTAGTTTGGTCCATGATGCCTTGAAGCAATTCCTCTGGGAAAAATTAATTTTAAAAATCCATCTGAGAAAAACCTGCAGTGTTGACCTGCACACCTGGCTGTGCTGTAAAAGGGGGGATCGTGGCTGACCCTGTAGTAGAAGGCAGCCACAATGGGTTTGCCAAGCCTTCTGGCAGCTGGGATTGGGCCCTAATTCTTTGGCGTGCACTGGGTCTCTCCTGGGGTCTAGCAGCGCTTGAACTGGGCCTCTCCTCCTGGGGTCTAGCAGCACTTGAACTGGGCCTCTCCTCCTGGGGTCTACCGCCGTTGGCACTGCTGGTAAATGCCTGGGGTTCAGACTGTCTTCTTTTAGGACGGACTGCTTCCTCCTCCAATTGGGATCCTGATGTGATTCCTTCAGGGGGCTCCTATTCCGAACCAGAAATGGAAACAGAACTGAGCGGTGAGAGCTCCCCGATGCTCTCATCGCTCAGACTGAGTATTTGGTATGCCTCCTCTGGGGTGTACACCTTTCTGGACATAGTGGCAGGTACTCTGGTGGCAGGTGGTGAGGTGGCGGGTATTCTGGTGAGGTGGCGGGTACTCAGGTGGCGGATACTCTGGTGGCAGGTACTCTGGTGGCAGGTACTCTGGTGGCAGCTGGTGGCAGCTGGTGAGGTGGCGGGTACTCTGGTGGTACTCTGGTGGTAGGTATGCTGGTGGCAGGTACACTGGTGGCAGGTGATGAGGTGGCGGGTACTCTGGTGGTACTCTGGTGGCAGGTACTCTGGTGGCAGGTACTCTGGCAGGTGGTGAGGTGGCGGGTACTCTGGTGGTACTCTGGCAGGTGGTGAGGTGGCGGGTACTCTGGTGGTACTCTGGCAGGTGGCGAGGTGACGGGTACTCTGGTGGTACTCTGGCAGTTGGTGAGGTGGCGGGTATTCTAGTGGCAGGTACTCTGGTGAGGTGACAGGTACTCCTGATGACAGGTACCCCTGATGACAGATACACCTGATGACAGGTTCTCTTTATTTAGGGGGTGATCTGGGCACAGAGATGTAATATATACTAGTGGGTACAGTATATTAGGTAACTCACTGTTATCTCCTCTTCACACTGACACTGGATCGGTGTATGAAGAGGAGAACCCAGCAAAAGGAGTTACCACACTTTTTTGTTTACATTTAGTGACTGGCTGTCATTGGACACAGCCAGTCACTAAATAGCCAATTCGTTTGTTATTTTTACATTGATCGGGGCTGAGCTGTATCCAAGGCAAAAGCCTCAGCCAGCCTCAGTCCTGATCACGGCACTGCTCATCCCCGGGAGCGCGCGCGTACGCAGTGCACGCCGCTTCCCGTCCACAGACAGGCAGCGCCGGCTAGTGACGGATCACAGCCGGTAACGCTGCTGCTCCGAACACTGGCGCCACTTCAGTACCCCATCGGGGAACGGCTGTGTCTCCAGGGACACACCGGATCACCGATCGCCGTTCTGCGACGGAAAGCCGAGGACGTCATATGACACCCACCCAGGATGGGAGATCCACCTTGTGGGCGTCATTTGACTTTGGCTGGGTATTGAAGTGGTTAAAATACCTGCTCCCGAAAAAACTGCCATTTTTAAAAGTTTTTTTTTGCATTGAAACATGTTCCCTGGGGCAGGACCCGGGTCTCCAAACCCTTTTTAGGACAATAACTTGCATATTAGCCTTTAAAAATAGCACTTTTGATTTCGAACGTTCGAGTCCCATAGACTTTAATGGGGTTCTAAAGCTCGTGCAAATTTTCGGTCCGTTCACAGGTTCTTAAATTGGGACGAGCCGAACACCCACCGGTTCGGATCGCCGCAGAACATGCGAACAGGCAAAAAATTTATTTGAACACGCGAACAACGTCAAAGTCTATGGGACACAAACATGAATAATCAAAAGTGCTAATTTTAAAGGCTTATATGCAAGTTCCTTTGAAAAAGTCACGTTGGCAGTGACGCAACGCGTCAGTGAAAGAGAGTCGGGTGGCGCCCTTTGTTTTCGATCGCGGCCGCGATCGGAAATATTATATGTGAATCGCTGTTTTTTAAACATTTGTTGTAAGTGCATTTCTTTTATTAAATTCAAGTTATTTAAATGCTACACTATGGAGTCCTCCCTTTTCTCCTCCTAAAACATTCTTTGTTGAGACCTCGTGGAATTCTGAGGATTGATTAGGCGTAGTGAGCAGAGCCCTGGGAGCGGTATCACTGTAGGAGACTGTAGGAGACGCAGAGCGGAGTGGATCGCCCAGTGCAGACCTGTCATTAAGGTTCATTAAGTCTTGCTTTGCCTTTACATAAGGTGAGAGGCTGGGGAAACTACTTATTCATGCACACTGGGGATCGGCTGCATGAGTCACTGACCTGATTGGATGAACTTAAATCCACATTGAAAGGAGCGTGTTGCAATTATATTTCACAACTGAATCGCACTGTTTTTGCACATACTATTGGATGTTTTTTATATATTTTTTTGAAGAACTGTGCATCTATCACCTGATTGGACTATTTTGGATTTATTCATTACTTTTTATCATTTTTTGCACATTTATTAATTGTTGCACACTCCCACTGTTTTTGTATACTCATTTTTAATTGATTTAATTTAATTCAATATGTAATGGTTATTATCTCTATCACATAGTTTTAATATATATATTTTTTATATTTTTTCCTATTTATGCACAGCTTTGGCTAATTTCGTTTTTTATCATACAGATTTCTCCATTTACATTTGCACATTTTTAGTTTATTACATTTTTGGCAAATATTTTTCCCAGGTCTTTGCTAATTTTGCACTTCTGTCACCACTTGCACTTTATTGCTTTTTTTGCACATATTATTTGCCCCATTAGTAACTTAAATGTGATTATTATTTATTTAATTCATTAATTATTTATCTTTATGAATTTTGATTGGCTCCTACCTTGTTAGTGAGGGGGATCCTGTGCATTTGGGTATTTCTCTTTCTGATGTTGCCCGCTATGCCCAATTCATTGATACTTATGTATTATTGAACCTCATCAGCTTACCTTATTTGGTCATTTGGAATAAGGATTGAGCAATTCGTTTTTACTTGTCTGATGACCCTAGGATTGGGTACTCACGAATTGTTGTAGCACTGATTGTATTAATCATTGGCTATACAATATTGATGAGATATTAACTGTGAAGGACACTTTGTATTCCTTTGGATCTATGTTATGTGTTACTTCCAATGGTTGATTTTACTTTGTAGCTTCATTTGATCCTCAAGCGCCACAAATTAGTTGGAGAGTGAGACATTGTTGCATGGAAGATTTTTTACCTTATTATTGGTTGTTTTTATCCTTATTATCCCTATTTTAGTGAGTGATTTTAGCTTTATCTATTTTTAGTTTAATTTAGCGCCGCAGTTCTTTACTATTTTATATGCAAGTTATTGTCATAAAAAGTGTTTGGGGACCTAGTCCCATTTACGGGTGACCCCCGGCCCCCTCTGACACCACGGGGGAAGCCATAGGGATGTCCCCGTGCGTCAGAGGGGGTCGGGGTCACCGGGTGGCCCCGCCATCAGTTATATAAGACCTGTCACAAGAACAGAAGCGTCACACAGCGGGAGACTCCCATTGAGGCGGATTGCGCGGGGAAGAAGAAGCCGGAGGAAGATTCCGGAGGTGAAGACCAGAGGAAGATGCTGGAGGAGAAGACCGGAGGAAGAAGCAGAGGGAGATAGAGGAAGAAGTGGGGGAAGAACAAGATGGAGGAAGAAAACCGAAGGAAGACCAGAAGAAGCAGGGAAAGAAGAAGACATTAATAAAGGAATTGTCAAAAAACAGCTATTGTCTTTTTAAAAAATCTTTACACTTTTTTTGTGAAATGGTAGGGGTGTTTGTACCCCATTACCAATTCACACGGGGGGCGGGATCTGGGGTCACCTTGTTAAAGGGGGCTTCCATATTCCGATAAGCCCCCCGCCCACAGACCCCCACAACCACCGGGCAAGGGTTGTGGGGATGAGGCCCTTGTCTCCATCAACAACCTGGTACAGTTCAGAAGGGGAGGGCGCTCTCTCGTCTCCCCCTCTTTTCCTGCAGCCTGCCAGGTTGCGTGCTCGGATAAGGATCTGGTATGGATTTTTGAGGGGATCCCCACGCCAATTTTTTTAATTTTGGCGCGGGGTTCCCTTTAAAATCCATACCAGACCTGAAGGGTCTGGTATGGATTGTGAGGGGGACCCCCACGCCGGTTTTATCAATGAACTTTTATGTGTATTTCCGGGACCAACAATTCATTATAGCCACAAGCATTTTTAAATACCGTATTTATCGGCGTATAACACGCACTTTTTCCCCCTTAAAATCGGGGGAAAGTCGTGGGTGCGTGTTATACGCCGATACCCAAAAAAAAAAATGACAAAAATCGGTTGCGGCGCCGAAAAATGGCGACCCCGGCCGAAAAAGGCCGAACCGCGGCCGAAAAAGGCCGGAAAAAGCCGAAGCGCGGCCGAAAAAGACCGAAGCCGGCTGTTCAGCTCCGCTCGTAGTCCCGCCTCCCTGCGCTCGCTTCCGAAACAGCAGGGAGGCGGGACTCCGAGCGGAGCTGAACAGTCGGCTCGGTCTTTTTCGGCCGCACTTCGGCCTTTTTCGGCCGCGGTTCGGTCTTTTTCGGCCGCGCATGCGCGGTATTTCTCGCGGCGGGAAATTTAAATGATGGCGAACTGCAAATGACACTAGGAAGCTGCAAATGACACTAGGAAGCTGCAAATGACGCCGGGCAAGCTACAAATGACGCCGGGCAAGCTACAAATGACGCTGGGCAGGTTGCAAATAACGCTGGGCAGGTTGCAAATGACGTTGGGCAGGTTGCAAATGACGCTGGGCAGGTTGCAAATGACGCTGGGCAGGCTGCAAATGACGCTGGGCAGGTTGCAAATGATGCTGGGCAGGCTGCAAATGACGCTGGGAAAGGCTGCAAATGACGCTGGGAAAGGCTGCAAATGACGCTGGGAAAGGCTGCAAATGACGCTGGGAAAGGCTGCAAATGACGCTGGGAAAGGCTGCAAATGACGCTGGGCAAGCTGCAAATGACGCTGGGCAAGCTGCAAATGACGCTTAAATGTAAGTTTTTTTTTTTCCCTAAACTTCTCTCCTAAAACTTTTTTTCCTTAAAATTCCCTCCTAAACTTGGGGTGCGTGTTATACGCCGGTGCGTGTTATACGCCGATAAATACGGTAATTTTTTTTCCTTTAGAAATGTAATTTTGCTCTCGGACTGTTCTAAACACGGGAAACATGCGCCACTTTACAGGCATACTATAGACACCACCCAGGTACGAAATTTAAAGGAATATTTCACTTTTATTGTTTCACTTTAAGCATTATTAAAACCACTGCTCCCGAAAAAACGGCCCAGGTCCCCAAACACTTTTTATGACAATACCATGCATATAAGCCTTTAAAATTATCACTTTTGATTTCTCCAATAGGCTTTTAAAGGGTATTCCGCGGCTTTCGAATTTGCAGCGAACACCTTAAATTGTGCGCTATTCGGTGAACGGGCGAACAGCCAATGTTCGAGTCGAACTCGTGTTCGAGTCAAACTCATGTTCGATCCGAACATAAAGCTCATCCCTAGTGATGAGCAACATCCTTCTGAGTGTTGTTGTCTGTCCCATTACCTTACCTTTAGGCCTGATGCAAGACCTAAACCTCTTTGGATCTCCTAGCTCTTTTATCCTGTCCCTTTTATATTACACAGAACCAGTGTGTTGGACCCAGAAAAACCCGCCAAGAGAACAAAGAATGGAAAAGGGCATTAACTCCTACGCTCCTGTCCTGGACAACACCTAACTGGCTATTTCAACCCGCTTATACACTGACCACCAATGTAAGGAAGCACAGACACTTACCAGAAATGTGAGGGGAGTACACACATTAACTGCCAATGTAAGGAGGGCACTGACAGTGACTGGCAATGTAAGAAGGAAACAGACACTGACTGCCAATGAAAAGGGAACACAAACACTAACCACCAATGTAAGGAGGGCAAAGACATTGCCCACCAATGTAAGTGGGCAAAGACACTGTCTCGCAGGGAGGGCATAAACACTGAACGCCAATGTAAGAGGATAGAGACACCAACTACCAATTTAAGGGGCCAAAGACTCTGAACACAAATGCAGGGGCACAAATGCTGACTCCAAATGTAAGAGCGTAAAGACACTGGCCACGAATGTTAAGGGGGCACCCACACTGACCAGCAGTGTAAGGAGAGCACAGTCAGTAACCAGCAATGTAAATGCACATAAACACTGACCACCAATGTAGGGGGGCATCAGTTTATATACTTTTCCCCAATTGTTACATACTTACATAGTAGGCGAGGTTGAAAAAAGACACCAAGTCCATCAAGTCCAACCTCTGTGTGTGATTTTATGTCAGTATTACATTGTATATCCCTGTGTGTTGTGGTTGTTCAGGTGCTTATCTAATAGTTTTTTTTAAATTATCGATGCTCCCACTAAAACCACTGCCTGTGGAAGGGAATTCCACATCCTAACCGCTCTTACAATAAAGAACCCTCAACGCAGTTTAAGGTTAAACCACTTTTCTTCTAATTGTAGTGAATGGCCGCGTGTCTTATTAAATTCCCTTATGTGGAAAAGTTTTATCCAGGTCACCAGTACAGTATTTGTACATTGAAATCATATACCCTCTCATGCGTCTTTTCTCCAGAGAGAACAAGTTCAGTGCTCGTAACCTTTCCTCATAACTAATGTCCTCCAGACCCTTTATTAGTTTTGTTGCCCTTCTCTGGACTCTCTCCAGTTCCAGCACATCCTTCCTGAGGACTGGTGCCCAGAACTGGACAGCCTACTCCAGGTGCCGACAGACCAAAGTCTTGTAGAGTGGGAGAATTATTGCTTTATCCCTGGAGAATCGTGAGAGAATCGTGATCTATCTTCTAAGCATGATTCTCATTTTAGTCAGAATCATGCAGCTCTAATGCCAATATTCTGTTTGCTTTGCTTGCTGAGCCTGTCATCTACTAGGACCCAGGTACTTTTCAATTCTAGATTCCCCCAGAGGTTCTCCCCGCATTGAGTAGATTGCATTCATATTTTTGCCACCCAAATGCGTTTTTTTTACATTTATCCACATTAAAGCTCATTTGCCTTGTAGTTGCCCACCCCATTAATTTGTTCAGATCTTCTTGCAAGGTTTCCACATCCTTCGGAGCAGTTATTGCCCTGCTTAGCTTAGTATCGTCTGCAAATACAGAGATTGAACTGTTTATCCCACCCTCCAGGTCGTTTATGAATAAATTAAATAGGATTGGTTCCAGGACAGAACCCTGGGAGACCCCACTTTCCTCCCCTGCCCATTCTGAGTACTCCCCATTTATCATTACCCTCTGAACTCGCCCCTGTAGCCAGTTTTCAATCCATGTACTCACTCTATGGTCCATGCCAAACCAGGGCTGTACTGGGACAACAATTTGGCGCTGGACTTCATCATGATCACCCCACTTTAATTTTCAGTGTCTCCATCAGCACACCCCTTGTATCAGAGTGTCCCCAACAGCGTCCCCCTTACATTAGAGTATCCCCAACAGTGTCCCCCTTACATCAGAGTGTCCCTAACAGCACCCCCTTACATCAGTGTGTCCTCATCAGCAGCCCCCTTCACATCAGTGTGTCCCCATCAGCAGCCCCCTTCACATCAGTGTGTCCCCATCAGCAGCCCCCTTCACATCAGTGTGTCCCCATCAGCAGCCCCTTCACATCAGAGTGTCCCCATCAGCAGCCCCCTTCACATCAGTGTGTCCCCATCAGCAGCCCACTTCACATCAGTGTATCCCCATCAGCAGCCCCCTTCACATCAGTGTGTCCCCATCAGCAGCCCCCTTGACATCAGAGTGTCCCCATCAGCAGCCCTCTTCACATCAGTGTGTCCCCATCAGCAGCACCCTTCACATCAGTGTGTCCAAATCAGCAGCCCCCTTCAAATCAGAGTGTCCCCATCAGAAGCTCCCTTTACATCAGTGTATCCTCCCTCTCCTCCCGCTCCCATGTGTACTCACCATTTTGAAGGCAGCTTCTTGTTCCTCTCTCCAGTCATGTGATAAGTGACAAGTGATAAGGGTAGAGAGGAAGGAACGTCTGCTGTCTGTCTATCTCCCCCTGCAGGCTGGAGGGAGCAGAAAGCCTTATCCTCGCTCCAGCAAGTGTCAGCACCTGCTCCTTGGTGACAGGAGTGAAATTGCGATCACTCACTGTCAAAGAGGAGCAGCTCCAGGACTGCACCTGAACGGCTCACTGAGCCATCGGCCCAGCGGGAAACTCCTGGTAGTCCCAATGGCCAGTACATGCCTGATGCCAACTGACCTTACTTTGTACAGTAAAGTTTATGGGGAACTGTATCAAATGCTTTTGCAAAATCCAGATACACCACATCTACAGGCCTTCCTTTATCTAGATGGCAGCTCACCTCCTCATAGAAGGTTAATAGATTGGTTTGGCAAGAACGATTTTTTATGAATCCATGCTGATTACTGCTAATGATACAGTTGTCGTTGTTAAAATCTTGTATATAGTCCCTTATCATCCCCTCCAAGAGATTGCAATTGATGTTAGGCTAACTGGTCTGTAATTCCCAGCGATATATCTTGGCCCTTTTTTAAATATTGGTGCTACATTGGCGTTCCTCCAATCAGCTGGCACCATTCCAGCCAGTAAAGTGTTCGTAAAAATTAGGAACAAAGGTCTGGCAATTACTTGACTGAGTTCCTTAAGGACCTCTGGTCCAGGTGACTTATTAATGTTACGTTTTTCAAGTCTATTTCTAATTCTGTCCTCTGTTAGCCATGAGGGTGCTACCTGTGACGTGTCATGAGGATAAACATTGCAGTTTTGGTTACTGAAGCCCCCGATTCCCTCCTGAAGACTGAGGAGAAGAATAAATTCAATACCTTTGCCATCTCTCCATCCTTAGTAACCAGATTCACTTCATCATTCTTTATGGGACCAATATGATCTGACCTCCCTTTCTTACTATTTATGTACTTAAATAGGGATGGGCCCGGTGTTCGATTCAAACCCATGTTTGAATCGAACATCGGGCGTTTGCCCGCTCGGCGAGCCCAGAACTATTTGGGCCGCTCGCATCAAATTCGTGTGATGCGAGCGGCCCGCAATGCACTACGCCAGTCACAGTGCATTGCTGGCTGATGATTGGCCAAGCATGCACTGTGACCCGCATGCGACCCGCATGCTTGGCCAATCAAAGAGCCAGCGGCGAGGAGAGCAATAATTGTCCACAGGCAGGATGCCTGTGGCCAATTATAGCTCAGGGGGTTTAGTACACGCCTCACAGTATAAAAGGCCGCCTGCTGTTGACTGCTGAGCTGACATTATCTGCTGTGATTCTGGGGATTAGTGTGTGCGTGCTGTTAGTACAGCATTGCAGTATCACATCTGGGGGGTGTCTATAGTATGCCTGTGAAGGGGCGCATGTTTCCTGTGCTTAGAACTGTCCCTGCACAAGGTGTCATTTTTGCAGGAAAAAAAAGCTATTTAAAATCACTCACGGCTAATGAATTGACAGCTCCCGTAACACAGAGAACAGTCATTCATTGAAAGTCATTGATAAAAAAAAAGTGATTGATAAAAAATAAAAATAATAAAAAAAAAAAGCGTGGGGGTACCCCCAAATTCAATAACCAGGCCCTTCAGGTCTGCTATGGATATTAAGGGGAACCCCAGCCAAAAATAAAAATAAAAAAAAATGGCGTGGGGTCCCCCTCAAAATCCATACCAGACCCTTGAGGTCTGGGATGGATTTTAAGGGGAACCCCGGCCAAAAAAAAAAAAAATGGCCTGGGGTCCCCCTCAAAATCCATACCAGACCCTTATCCGAGCACGCAACCTGGCAGGCCGCAGGAAAAGAGGGGGGGACGAGAGCGGCCCCCCCTCCCTCCTGAACCATACCAGGCCACATGCCCTCAACATTGGGAGGGTGCTTTGGGGTCCCCCCCAAAGCACCTTGTCCCCATGTTGATGAGGACAAGGGCCTCTTCCCCACAACCCTGGCCATTGGTTGTGGGGTCTGCGGGCGGGGGGCTTATCGGAATCTGGAAGCCCCCTTTAACAAGGGGACCCCCAGATCCCGGCCCCCCCCCCTGTGTGAAATGGTAAGGGGGTACAAAAGTACCCCTACCATTTCACCAAAAAAGTGTCAAAAATGGTAAAAATGACAGTAGACGGTCTTTGACAATTCCTTTATTAAAATCTTCTTTCTTCTGGTCTTCCTTCTTCCTTTCTTCATCCTTCGGTTTCTTCATCTTCTCCTTCCGGCATCTTCTTCCATCTTCTTCTTTCATCATCTTCTTCCTCCGATCCGCTTCTTCTTGCTCTGGTCTTCTCGTCCGGCATCTTCTTCCATGGCGTCGGCGTCTCTTCTGGGCCGCTCTGCGCAATGGGAGGCTCCCGCTGTGTGAGGCTTCACTGCGTCTGACAGGTCGTTTATAACGGAGGGCGGGGCCACCTGGTAACCCCGCCCCCCTCTGACGCACGGGGACGTCATGGGGAATTCCCTATGGCTTTCCCCATGACGTCAAAGGGGGCGGGGTCACCAGGTGGCCCCACCCTTCGTTATAAAAGACCTGTCAGACGCAGCGAAGCCTCACACAGCGGGAGTCTCCCATTGCGTGGAGCGGCCCAGAAGAGACACCGACGCCATGGAAGAAGATGCCTGACGAGAAGACCAGAGCAAGAAGAAGCTGATCGGAGGAAGAAGATGATGGAAGAAGAAGATGGAAGAAGATGCCAGAAGGAGAAGATGAAGAAACCGAAGGATGAAGAAAGGAAGAAGGAAGACCAGAAGAAAGAAGATTTTAATAAAGGAATTGTCAAAGACCGTCTCCTGTAATTTTTACCATTTTTGACACTTTTTTGGTGAAATGGTACCCCCTTACCATTTCACACAGGGGGGGGCGGGATCTGGGGGTCCCCTTGTTAAAGGGGGCTTCCAGATTCTGATAAGCCCCCCGCCCGCAGACCCCCACAACCAATAGCCAGGGTTGTGGGGAAGAGGCCCTTGTCCTCATCAACATGGGGACAAGGTGCTTTGGGGGGGACCCCAAAGCACCCTCCCAATGTTGAGGGCATGTGACCTGGTACGGTTCAGGAGGGAGGGGGGCCGCTCTCGCCCCCCCTCTTTTCCTGCGGCCTGCCAGGTTGCGTGCTCGGATAAGGGTCTGGTATGGATTTTGAGGGGGACCTCACGCCATTTTTTTTTTTTGGCCGGGGTTCCCCTTAAAATCCATCCCAGACCTCAAGGGTCTGGTATGGATTTTGATGGGGACCCCACGCCATTTTTTTGGCTGGGGTTCCCCTTAATATCCATAGCAGACCTGAAGGGCCTGGTTATTGAATTTGGGGGGACCCCCACGCTTTTTTAAAAAAAAAATTTTAATTTTTTATGAATTACTTTTTTTTTATCAATGACTTTCAATGAATGACTGTTCTCTGTGTTACGGGAGCCGTCAATTCATTAGCCGCGAATGATTTTAAATAGCTTTTTTTCCTGCAAAAATGACACTTTGTGCAGGGACAGTTCTTAGCACAGGAAACATGCGCCCCTTCACAGGCATACTATACCCCCCAGGTACGAAATTTAAAGGAATATTACACTTTTATTGTTTCACTTTAAGCATTATTAAAATCACTGCTCCTGAAAAAACAGGCGTTTTAAAAAAAAATAATTGCATTGATACATGTCCCCTGGGGCAGGACCCAGGTCCCCAAACACTTTTTATGACAATAACATGCATATTAGCCTTTAAAATTAGCACTTTTGATTTCGAACGTTCGCATCCATTGTAACTAATAGGGTTCTTATGTTCGCACAGACTTTAGGTCTATTCGCGGGTTCTGGTGCGAACCGAACCCGGGGGTGTTCAGCTCATCCCTATATTTAAAGAATTTCTTACTCTCCTCCACTATGTGCCTTTCGTGCCCTATCTTAACTGCCCTGATTGAATCCTTTCATTTCTTGTTGCATTCTTTGTAAAGTTGGAATGCTGACGATGATCCCTCAGCCTTGTAATTTTTTAAAGGCCTTGTCCTTTGCTTTTATATACATTTTTACAAAAATGGTAAAAATTACAGGAGACGGTCTTTGACAATTCCTTTATTAAAATCTTCTTTCTTCTGGTCTTCCTTCTTCCTTTCTTCATCCTTCGGTTTCTTCATCTTCTCCTTCTGGCATCTTCTTCCATCTTCTTCTTCCATCATCTTCTTCCTCCGATCAGCTTCTTCTTGCTCTGGTCTTCTCGTCAGGCATCTTCTTCCATGGCGTCGGTGTCTCTTCTGGGCCGCTCCACGCAATGGGAGACTCCCGCTGTGTGAGGCTTTGCTGCGTCTGACAGGTCTTTTATAACGAAGGGTGGGGCCACCTGGTGACCCCGCCCCCTTTGACGTCATGGGGAAAGCCATAGGGAATTCCCCATGACGTCCCCGTGCGTCAGAGGGGGGCGGGGTTACCAGGTGGCCCCGCCCTCCGTTATAAACGACCTGTCAGACGCAGTGAAGCCTCACACAGCGGGAGCCTCCCATTGCGCAGAGCGGCCCAGAAGAGACGCCGACGCCATGGAAGAAGATGCCGGACGAGAAGACCAGAGCAAGAAGAAGCGGATCGGAGGAAGAAGATGATGAAAGAAGAAGATGGAAGAAGATGCCGGAAGGAGAAGATGAAGAAACCGAAGGATGAAGAAAGGAAGAAGGAAGACCAGAAGAAAGAAGATTTTAATAAAGGAATTGTCAAAGACCGTCTCCTGTAATTTTTACCATTTTTGACACTTTTTTGGTGAAATGGTAGGGGTAATGTACCCCCTTACCATTTCACACAGGGGGGGGCGGGATCTGGGGGTCCCCTTGTTAAAGGGGGCTTCCAGATTCTGATAAGCCCCCCGCCCGCAGACCCCCACAACCAATAGCCAGGGTTGTGGGGAAGAGGCCCTTGTCCTCATCAACATGGGGACAAGGTGCTTTGGGGGGGACCCCAAAGCACCCTCCCAATGTTGAGGGCATGTGACCTGGTACGGTTCAGGAGGGAGGGGGGCCGCTCTCGCCCCCCCCTCTTTTCCTGCGGCCTGCCAGGTTGCGTGCTCGGATAAGGGTCTGGTATGGATTTTGAGGGGGACCCCACGCCATTTTTTTTTTTTGGCCGGGGTTCCCCTTAAAATCCATCCCAGACCTCAAGGGTCTGGTATGGATTTTGAGGGGGACCCCACGCCATTTTTTTGGCTGGGGTTCCCCTTAATATCCATAGCAGACCTGAAGGGCCTGGTTATTGAATTTGGGGGGACCCCCACGCTTTTTTAAAAAATTTTTTTTAATTTTTTATGAATTACTTTTTTTTTATCAATGACTTTCAATGAATGACTGTTCTCTGTGTTACGGGAGCCGTCAATTCATTAGCCGCGAATGATTTTAAATAGCTTTTTTTCTGCAAAAATGACACTTTGTGCAGGGACAGTTCTTAGCACAGGAAACATGCGCCCCTTCACAGGCATACTATACCCCCCAGGTACGAAATTTAAAGGAATATTACACTTTTATTGTTTCACTTTAAGCATTATTAAAATCACTGCTCCTGAAAAAACAGGCGTTTTAAAAAAAAATAATTGCATTGATACATGTCCCCTGGGGCAGGACCCAGGTCCCCAAACACTTTTTATGACAATAACATGCATATTAGCCTTTAAAATTAGCACTTTTGATTTCGAACGTTCGCATCCATTGTAACTAATAGGGTTCTTATGTTCGCACAGACTTTAGGTCTATTCGCGGGTTCTGGTGCGAACCGAACCCGGGGGTGTTCAGCTCATCCCTATATTTAAAGAATTTCTTACTCTCCTCCACTATGTGCCTTTCGTGCCCTATCTTAACTGCCCTGATTGAATCCTTTCATTTCTTGTTGCATTCTTTGTAAAGTTGGAATGCTGACAATGATCCCTCAGCCTTGTAATTTTTTAAAGGCCTTGTCCTTTGCTTTTATATACATTTTTACATTGGAGTTAAGCCACCCAGGACCTTTAATAGCTCTTTTAAATGTATTTCCCATTGGGATGCACTGGCTAATGTCCTTATTTAATATGCTCTAAAAGCATACCCATTTTTCCTCTGTGTTCTTTGTTCCTACAATTTTATCCCAATTTGTATCTTCTAGCAAGGCTTGTGGTTTAGGGAAGTTGGCTCTTTTGAAATTGAGTGTCTTTGTATTTCCCTTATGTTATCCTAGTGTGATTTATACTAAAACAAATTGACCTGTGATCGCTGTTTCCTAAATTTCCCCGTACTTCCACATCCGTGATCAAGTCTGTATTGTTGGTAATCAGTGGGTCTAGTAACGCCTTGTTTCTAGTTAGTGCGTTTACCATCTGACACACAAAATTGTCCTGCAAGACATTTTGGAACTGGCGAGCCTTAGATGAATGTACGGTTCCTTCCACCCAGTCTATGTCTGGATAATTAAAATACCCCATTATGATGACACTTCCCATTCTTGCCACTAATCCAAATTATGATAGGAGGTCAGCCTCCACCTCCTCCGTCTGGTTAGTTGCCTATAGCATACTCTCAGTATTACTTTCCCCTTAGTTCCATCCCTTTGTAGCTCTACCCATAAGGATTCCACCTCCTTCCTTGCTCCCTTAGTGATGTCATCTCTCACATTCACTTGTACATCATTTTTGATATATAGGCATACCCCTCCCCCTTTTTTACCCTCTCTATCCCTGCGATATAAGGAATACCTTTGAATGGTTGCCAGCCAATCATGAGAGCTGTTGAACCAAGTCTCTGAAATTCCTACAAAATCGAAATCCTCCTCGGACAACAGTAGCTCTAGTTCTCCCATCTTGTCCGCCAGATGGTGAACATACCATGTAGTTTAGACCGGTCGCATACTGTCTCCTTATTGGGTGTGAGGTTGCAAATAGGACTTGTTACTATACTTGCCTTGGGTTTAGGTGCTTTAGTCAACCTACCACTAATGCCTCCAATACTACCCTCTGGAATATGTTCCACGCTGACTATCTCTACCTCTGGACCCTCCCCCGTCACCTAGTTTAAATTGTGTTGTACATAACAAAGTACTTTCTGCAGTACAGTGAACTGTTTATTGTCTCAACAGTTGCTGGTTACTAAGTGGATTCAGTTTATTTTAATGAAGTTCTTCTTTACAGTAGGCTCAAATAAAGTGATAGCTCTTTGTCCATATTCAAACTTATATTTAAAATGTATCTTTCAGGTTTATTTGTGTCTGTGAAACTCTCACTTGTGGTACAGTAGCTAAGGAGAATTTTGTGAGTGCAAGGACTGCGGCATATATGTGAAGTGTATACTGTGACTAGGATTTGAGCATATTATGTAGGCCATGGCCATTATTCATGACAGCGTGCTTTGTGCACCTTTTTTCCTTTCTAGGTTCCAAGTGCTAAGGCTTTGACGGGATGGAGTTGGACGGTGGTGTGCCTGTACTGTCATGTGAGCTTCAGTCTCTCCTTTGTCTCTCTTTTGTACCCCAAGCCTCCACTGTTCCTCTATTGTACCCAATCCCCCCTCTGTCCTACCTCCTTATACCTGACCTTTCCACGTACCCCCTCATACACCCTGTTACCTGACTTGTTCACCTACCCTCTTATACCTCACCTGTCAACCTCCTTAATGAAACCTGACCTATCCATCTACCCCCCTTATACCTAATCTGTTTACCTATATCTTCATCACAAAGCTTTTCACCTACCTCCTCACACCGACCTGTCTGCCTGCTCCCTCATACCTGATCTGCCCACCTACCTCCTTGTACTTGACAATACCACCTAATTCCTCAAATCTGACCTGTCCACCTACCTCTTCATACCTATCCTGTATATCTACCCCTCCGTACCTGACCTGTTTGCCTACCCACTCATACGTGACCTAGCCACCTACCTTCTCGCACCTGACTGTTCACCTACCTTTGCATACATGACCTGTCAATGGTGAGCCCCTAGGGGTCACAACACAACATCAGGGCCTCCAATCTGCCCTGTAAGACTGCATTTTGTCACAATTGCCTGATTGGTGCTCATATATTGTCGTGATTACCCATTTGTTGCTCATGTATTTAAACAATTGCATCATAAGTGACAAACAGAAGAAAGAAAACATGAGCAATTGTGGTGGTGGGACCCAGGAAACTCACCAGCAGATGCAATGCAAAGGTCAAGTAATTACGATTCAGAGAAGGAGGGGAAAGATTTGTGCTTAAGATGTTTTTTTTTTTCTTAGGGCCGAGGGGGGGGGGGGGGGGGTTTCGGGAAGAGAGGGAATTTAATTTTCCTTGTAAGGTACTCTTTACTGCTTTACTTGAATTTTGATCTCTATACCCTGTGCAATTTGTACTGCTGACTTATGCACTCCCCAACAGCTGCACTCCCACCATTCATTGCAGTGCACTACATGTACTGCTGTTAGCCTGATTGGTGCTCATATATTGTCATGATTACCCATTTGTTGCTCATGTATTTAAACAATTGCATCATAAGTGACAAACAGAATAAAGAAAACATGAGCAATTGTGGTGGTGGGACCCAGGAAACTCACCAGCAGATGCAATGCAAAGGTCAAGTAATTACGATTCAGAGAAGGAGGGGAAAGATTTGTGCTTAAGATGTTTTTTTTTTCTTTGGGCGGGGGTGTTTTGGGAAGAGAGGAAATTTAATTTTCCTTGTAAGGTACTCTATACTGCTTTACTTGAATTTTGATCTCTACACCCTGTGCAATTTGTACTGCTGACTTATGCACTCCCCAACAGCTGCACTCCCACCATTCATTGCAGTGCACTACATGTACTGCTGTTAGCCCCTCCCCTGATCCACCCTTGTCCCACCTTCATTAAAAGTGGACATGGTCAGTATGATGTGCTAGGATTTACTTTTGAAAATCTGGTCACCTTAGATTACACATGCTATACACTCTGTATATTCACAGAATGTTAATAAATCCAAAACCCCTCGTTTTAGCTTACTACTGTAAGATCGCAAAAAGAATAATAACGATTGCTTGTGTAACGCCAATACCCACTAAGGAGCAGCTAAGGATTTTCTGGGCTTACCGATTACCTCCTCCTTGTAGCTCGTCGTTCGTTGTCTAGGGGTTCCCAGGGTTAGTACCCAGTAATTGCGGAGACTGACACTCAAAGTCCCTTTGAGGATTTTTTATTTGCAAAAAAACGTTTAAACATAACACAGTCTCTTAGTTGGGAATAGAGGGCATGGGGGATAAAGCTTAGGCACTTCAGAACTGCTGACATCAAATAAATGTCTCTTTAGAAAGTAGCTACTCGCAACTGGACACTTCACTGTTGGATAAACCCTTATCTGTAGATCTAGCAGCCAACAAGTGATTCAGAATTAGCAAAGTCTCTGCCACAGACTAGGTTGTGAAACTTCAAGTGAACGATGTAAAAGTCTCTGCCACAGACTATGTTGTAACTAATGGATGGGTTAGGAACTTTTCCTATGGTACCTGTATCTTTCAGCCGTTGCGGTGACACCGTAGGAAATGCGGATTCACTAGTGTAGATACATCTCAGCTCCCAGGCTCTTACCGAGCAGCCAGCTTCATGGCCCTCCTCCGAAGAGTCCTCCCCTGGTCGCTTGTAAGAGTTGCTGTGCCTCTCCAATCCTGAGAGGACATCGGGACACTTTAGAATCCTCCTTCAGTTACTGCGCCTCGAACTAGCCAGTTCCGAGGCTCGGAAACGGATGTATCCCCACCCCAAACCATGAGGGCCTCTGGGGCTGGTCAGGGTGACCAGGCATACGGGGGCAGCAGACACTCCTGGGCTCGGGACCCCTCGCAGGGTTGGTCCGGACCTGAACCAGGAATCAAAGAGAAAGCCGAACGCTGAACATGTGACCTCAGCATCTTAAATACCCCTTCCCGGAATACACAGCAGGGCCAGACGCGCCCACTGATTGGCTCCGAGAAAGATTGGTACCCAATGCGTCCAACCAGACTGCGCTCTCAGCCTGTCACAGGTGCTCACCTCACCTATGACCAAGCAGAACTCTAGTACAGCCCAGCCCCAGATCGCGGGTTCCCTAAGGGACATCAGCAGCCTCCAGCTATACCCGCCTGAGGGACAGCAGCAGCCACCAGCCATACCCTCTTTGGGGACAGCAACAGCCGCCAGCCATACCCACCTGCGGGACAGCAGCAGCCGCCAGCCATACTCGCTTGGGGGACAGCAGCAGCCGCCAGTCATACCCGCCTGGGGGATAGCAGCAGCTGCCAACCATACCCGCCCTGGGGGACAGCAGCAGCCACCAGCCATACCCACCTGGGGGACAGCAGCAGCCAGCCATACCCACCTGAGAGACAGCAGCAGCCAGCCATACCTGCAGGAGTCCTGAGGAATAAGTAAAGATTGAGGTTAGCTTTTAATTAAAATCAAACAGCAATGGGCATATCTATTCTCTACACTGGTACACTAGCTACACTGGGCTGCTTTCAAACTGATCTACAGATGCAGTGCAGTGCACCTGTGGATTACCTGCACTCATAGACTTGTTATTACCTGCGGGTTTGGTTTGCTTTCAGAAAGTGCACCACACCTGCAAGATATAGTAGAATTCTATGGCAAAGTGCAGATAATCCACAGGAAAGCAGTGTGGGTAAACTAAAGCGCATCAGTTTGAAAGCAGCCTTAGGCCCCTTTCTTGCGATCGGTTCCGCCTGTCCATTGTTCAGGAGGACCCTCCATTCACCTCTATGGAACAGAAGATGTAAACAGATTTGTGTCCATGTACACCCACCTACCTCTAATCCAATCCACAAAAAAACAGAAGGGGATCCAGAAGGGGATCCATCCCCTTCCGTCTGGGCGGATCGGAGGGCCCATAGAGTAGAGCGGGCTGCTTCCATGTTCACTCTGCATATTTGGAGTAGACACAGACCTGTCATCCACCTATACAAACACTGTTTTGCCCTTTGTTTCTATTTTAACCACTAGGCGTCCGCGCTATAGCCAAAAGACGGCTGCAGCGCGGACGCCAATTGCCAGGAGGGCCTCCCTGGACGTCCTCCTGTTTACTTCCAGGATGCGCGCTCCCGCGAGTGTGCATTGGGAAAATTCTGTGCTGGCCGTGTCCCTTGGACACAGCCAGTTACAGATCACTGTAAATGGGCAATCACAGCAGCCGTTTACAGCGCGATCAGCGTGTCCAATGGGAGATGATCTCATATGTAAACATATGAGATCATCTCTCATCGCCGGCTCTCCCTCCTCACACAGAGACAGCATGTGAGGAGGGAGAGCGAACGGCTGCAGCCATGAGTAAAGAAAAAAAAAAGGAAAATAAAGTGCCACAATACATGGCAGTGCCATCTGTCCCCACTGCCATCTGTCCCCACTGCATCTGTCCCCACTGCCATCTGTCCCCACTGCCATTTTCCCCCACTGCATCTGTCCCCAGTGCCACCTGTCAGTGCCACCTGTCCCCAGTGCCACTTGTCCCCAGTGCCATCTGTCCCCAGTGCCACCTGTCCCCAGTGCCACCTGTCTGTGCCATCTGTCCCCAGTGTCACCTGTCAGTGTCACCTGTCCCAAGTGCAACGTATAAGTGCCATCTGTCATCAGTGCCACATCAGTGCCACATGTCATCAGTTCCATCTGTCATCAGTGCCACATCAGTGTCATGTGTCATCAGTGCCACATATTAGTGCCATCTGTCATCAGTGCCATGTATCAGTGCCATCTGTCATCAGTGCCACCTGTCAGTGTCACGTGCCATCTGTTATCAGTGTCATCAGTGCCACGTATTAGTGCCATCTGTCATCAGTGCCACATATTAGTGCTATGTGTCATCTGTGCCACGTATAAGTGCCATCTGTCATCAGTGCCACATATTAGTGCCATCTGTCATCAGTGTCACCAGTGCCACGTATTAGTGCCATCTGTCATCAGTGCCACATCAGTGTCACATGTCATCAGTGCCACGTATCAGTGCCATCTGTCATCAGTGCCACGTCAGTGTCACGTGTCATTGTCCTGGTGCTCCAGGGCCTTCAAAAGTATAATAGTCAAAAAGTTAGATGTGTAATTTATGCTCCTAGAACACCTGGGCCTCTCTATGTAGCTAGGCTGTGGAAAAGTCCCACACATGTGGTATCTTAATACTCAGAAAGAGTAGCAGAATTTATTTTAGGGTGTCATTTGTGGTTTACACATGCCATGTGAGAGAAATAACCTATTACAATGACAATTTTGTGGAAAAAAAAATCTTAATTTTGCAAAGAATTGTGGGAGAAAATTACAACATCAAAAACCTCACCATGCCTCTTACTAAATGCCTTGGAATGTCTACTTTCAAAAAAGGGGTCATTTGGGGGTTATTTGTACTTTCCTGGCTTGTTTGGGTTGCAAGAAATGAGATAGACCACCAGCACATCAGGTGTGATCAATTTTTTATGAT
Source organism: Lithobates sylvaticus (assembly GCA_028564925.1). Lineage (NCBI taxonomy): Eukaryota > Metazoa > Chordata > Amphibia > Anura > Ranidae > Lithobates > Lithobates sylvaticus. The sequence continues at coordinate 370,735,945 of CM053026.1, read as the reverse complement.
TTGCATCACAGCTTGTAGACTCCCTAACTTTTACAAAGACCAAATAATATCCACTTATTTGGGTTATTTTTACCAAAGATATGTAGCGGTATAAATTGTGGCCAAAATTTATGAAGAAAAAATTAATAATTTGCAAAATTTTATCACAGAAACAAAAAAAAATTCTTTTTTTTCCCAAATTTTTGGTCTTTTTTCATTTATAGCGCAAAAAATAAAAAACCCAGGAGGTGATCAAATGCCACCAAAAGAAAGCTCTATTTGTATGAAAAAAAGGACAAAAAATGAATTTGGGTACAGTATTGCATGATTGAGTAATTGCCATTCAAAGTGTGAGAGCACCAAAAGCTGAAAATTGGTCTGGTCACGAGGGGGGTTTAAGTGCCCAGTTGTCAAGTGGTTAAACGGAATGGGTTGTCTTACAAGATGATCGTTTACAATCACTTTAAGTGACTGTCGCTCTTCAAAAGATAGGGCACCCCTGCTTTAATGTTTTACATAGCCAGTCTGAAGTGATCTAGTGGGACTACATTTTCTGATGGAAGTTCCACTTTTGAGTTACTTACCTGCCTGTCCACCTCTGTGCAGTGAGCTGTGCATACGCAATGGCAAAGCTGACTGAACTCCCGCACATATGCTCAAAGATGTCAGCTACCGTTGGGGAGATCCTGGACGCCACATTGCTTGATTGAAGGTGAGTATAGTTCTGTTTTAAAACATGGCTGTACTGCTGTTTAACCATTGTAGTTCATGCAACACAACAATACAGTAGACTAGCATTTCACTGGGAGGACCTTTAGTTTACACATATGTATAATCTAAAGACATACAAAGAAATGTTTAATATCAAACCGCTAATGTAAAGCACGGTGGTCATTACCATGTCATTTTTTGGATTTTTTTGCTTTTGAGAATATGCTATTGAAATGTTGTCAATATAACAAAACGTACCTATTTGACAGAACAAAAACTGCAATTAATGCATGATGATTGTTCATTAAAGCGGTTCTGCACCCATTTCATTTAGTAAATCTCTTTGCCTTCCAAATCAGGCAAAGAGTACTAAATGAAATGTTTTTTTTTTTTTTTTTTTTTTTTTTACTTACCTTGTAATTGATGACTTCCTGTCTTCTCTCTCTTCGGCGGCGGGCGGGGTCTCTGCGTCGATCGTCGTCACGCCGCACTGTCTCCTGGGATCTGGTGTCATTGATCCCAGGAGTCAGTGCGGGCATCTTCCGAAATCTCGCGAGATTTCGGCCACATCTTCCGAAATCTCCCGAGATTTCGGCCACATCTGCCGAAATCTCGTGAGATGTCGGCAGATGTGCCGTTACTGCGCACGCGCGAGTAACGGCGGTGCATGCTGGGCCATCTACAGTGCCTGTGGGGTTTCACATGCCCACAGGCAAGATGGACCCCAGCAGACAAGAAGAAGACAAGAAGAAGATGAAGATGAAAACCGGCGGCGATCGAGATGGAAGATGGAACATATAGCCCAAAAAAAAAAAAGAGTGCAAAACCGCTTTAAAAGCATTATATCCATTTGAGATCATTTCAAGCATTTTAATTAAGGAAAAAATACGGTTGTGCATAATAGTTTGACGTATTTGTATAATGAACATAAATAACAGCATGACTAATGTCTGAATTTGACAATTTTTCAGTCTTTTTCACAAAACTCAAGTTGTTGGAGGTTGTCTCTATAGATAAGAAAAAAGTCTTTAGCTGCCTTCACAGATAATATATGTTGGGAGGGCTCTTCCATAAAGAATAGGCATGTGTTGTTGTTAAGTTAAAAGTGATAAACACATTCTGATGGGATTGGATGTCATTCGTTTTCCTACAGTGCCTTGTATTGCACCAACCCATTGATTGCAGTACAGTATGTCAGCATGACTATGCAGGCTGAATACTTTCTCTGACTAGGCAGTTATGTTTGCACAGGATCAATGGTAGTTTTGGCACTTTCTCTATATGAGGATTTTCACGGCATTCAATGGTACTAATGAAAAAGATTCTAGTTTATTCCTTTGTCTAGGAATATTCTGGTGTAATTCTACATACATATTTGTGTTAAGGATTCTGGTTTAAAAATAAATAAATAATAATAAAAAAAAAAAAACATCTATTTAAGTACTGTATGTATTCCTGACTCAAAAAGTGCCTTATACTACTCAATACCCTCCAAATTTCCAAATTCCTTATTCTGCTTGCTGTGATCTGTCTTCCTTTTAGAGTGTCTCTACAGTGCCTTGCAAAAGTATTCACTCCCCCCTTGGCTTTTTACCTATTTTGTTACATTACAGCCTTTAGTTCAATGTTTTTTTATCTGAATTATATGTGATGGATCAGACCACAATAGTCTAAGTTGGTGAAGTAAAATTAGAAAAATATATACATAAAACTATTTTTCAGAAATGGCACGTTTTGAGTTTGCAAAAAGGCATGTGGGAGACTCCCAAAATGTATGGAGGGAGGTTCTCTGGTTTGATGAGACTAAAATTTAACTTTTTGGCCATAAAAGAAAATGCTATGTCTGGCGCAAACCCAACACATCACCCAAAAAACACCATCCTCACAGTGAAACATGGTGGTGGCAGCATCATGCTGTGGGGATGTTTTTCAGCAGTCAGGACTGGGAAATTGTTCAGGGTTGAGGGAAAGATGGATGGTGCGAAATAAAGGGATATTCTTGAGCAAAACCTGTACCACTCTGTGTGTGATTTGAGGCTAGGATGGAGGTTCACCTTCCAGCAGGACAATGACCCCAAACACACTGCTAAAGTAACACTTGAGTGGTTTAAGGGAAAACGTGTAAATGTGTTGGAATGGCCTAGTCAAAGCCCAGACCTGAATCCAATAGAAAATCTGTGGTCAGACTTAAAGATGGCTGTTCACAAGCGCAAACCATCCAACTTGAAGGAGCTGGAGCAGTTTTACAAGGAGGCATGGGCAAAAATCCCAGTGGTAAGATGTGGCAAGCTCATAGAGACTTATACAAAGCAACTCCCCCCCTCCGGTGTCACATTTGGCACCTTTCAGGGGGGAGGGGGGTGCAGATACCTGTCTAAGACAGGTATCTGCACTCACTTCCGGGCATAAACTCCCACGGGAGTTTACATCACTTCCTGTCCCAGCGCGCTGTCTGCCGGGACACACACGTGTCCCGGCAGACAGCGCCGAAGATTCTCATTGCGCCGCGCGACTCGCGCATGCGCAGTAGGGAACCGGGAAGTGAAGCCGCAAAGGCGACACTTTCTGATTCCCTCACCGAGAATGGCGCTGGCAACAGCAGAGAGCAGAGCGATTGATCGGCCTCTGCTGCCGACATCGCTGGAACAGGTAAGTGTCCATTTATTAAAAGTCAGCAGCTGCAGTATTTGTAGCTGCTGGCTTTTAAAAAAAAAATTTTCAGGTACAATCCCTTTTTAAGCTGAAATGAATCAGCCTCTCCTGGAACCAAAGACCAGGAAAACCTTGTTAAGTAATTTTCACATTTGATTCTTTATTTTTATAGTTTCCATGTTTCTATGTTATCTTTTTCTATACAATTTCTTTTTCTTACACTGTTTTGCTTTCTTTCACTAAAACAATATTAAACAATGTTAAGCTGATTCTCTAAGTGCTTTAACCACTTGCCTACAGGGCACTTTCACCCCCCTTCCTGCCCAGACCAATTTTTAGCTTTCAGCGCTCTGACACTTTGAATGCAACACTGTACCCAAATTAACCACTTTCAGACCGGACCAATTTGCAGCCAAAGGACCAGGCCCCTTTTTGCGATTCGGCACTGCGTCGCTTTAACTGACAATTGCGCGGTCGTGCGACGTGGCTCCCAAACAAAATTGACGTCCTTTTTTTCCCACAAATAGAGCTTTCTTTTGGTGGTATTTGATCGCCCCTGCGGTTTTTATTTTTTGCGCTATAAACAAAAATAGAGCGACAATTTTGAAAAAAATGCATTATTTTTTATTTTTTGCTATAATAAATATCCCCAAAAAATATATAAAAAAATTTTTTTTTTCCTCAGTTTAGGCCGATACGTATTCTTCTACATATTTTTGGTAAAAAAAATCGCAATAAGCGATTATTGATTGGTTTGCGCAGAAGTTATAGTGTTTACAAGATAGGGGATAGTTTTATAGCATTTTTATTAATCATTTTTTTTTATTATTAATGGCGGAGATCTGCGATTTTTTTTTGTGACTGCGACATTATGGCGGACACATCGGACATTTTTGACACATTTTTGGGACCATTGTCATTTTTTACAGCAATTAATGCATTTAAATGCATTGATTTCTGTATAAATGACACTGGCAGTGAAGGGGTTAACCACAAGGGGGCAGTGTAATGGTTAAGTATGCCTAGGGGTGTGTTTTTTACTGTGGGGGGGCGTGGCTGTCAGCTAGTGAATGCTGATCTCTGCTCCAATCACAGGGAGCAGAGATCGGCGTCACTAGTTGCTAGGCAGAACGGGGAGATGCTGTTTATCTCGGCATCTTCCCGTTCAGCCGCCCCCTGATACAATCGCGGGGGTCCCCGCGGCGATCGAGTCCGCGGGGACCGCGATCGGACTCACGGGGGTCCCGACCGGTGCGGGAGCGCGCCGCTCCCGGCGCGCTCCCGATGGCATGGACAGGCTAAAGGAGGGACGTATATATATACGCCCTCCTGCCTGTACGTGCCATTCTGTCGACGTATATCTGCGTGCGCCGGTCGGCAAGTGGTTAAATTTGCATTCCTTTTTTCACACAAATAGAGCTTTCTTTTGGTGGTATTTAATCACTAGTGTTTTTTTTTTGTTCTATAAATAAAAAAAGACAGAAAATTTGGTGAAAAAAAGTGCCTTTTTCTTTGTTTCTGTCATAAAATTTAGCAAATTAGTAATTTCTCTTCATAAATTTTGGCCAAAATTTATACGACTACATATCTTTGGTAAAAAAATAACCCTAATTAGTGTATATTTTTTGGTCTTTGTGAAAGTTATAGAGTCTACAATCTATGGTGCTAATCATTGAAAATTGATCACACCTGATCACACCTGATGTACTGAAGGCCTATCTCATTTCTTGAGACACTAACAAGCCAGGAAAGTACAAATACCCCTCAAATGACCTCTTTTTGGAAAGTAGACATCCCAAGGTATTTAGTAAGTCGCATGGTGAGTTTTTTGAAGTTGTCATTTTTTCCCACAATTCTTTGCAACCTGAAGAGGCCCAACATGGAAGGGGCACCGTCAGGTGTTTTAGGGACATAAATTACAAATATAATTTCATGATGACCTATCACACTTTTGAAGGCCCTGAGGCACCAGGACAATGGAAACACCCACAAAATGACCCCATTTTGGAAAGACACCCCAACATATAATCTATGAGGCATAATGAGTCTTTTAAACGGTTCATTTTTTTCCAGAAGTTTTAGGAAAATGTGGGAAAAAATGTAAACGTGTTTTTTTTACACAAAATTGTCAATGTTTAAGATATTTCCAACACATAGCATGTACATAGCAAAAATTACACCCCAAAATACATTCTGCTACTCCTCCTGAGTATGGCGATACCACATGTGTGAGACTTTTACACAGCCTGGCCACATACAGAGGCCCACCATTGAAGTAGCAGCTTCAGCCGTTCTACAAGTATAAATTACACACCTAATTTCCTGACAACCTATCATTTTTGAAGGCCCGTCATATTTCTAACACATAGCATTTACATAACAAAAATTACACTCCAAAATAAATTCTATTGAGGAAAGGGTAAAAAAAAAGTATTACCTGTGGTTTTAGTAGTGTCCGCAGAGGAGAGAATTGGTCCGGGCAGCAGGCAGGGATGTGATTAGTGACAACAAAAGTAATTATCCAGGCAGCAGGCAGGAATATTCTCTATAGTTAGCACAAGGATATTGTCAGCACAGCCAAAGCATTTGTCCATAGAAATTGTCCAGGCAGAGACAGCCAGCAAAGCCATAATATTGGTCCTGGTACACCGTTACCTGCCTGCACTCATTATTGTACCACTCTCCAGCCCTTCATAAACATACTGCCTCTTGCTACAGCTAATTATTTCCATAGTCCAGAGGCATGATGGCAGTAAGTCAGATCAGAAGCAGGCTGAGGGCAGCGATAAGGTAAGACCTGTGCACAGGGGCACAGGGGTAGAGGCTTCACCCACCCAAATCTCTATGAAGTCTCGGAACTCCAGACCCTAATCCGGAAATTATGAAACCCGGAGACAAAAAAAAAAAAACATTTCTGAAGCCCCTCACATGTGAGACCCCTGTGTACTACAGTAGCAGGGCAACAGATCAGTCCAAGCGGTAGGCAAATGCATAGTCCATAAAACAGGCCAGGGTCAGTTCATGTGCAAGCAGTCCAAGCATTAGGCAGAAACGTAGTTGATAAAGCAGGCCAGGGTCAGTTCACATGGAAGAAGTCCAAGCAGTAGGCAGAAGCGTAGTTGATAAAACAGGCCAGGGTCAGTTCACATGGAAGGCAGTGGCATGGTTATTTGAGGAAGCATGAGAAATGGTAAGCACAGATGATGAAAATGGGGAAATGGTTAAGAATATGGGCTAATATTTTAGGGATGTGTGATACAGTCGGAAGCATTCACCAATGCAAAGGCCAGGTTCAGAGGGACACTGGGGACAATGATAGCTGGTATCTCTTCGAAAATCCTCTTTTGCTGCATACTCAACATCTTTTTTGGCCTCTTCGGCCTGCTTCAGATGGTGGAATGTTGTCTGGGAAGTGGAGCTCATGAAGTCGGCTAACAGCATCAGAGCGAAGGTTTTCTGTGGATTTGGTGTGTTTTATGTAGGCATTATAAATGGCCAAATTAATTTGATTGCTACTTTCTTGTACCAGAAACGGGACCTCCTTATTGACAAATAGGGCTGAAGCATTTGGTCGTTGAAATCCACCCCCCCCCCCCCCCCCCCCCCCCCCATGTAGAGATTGTACTCTTGTACACATGTTGGCTTTTCAATGGGACCTCGTCTTCTCTGAACTTCAATTGTAGTGTCATCATGGATGGTGGACATCATGTACACATTCCTGGTATCCTTTCACCTCAAAGCCAGCACTTTGTTGCATCTCAAAGTTGCTCTCTTTCTCCCCTTCGCAGTTTTTTATTCACTATGGCTTGTGGGAAGCCCTTCCTATTCTTTCTGGAGGTTCTGTCTGGATACTGTCTTTATTTACAAAGTTTTGAAACTCTCATGTGTTCAGACGTCTGAACACATGAGAGTTTCAAAACTTTGTAAATAAAGACAGTATCCAACAACATGCCGTAAGCCAATAAATGAAGTATATCCATGAGCACACACTGTGTAAAGGAGAGCAAGGAGGATCTAGGCAGGATTTTCATGTATGCCTGCACTCTGTGAGTGCTACTTGGAGGATTCTGGATAGAGACCCTGGCAGGGGGATAAGCCACAGGCCCTTTTGATCTCTCTGACACAGAGATCAAATCAGCTGGTAAGCGGCAGTGTTTTTTACTTGGTGGAGGACACTTCTCTCCTTTGGCTATCTAATCACTTTCTTTCCGAGGGTGTCAAGTATAGGAGCACTACGGAAATAGCAGCAACAGAACCCCAATACCCATTGTGGACTTTTTGCATGACTATATTATTTATAAGTGACTTTTTCTTTTGGCTTTCAGCCCTTTATGATGATACTGTATTAAGTTTTGATTTATGGTCACACGCTTATAAGAATTGTATTTATTGATTATACACTATTTGGGTTGATTCCGAATTTAGATTGAATATTGGGCCAATGATTGCATCCAGTGGTTGCCCAGTATGTTTCTATTTATGTACAAATCACTAGTTCAAGGTTGAACTCATTTTCACGATTGATTTTCACGCTTGTTAATTAACTTTCAGCGCAGCTATTTTTTTGCAATGCCCATTTGCAGCCTCACTGTGCCCATTTGCATGCCTCACTGTGCCCATTTGCAGCCATAGGTCCCCCGACTTCAAACTTGATAGTTAAGGGTTCCTATATGCCCCCTAGCTTTAGCCAAAATTTGGGGTCTCTGGACCCACAGGGTCCTGAAATGATTACTGCTGCAGATGGACACAGTTGACCGAATTTGGGCCACTTGGTGCTAGGAACCCCAAATTTGGTGTGCAAACCCAGTGGAACTAGCACTTCAACATATCCAGATGGGGTCTAAGATACAGGGCCCCAAAGTCGGTTCGGAAAATGTCAAGCAGTTTTCTGAAGCAGAGAATTACATTTTCCGAACCGTATCTCAGGGCCACTTAGTGCTAGGAACCCCATCTGGATATGTTGTAGTGCTAGTTCCACTGGGTTTGCACACCAAATTTGGGGTTCCTAGCACCAAGTGGCCCCAAGATACGGGGCCCCAAATCAGTTTGGAAAATGTCATTCTCTGCTGCAGAAAAGTGCTTGACTCAAGTATAAGCTGAGGGGGGCACTTTCAGCACAAAAAAATGTGCTGAAAAAACTCAGCTTATACTTGAGTATATATGGTACATTGTACATCCCTGTATGTTGTGGTCGTTAAGGGGCTTATCTAATAGTTTTTTAAAACTATCGATGCTCCCCACTGATACCATCGCCTGTGGAAGGAAATTACACATCCTTGCCGCTCTTACAGTAAACAACCCTCTACGTAGTTTAAGGTTTAACCTCTTTTATTTTAATTTTAATGAGTAGCCATGTGTCTTGTATTGTATTGTAAAGTCTTGTTTTTTTTTCTATAAAAATAACAAACATATTATACTTACTTGCTCTGTGAAGTGGTTTTGCACAGAGTAGCCGGGATCCTTCTCTTCTCGGGTCCCTCTTTGGCTTTCCTGGCCCTTCCCTGCTGTCGAGTGCCCCTACAGCAAGCAGCTCGTTATGGGGGCACCCGAGCTAAGCTGCAGCTCTGTGTGTGCATTCAGACACAGAGCTCCAGTTCAGCCCCGTCCCCTCTCTCTCCTGATTGGCTAAGTGACTGATTGACAGCAGCTGGAGCCAAGGGCGCTGCTGCTGTGTCTCAGCCAATCAGAAGGGAATGTCCCGGATGGCGGAGGCACTTGTTGACATCGCTGGATCAAGAGGGGGCTCAGGTAAGTATTAGGGGGTGCTGGGGCTGCTGCTACACACAGAAGGCTTTTTGTCTTAATGCATAGAATGAGTCACCAGGGATAATGCGCTGCTACATTTACTTGAATATTGGTTTCCTTTGTGTATTTTTTCCAGATATGTACAGTAATATAGCATAGAACCACTCCTGTAGTGGGAAGACCTGTTGGGTCTCAACCTCAACTCTGCTATCTGCACCGGTTATATACAAAACTGTTATGATGTCACTGCTACTAATACAACATAATATCTGAGTTTGCAAAGGCAATCGATGCACAAAAAGTGCATTTTTATCCTTTATGACTTTTGAGAAATATATTGACATTGACGTTTTTGTATCTGGAGTTCAGCTATAATACTATCGTGTAGAAAAATCATAAAAAAGGCTTACAAATACACAGTTCCATATTCACCAGATTTTTGTATTCAGTAATACATGTTGGTATAACGGACATGTTGATATACAATATTCATTTACACAGATAGTACATCTAGCCTATTTGTCTTTTTATTAACAATCCCCCACAAGCTTTGCACATTCTTTTGAAAGGGGATTACTGGGTGTTGACATAAACAATTAGTATGTCGAGTTTGCTATGACTGCTTAATTAGATAATAGCTGTGGTCTAACACTTTTTAAAATAAACTAGGATTATGAATGAAGAGAACTGAATGTTGTTATTGGCATAGATTCCTGGCACTTCTAGTAGCAAAGCAGCTCAACTGGTAGAAATGTTTATAAAGTAAAATTAATTAATTGAAAAGAAAAGAACCATGTCTGGGGGCCTACAATACATGTTTCAGCCTAGGTTCACAGTTGATTATTCAAATTGCAGAACCATAGACAGTGGTCAGATGGACTTTCAGAGTTTATTTAAACCAGCTTAATTTCTTCTGAGAACGATATGCTGGTGTTCTGCTTATCAAGTTGCTTCCTGATGCATGCAATGAATTGTAACTTTAAGTGATGCTTTAAATCAGGGATCCTCAAACTACGGCCTTCCAGCTGTTGTGGAACTACACATCCCATGAGGCATTGTAAAACTCTAACATTCACAGACATGACTAGGGATGATGGGAATTGTAGTTCCTGAACAATTGGAGAGCCATAGTTTGAAGACCCCTGCTTTAAATCATAATGAATGAAACATCCACAGTTCCATGACTGAATGAGCAGCATAGTGGCTGCTTAGGTGTCCGTTTATGAAACTGTGATCAGCGGTGATCCCAAGGATACCAAGAATTACTGCTGATCACAGTCCATTAAGAGCCGGTTCACACAGGGGCAACACGACTCTGGCCGCAACTTTGCGAGGCGACCTGAGCGTGCACCACAGCGCGACTTGGGGCGACTTTCAAGGCGACTTCAAGTCGCCTCCAGGACAGGCGACTTTCCAGTGGCCAATCAAACAACAATCAGCTCTGAGGGAGGGAGGGGGAGGTAGGGGTTTGCCTGAGAAAACATTTTCTCTTCTTGTATTTTTGCTTCAGTTAAGACACGATTCGACTCTGGAGGCGACTTCCATTAAAATCAATGGGAACAAAGTCGCCTAGAAGTCGTATTGAAGTAGTACAGGGAACCTTTACTGAAGTCGGAGTGACTTCAGTAGTGTACATTAAGACGGGTCTCATTGACTAACATGGAATTTGACATGTTGCGCGACTTGGGGCGACTTCAAGTCGGATCCCAAGTGGCCCCTGTGTGAAACGGTTTATAAAACAGAGATGATCGGGGGAGACCGATCATCCGCCGATGATCTCTGCACACAGAGAAGCTGTGATTGACTGACACAGAAACGGACAGTTTATGAAGCTGAGATCTTAGCACTTCACTGGCGATCTCTGTCAGAATTCACACTCCCTGATTCACCAGCTCAGAGGCGGAGAATTGGGGAGTGAAGAGAGAATCCCGGGGGAAGGAGGAAGATTTCCTCCTTCCTTGTTCAGACCCCCTAGTTACCACAGAGAACAGAAGGAAATAGAAGGCTGATATAATTTCCCAGGCATTAAAAGTGGACAAAAAAGGTGATGCTAATTTACTGGCAGACAGCCTAGTGACACCAAGAGGTACCTCAGACACTATTTGCACATTAGAGTGCTGCAAAATATGTGACAACACAGACTCCATGTCTGCATGTAGGCGCTGTAGTGCAGGACAGCCTAGTTGGCTGTAATAGGTAGTGGGTTAGCAAGTGTATATACTCACTTTTCAGCCAATTTTATATGTTTTTGTGTACAATTGTTCAGAGCGGTCTGCCTCTATCATTGTCTCCGGCACCATTTTGGAGAAGCCTGGTGTTCTGATAGGACAGCAAATCTCGGGAGATTTGGTCGGTCATTTTTGGGTGCATACCTTTATATAGGGAAGCCCAGCCACGTTGTGTATAGACAGGGACAGAGACCCGCTTGTGAGGGAGAGACAGGAGAAGATAGGGAGAGTGTTCCGGCCTGTGAGGTATAGCTCATGGTTCCTACAGAGTTCTGTATCAGCAATCCTGGTCGGATGAAAGACTCCCCGGTGGCGGATAATAAAACCGGTGCCCTCACTGTGAGGGCAGGACAAACGTATCAGATGCCTATATCCATCTGCTGAAAAAATACCGTTGTTTCCGGGGTAACGTGTGTGAATATCAGCCTCTACAGATAAGCATTGTGTGCTTGGGTTTATACTGTGTTAGTCAGTGGAAAGTGCCTATTGTGCTGACGAATAAAATTACAGCTTACATCAGAAGTGACTGTGCTGTGTATCTATGCCTCCATGCTTGGAGTGAAACTACATGCATTACTGCTGTAAATACTCTTCCTACTATCGTCTCTCTGGTAATAAACGGTGCCTGGTTTATAAAGTCAGTATGTGGGATTCCCTCTGTGAAACCGCTACACCCTAGCCCCGCTTGCATGCATTGTCACATATTTTGTAGCACTCTAATAGTGACATTGGTTCCTGAATTTATTCTCAGACCAACCTCTTCATGTCTCCTGTGCCTAACTTTTAGTCTATTCTTTTAATAGACAGCCTTATTGACCAATAAAGAGGCCAACAGGCAGTAGGCAATACATATTTGCTACATTTAGCTTGGCAATTAGGAAGACTGCAAGCTAAAAGGTGTAAAACCCCAAATCATCTTTAGTAAGTACCGAAAGCCAAAAGAAACCACAGTAAGAAAAACATTAATTGTAAGTGGGAAAGCTGAAGAATTTCTGTACAGGTAAGATGTAAGCCTGTTTAAATAAATAAGAACAATCATGGAATCCACTTTGCATAAGTTGCAAATAGCAACATAGATTGTTAATCAGTACCGATTCGTCAGCTAGACGGGATGCCCTCTAAGCTCAGATATATCAACATGAAAAATTAATGGTAATGGAACAAAGAGATGTCCCAAAGCAGCAAAAATGAAGGATCAATCACAGAGTATCTAATTAAAAAATAGCTTTATTAATGTACAAATATAGAGCCCCCCCAAGGACACCCCGCAATAAAAACAAATACATAAAAAATTACAACGTTGTCACATAATGGCACCAATCTCAGGGCCCCATACATGCACACATATGCATGAACCAGCTAAAGAAAGGAAGGAATGGTGCTGCTGTAGATAAAGCAAATGTAGATACTTAGTCCTGTATGGTCAGAGATAATAGACTATATATACTGAATGTCCATTTAGTGGGCTTGTGCAATTATAGTGTAGACAGATTGCCTTAACAGATAATATAGGGCTATATTGGGGGTCCGTAGCCTATATTGTGATGAAGATCATTCAGTTTGTAGTGGTTTCAGCAGGCTGCCAGTTGAACGATACATATATAGCATCAAAAAAATCACTGAATGGAAAGCAAATCATTCGGGCATATAAGGATGGATTGATTATGAAGCATATTGTATATGCATGTATTGACTTCACAGTTCCTTGACCGAACATAACACATCAAACAGTGCTCAGTTTAAGAATAGGTTCAGTGAATGTCAGCAGGGGTCAGAGGGGAAGGAGGAGGGGAGAAAGAGAATGATGTTATTTGCCCGAGGGCTCTTACCACTCCAAGGATGATGGCTGCAGTGGGTGTTGTACATGGAGTCCATTCCCCTCTGAGAACAACCTGCAGATGAATGCTAGATCAGCATGTAGGTGAACACTGGAAAGGTCCGTCAGCATGTTACAGTAGCAGTCTGTTGTGGAGCGTGAATGCTCAAAAGCTTCTGATCATATGTCAGGTATGCTGGCTACAGTGGCCCGTAAGTAGGTGCAAAGCAGGCTTGTCCAGTCCATCCAAGCAGAAGTGGCGGTGCAATGTTATCTTGCATATTTGCTGGAACACATGGTGGAGCGTGGGGTAGAAATGGCGCTGCCTAAGTCAGCGCGTTTTGCACACGTGACCGTGCACTTCGTCAGGACGTCCAACGTAAGGTATCTCCACAACAGACTGCCACTGTAACACGCTGACAGACCTTTCCGCATTCACCTACAGTGGTGTGAAAAAGTGTTTGCCCCCTTCCTCATTTCCTGTTCCTTTGCATGTTTGTCACACTTAAGTGTTTTGGAACATCAAACCAATTTAAACAATAGTCAAGGACAACACAAATAAACACAAAATGCAATTTGTAAATGAAGGTGTTTATTATTAAAGGTGAAAAAAAATCCAAACCATCATGGCCCTGTGTGAAAAAGTGATTGCCCCCTAAACCTAATAACTGGTTGGGCCACCCTTAGCAGCAACAACTGCAACCAAGCGTTTGCGATAACGTGCAATGAGGCTTTTACAGCGTCCTGGAGGAATTTTGGCCCACTCATCTTTGCAGAATTGTCCTAATTCAGTTACATTAGAGGGTTTTCGAGCATGAACGGCCTTTTTAAGGTCATACCACAACATCTCAATAGGATTCAGGTCAGGACTTTGGCTAGGCCACTCCAAAGTCTTCATTTTGTTTTTCTTCAGCCATTCGGTGGTGGACTTGCTGGTGTGTTTAGGATCATTGTCCTGCTGCAGAACCCAAGTTCGTTTCAGCTTGAGTACACGAACAGATGGTCGGACATTCTCCTCCAGGATCTCTTGGTAGACAGCAGAATTCATAGTTCCTTTTATCACGGCAAGTCTTCCAGGTCCTGAAGCAGCAAAACAGCCCCAGACCATCACAATACCACCACCATATTTTACTGTTGGTATAATGTTCTTTTTCTGAAATGCAGTGTTCCTTCTACGCCAGATATACTTGGACACACACCTTCCAAAGAGTTCCACTTTTGTCTCATCGGTCCACAGAATGTTGTCCCAAAAGTCTTGGGGATCATCAAGATGTGTTGTGGAGAAATTGAGACGAGCTTTGATGTTCTTTTTGCTCAGCAGTGGTTTTCTCCTTGGAACTCTGCCATGCAGGCCATTTTTGCCCAGTCTTTTCCTGATGGTGGAGGCATGAACGCTGACCTTAACTGAGGCAAGTGAGGCCTGCAGTTCCTTGGACGTTGTTGTGGGGTCTTTTGTGACCTCTTGGATGAGTCGTCGCTGCGCTCTTGGGGTAATTTTGGGCGGCCGGCCACTCCTGGGAAGGTTCACCACTGTTCCATGTCTTCGCCATTTGTGGATAATGGCTCTCACTGTGGTTCGCTGGATTCCCAAAGCTTTGGAAATGGCTTTATAACCCTTTCCAGACTGATAGATCTCAATTACTTTCTTTCTCAATTGTTCCTGAATTTCTTTGGGTCTCGGCATGATGTGTAGCTTTTAAGGATCTTCTGGTGGACCTTACTGTGTCAAGCAGCTCCTATTTAAGTGATGCCTTGATTGTGAACAGGTGTGGCAATAATCAGGCCTGGGTGTGGCTAGAGAAATTGAACTCAGGTGTGGACAACCACAGTTATAGTATGTTTTAACAAGGGGGGCAATCACTTTTTCACACAGGGCCATGATGGTTTGGATTTTTTTTCACCTTTAATAATAAACACCTTCATTTACAAATTGCATTTTGTGTTTACTTGTGTTGTCCTTGACTATTGTTTAAATTGGTTTGATGTTTCGAAACACTTAAGTGTGACAAACATGCAAAGGAACAGGAAATGAGGAAGGGGGCAAACACTTTTTCACACCACTGTACATGCTGATCTAGCATTCATCTGCAGGTTGTTCTCAGAGGGAAATGGGCTCCATGTACAACGGTCACTACAGCCATCATCCTAGGAGTGGTGAGAGCCCTCGGGCAAATAACATTCTTCTCTTTCTCCCCTCCTCCTTCCCTTTTGACCCCTGCTGACATTCAGTGAATCTATTCTTAAACTGAGCATTGTTTGATGCGTTATGTTCGGTCAAGGAACTGTGAAGTCAATACATGCATATATAATATGCTTCATAATCAATCCATCCTTATATGCTTGAATGATTTGCTTCCCATTCAGTGATGTCTTCCTTTTTTGATGCTATATATGTATCATTCAACAGGCAGCCTGCTGAAACCACTACAAACTGATTGATCTTCATCACAATATGGGCTACGGACCCCCAATATAGCCCTATATGTTTGACTTACCTGTTAAGGCAATCTGTCTATACTATTGTAATGCTTTGCGTTTATCTAACAAGTTCTTGTGGTAAAACCAAGGAAGCCTAGACTTCTGAAGTGTATCAATGCTTTACTAAACAGGGAAAAATCTGCACATACAAACTGTAGGATGAACAATACAACACAACGTATAGCTTACAAAATATATGCCTACACATATAAGCATGTATAAAATGTGCACATTAAGCAAACTAAACAATTACTCAACTTAGGGGTCAAGATGTCCCCCATGGTCCTTTGCTCAGTCCACCTCCTGGAAACCATGTGTTTCCTCTTTGTCCTCCAAACACCACTGTCCCTCTGTCCCAAAACACATGTCTCTGCCCCACCCACCCACTTCCTGCCATAAACCAACTTCCTCTGAACCTGGCTATCTGGTTTATTTTCATATCAATGGAGGGGGAAAGAGGCCTTTGTAGACATGTTGTTAATAAATCTAAACTCTATATTTGCAATAAAGTCACTATACAAATGCCCATAGCAACACATACCACCTCTTGACTTTATATGATAATATAGGAAACTTCTTAAAGCCTTTTGTCCAGGAAAGGGCAAAATAAACCCCCCCATATAAATGGGAGGAACAAATTCCCTTTCGACCCCCATCTTGTGGGCGGTCAGGCGATTGGTTTGTCCCTGGAAGGACTTTTGAGCAGGGTTAACAATGTCTTTTGGCAGTTTGTAAAGAAAGTCCCAGATGAAAAGTCTCTTTTCTTCTTGGTCATAAGGAAAATGCTCAGATGGAAGTCCACTCCAATTCAGCCACCTTTCCTCAGGCTCTCTTCTGGTGTGTCTCCTCCCATCCAGTATGGTCATCTGCTCTGCCTGCTCCACCTCTCGATGCTCAATACCTGAAAAGAGTAAGAGACAAAGCAGATTATATGTTCCTTCCAACTGTGCCAAAAAACATAGCTCACTGCTCACATTTCTCTATCTGCCCATTTCTAACTGCAAAACTATTGTAGGGTGCCCACTGTTGCCTTGAAACACTTTCACGGAAAGGCATTGACTTCCAACGTAACAAATAAACTTGCATGTCTCTCCGTGCTGTCCTGGGAAGCACACAGGCCTGCTGTTGTTCAGTCTTCACAGCATGGCACATTTTTGCAAAATGCCCCATTTTATGGTGTGTTGCGTTTGTTAAAATATGATTTTTTAAACATCAGACCTAACATTACATGGGAGAAATTCAGATTACAAACAAGTCTCTGGTATGAGTAGAATTCCCAAACAAATGCTGTTTTCATACAATGGTGTTAGATAACATTCTTGTATTCAAATTGACAGTTTGAAGAGGCTATTGTCTCGTCAGCTACAGTAAACAGGTTGAGAGTGTCTGTCAGACTGAAAAGAATGACTGTTATATTGATGACAGGATTTGGTTTGAGTAAAGAATGGGTAGCAAGCAACAGTCCATTGTCTTTTCAGCTACAGTAAACAGGCTGAGAGGGTGTCTCAACCTGAAAAGAATGACTGTTTGTCGGTTGTTTTGGAAACAAGTCTATAAACATTAACTTTGGTCAACAAACTGGGACAAATAAAATGGAGGAGTAGAGACACAGAGAGAGACTGGAACAGATCATGCTGTAACATCAGGACACACATCATCATGCTTTGAAGATCAGAAGAAGAAGCCACTCATGATGATAGAAGGACAGAACCTGGTCTCCAAGAAGAAATATTGCCAATGGAGGAGATCATGAACATAGTGTAACAGAAGTTAAGTAACCCTTTAAATGTATTTGTACTGTTAGACTTTGGGCTGTTCTATTTTTTCTAGGCATTTTGCTTGTTATAGATATCTGTCAGTCTTGTATTGTATTCCTAAGATTGTAATAGTTTTGTACAGCAGCTTTGTATAGTAAAAAGCACATCTATACACTGCAGAAGTCTCAGCTTCCTTGTTATACCACAGAGTAACCTTGCTAGATAGACGCAGGCAAAACAACTATAATTGCACTACATGGACATGCAGTATATATAGTCTATTATCTTTGACCATACAAGACTAAGTATCTACATTGGCTTTATCTACAGCAGCACCATTCCTTCCTTTCTGTAGCTGCTTCATGCATGTGTGTGTGTATGTGTGGGGCCCTGAGATTGGCGCCATATTGTGACAACGTTGTAATTTTTTCTGCCTCTTTTCATCTCTTTGTTCCATTACCATAATTTTTTCAAGATGGGAGCCTGGTCATGTTTGCAAAAGCAAGAAATACAACTCATACATTAAATATTTAAGTTTTAAGGTATATAACATATTGCCGAAATAGGAAATCTTGTGTAAGATTGGTAATGAATTAGTGCACAAGATTGAGCATTGGGGAAAAGCAAGCGGGATTAGTAAATCGGAAAACCATATGAAAACAGACAGTGGCAGGGATGTGATGGGCAGGATGAAATGGTGGAAAGAACTGGGAGAACTGTCTGAATCCTAAAAGCAAAAAAAGCAAAAAGGGAAGACTAAATTGACTAAAGAAGTAGGTGGAGGAAGATAAACTGGATAGGTTAGGAAGAGAAAACTGTCAAATAAACTACAAAAAATACCTGAAAACACATGACAGAGGAAGAACGCAAACACTGGAAAATTGGAGAAACACAAGACTGATAAATATGGTGGTTATGGAAAAAAAACTGATTGTAAAAATAGGGACTTTTGGATGCAATATACGATAGGCCTTATGTCTGCCTAGTATCAGTTGCTATACTCCTCCTCCGTAGGACTAAAAATCCCAGCGAGGCCTGTATATAAGTCTGACTAGGTGCAAAAGTTAATAAACTGTGGGCCGCAACCTGCTCACCAACTGGATCGGAGCTCTGTATGGTAGCTTTGGTCCGGTGACTGCAGCTTGCTTCTCTGTCAGCTGACTCCGTTCCGCTATGCTGGGTGAACCCGGTCCTCCGATGCTCAAACGAGTGTCTCTGGATCTCTCCAATCCGGTCACTGTGTCTCTGGTACCGTCAGGTCACCTTCCCTTACTGCTTTCACCAAAGAATATCCCCGGATCTTCTACTTCCTACTCACTGTCCGAGGGAGGAGTGGATGAGCGGCTTGGCTGGGAATATTCCAATGTATCATGGACTTGCCCCTCTCCCGTTGGAGAGCATAGTGGCTCCAGCGGTGGGGTCACGAGGAAGGATCTTTACTGTGATGTCTGGACCTAGAGGGAGATCCGCGGTGCCTGGATCTGGAGGAAGAGTGCCGGCGGTGTGACTTTGAAGAACCGCTTCCTCTGCGGGAACTATGGTGTGCATAGGACCTGGAAGAGCTTTGGGGATGAGAGAAGAATGAAGAGGGAAGAAATACATTAAAACTGGTGCCCTTATACCCCACTCTCCTCCCTCTCAGCAGGCAGAACACAGGGATAATCCCCAATGCATACCTACTTCGAGAGGGCTGGCCACCAGGAGGCAGTAAAGGATCCATGTCATCCAAAGTAGGTCACTACGAGAAAAAAAGACAGGTCAGCTGCCAGGCAAGGAACAATCCATTCCCCACAGAACCAGTACTTACCCGGGGGAGCCATAACAGAGGCCTTGGAAAGTCGCCCACAATCATTCACGAGGCTTTGCAGGCTTACCCCAGGTTTAAAAGTGGTGCCGCGTGACGTCACCACCAGCGGCAGGTACGAGACACTCGCACGCATGCGCGAACCAAGCCTCATTTTCGTTCCGCGCATGAGCAGAGCGTATGCCAGATTCCAGAAAAGAGAGCAAGAGCGGCGGCTGGAGCACAAAAGAAACCGGCCACCATGCTCAGGGGAAATGACACCAGCAGGAAAAATGAGAGAGAAGGGGAAACAGGACCAAAGGTACAAACAATATATATACACAAACACTGCTGCCATGGATGACGATGTCTGTCTTACCACTCCACCTTACGATCGCCTAGGCCGAGGGAACCCCATACACACACCAGACTTTATGGCAGATAATGACCGCCTGCTGACAGCTAGGCAACCAGGCCTGTGTGCGCTTGCCTGCTGATGGCCAGTTTCCCAGATCTTCAGCGCTACTCTGCATATACACTTCATACCCTGCTTAACAGGCAAGGCTTATCGGAGGGATGTGACACCTGGTCGCTCGGGCGATCTTGATCGCAGGGGAGTCGTCTTCAGGTAGGAAAACCATCTACTTGGTTCTACGGAGGAGGACAAAAAAGGAACAAAGATTTATGGGATTGGTGTCCTATAGGGTGGTTATGGAGGTGGGGCTAACCCACACGTATGCTGCCATGGAGTCTGTGAGGAAAACAATTTGCAAATAATTGCTAAAAACTAGAGAAGTGTCTACTGTAAAAAAAATATGCTTGTTTTTTTGTGTCTGTTGCCTGCCCCTTTTTTTAAATTGTCAGCCGCAGTTTTTCTGACTGCGATGTGGATTCAAAGTGCACCAAACACCACTTTTCATTGAACAAAGTGCATCCAATTTCACATTTCCCAGTATCTATAAAATTTGGGTAATAAGCCCCACACCATGTCTGAGAGACCAACAAGGAGAAACAGAGGTTTCCATGTCACTATGGGCCAGCAGCGTCTGTGTCCACAGGCAAAGGTGGATGTGGGTACCTTTGTCTCTGTTTAGTGATGTTGCCCATGTTATCCATCCACGGCATTAAGAGGAGGTGGTGGATTGCCTTACTAAACCATCCTCATCCTCCTCATCCTATATGACCCTTTAAGCTGGCACTAGTGCGCAATCCACCGCAGCTGCCAGAGCGGCTTATTCTGCCTCCTTGTCCACAGCTACTACTGCCATAGCCCCAGCATCATGCATGAAGGAGTCAGCTGAGTTATTTGAACACAGTGTCAGCCACTTGCTGCTTGAGGATGCACAGACATTAGTTGATTCTGATGTAGTGAAGGGAAGAACATGAGCCAACAGAGAGGGGAGAACACTGATAAACAACAAATTGTCAGTCATGTTCCCCCAGCCACAGCATATTGCCAAGTTGGCTCCAGTGATGATGAGGATGGAGGGGATGCTGATGAGGTCACTGACGCGACCTAGGTGCCAGATAGAGCAGAGGAGGAAAGTGAGGGGGAGAAACAACCCCAACGAGGCAGAAAGTCCTCCAGAGGCAGGCATCATGGAAGAGTAAAGAGCAGCCACCCTATTCCATCCGAATGTGGAGCTGTTATCACCTGGCCCACTTCCCACAGCTCAGCTGTGTGGGCCTTTTTCAGCACATGTGCAGTTTGCAATCTGTACCGCAAGCAGATGAAGCGTGCCAAAAACACCAACCATTTGGGTACGACATGCTTGACAAGGCATTTAACCTCCCACCACTCAGCCCATTGGCAAGAGCACCTGAAAGTGAGGGGGAAAAGTGCTGGGTGTCCGCGCACAATACAAAAAAACTATTTGTTGATAATATACCAATGCTGCACCTAAAATTAGTAGAAACTAAAATCAATGCAAATATATATATATAAAGGGCGCAAAGGAATCAGTACAAAAATCAAATGTCAAATTAATAATATACACTGTGTATCTGATTAATAAAGTGCACAATAAAATAAACCATAAGAAATGTCCATAATAATCATATGTGAACAAATCTCCACACAGTGATCTCAAAGCAGGACTAATGGGAAGGGCTCCTTTGTGCATCCCATTCCAATAAAGCAATGATATATGGAGGAAGCTGGATCCCAATCCACTTTGCAGCTATACAAATGTAGGTGTCTTCACCTTATAATCTCTCCACTGCATATATCAACTTGCATCCACTGCATATATCAACTTGCATCAAGTAGGTCTGTGAAATAGCTCCCCAACAAAGAGCCACAGAAGACAGGATATAGTGTAATACCGCTTTATGTTTTATTGCTTACAAAGAGCACTTACATAGTCCAGCATGAAATCACAAACAATCCGCTCAGAAGGTAGCAGAAACCGGACTGACGCCGGTATAAAACTTGCAATGTGCGTGGTGCATCTCAGCTGTGTAAGCAATAGTATAGGGTTCCTATAGTTGTAATTGCCAGGCCTCACCTCTATGCATTTCAGGCTGGAGCGTGCATCATCAGGAAGTGGGAGTCATCAGTAAGAGCACCTGAAAGCCACACACAAGAGACACAATTCTTCTCCTCCTCACTCCTCACCTCTCATGTCTAACCCCGCTATATATCATGACCTCTCAGCAGCCTCCACTAAAAGGGATGATGGTATAGCAAAGGGTCTCACAGGTCCTTGCAACACGTCTGCCAGCAGCAATCCACCAGCTGTAGAGAATAAAAGGCAAATTTCTCTGCCCTAGCTGTGGCAAGGCAGCAACAAAAATTGACTCCCTGCCACCCACATGCCCAGCATATAAATTCCAGCTTGTCCAAAGTGCTGGCTTTACAACTCCTGCCTTTCTATCTGGTGGATTCTGCCCCATTCTGTGAATTTGCAGAATGTGCTGTACCACAATGGTAGGTTTCTAGTCGCTATTTCTTTTTACGTAAGGCCATTCCAGCTCTGTACCATCACGTGGAAGGCAATATTTTTGCATCGTTGAGGAAGGCAATAAGTCACAAGGTCCACATTTCTGCTGACTTGTGGTCCAGCAAGCATGGTCAGGGACAATATATTTTGTTCACAGCACACTGGGTAACTCTGCTTGCAACTAGAAAGTATGCTGGACAGGGCTCAGTGCTGGAGCTTGTTTTGCTGCCATGTCTCCATACAGCTGGTGGTGATGATGGGAGATCTGTCAGCTCCACCCCTCCTCCTCCTCCTCCATGCCCTCCTTTGCTGAATTGTTCTATGAACCACCAGTACCTCCTAAGTGTTCAAGAGGCCATTCAACGAATCAGGCTAAAAGATGCCATGCAGTGCTTCAGCTGGTCTGTCTAGGGGACAGGAGCCACACCGAAGCAGAGATTCTTTCAGTTCTGCAGAGACAGGCCCAAGGTGGTACATGCCACGGAAGCTTGAGCCAGGAATAGTGGTGTGCGATAATGGCACTAACTATCCCTTCGACAGGGAAGTAGTACGTGGCTTGGGAGTAGTACGTGGCTGGGAGGAGGCAGTTCCACTGTAATCCTCAGTGACCCCCAAGACTCTGCTTCTCATGCCTCCGCAAACTTGTCAAACTGGAAATTAGGACCAGAGAATTAGTGGCATTAGTGGATCATTATTGGTTGGCAACCCTCCTTAACCACCGTTACAAGGGGAAAGTCTCAAAACTCATCCCGTCCCCACAGAGGAAGCAGATGATGAAATATCTTAAGGACATCCTAAAGAGGAGTTTATGTAATGCTTTTCCAGACTCTGGTAGGCTACAGTCTCATGGAAAAGCTAGTTTTGAGGCTTCTGTTGATCAAAGGAGGAGCGGGGCCACCTCAATGATGCATTTAAAACATTTTTTAGTCCTCGGCACCCAGGGCTGTTAGCTTTAACATCCCATCGCAGTGTTTGTATCAAATAGTGGAAGATTATCTAGGGGCAATAACAGACATGGGGAGCTTTCCAGTAGACAATCCACTGGGTTTCTGAGTCATGAGAATAGACCACAGGACAGAACTTGCCCAGTATGCAATTGAGCTGCTGGGCTGCCCTGCATCCAGCATGCTTTCCGAATGGGCATTCAGTGCTACTGGAGGTTTCGTGACAAATAAAAGAGCGTGTCTGTCCACAGACTCCGTTGGTCTGCTGACATTTGTAAAAATGATTCAGTCCTGGACTAGCAGCAGCTATTAAGCCCCTAATGCTGATGTCATTGATTAAGTTTTATTGGGATACCGAATCTCTGCAAGACTGTCTAAGCTGCCCAGCTTTGTGGGTGTTGATTTTATCTTGAAGCTATTTTTTGGTACAGGTTTCATGGGCACAATTAACACCCAAGGACCAATTTTTCACACATGTTTGACAGGTGCATCAAATAATTTTTTTTTACAGCAAGGCCAATTCTTGCTTTGATCAAGACTACCTCTAGAAGGTTATGGGGTGAGGGCACCAACAACACCGAAAGACCAATTTTTCGGCACCTGCTTGACAAGGGTGTCAAATTATTTTTTTTTACAGCAAGGCAAATTCTTTCTTTTATCAAGACTACCTTTAGAAGGTTACGGGGTGAGGGCACCAACAACACTCAAAGATCAATTTTTCCACACCTATTACTTCTATCCAAATCTGCGAAAGAGACACCAGACACCAGAAAATTGTTAATCTTGGCCTGAGTGTACTATAATTTGGTTTCTTCACATAAGGCTTGCTCACTGTGTTGCAAAACTTTGTTATTTCCATCCAAAGTCTGCCAAAGAAACACAAGAATTTATCCAAAACATCTCTAATCTTGTCCTGAGTGCACTAAAATGCGGCCTTATCATACAGACTAACTCCCCAAGTCATTGTTTACTAAATAAAGAAAGCTTGCAGGGAAAAATCTATTTAAATGTAATTTTTTTGTCTTTACTAATGTCAGTTTTGCTCCAGCAGGTTATATACACAGTACAGATGCACCACTTTACAGGCAGACTAAGGGGACCCTCTGGGTACTATATTTAAAGGGATTTTTCATTTTTATTGTTTCACAAAATTGTTTCATAAAAATCACTGCTCCTAAAAATCACTGCTCCTTTAACCACTTCCCATCCGGAGCATAGTAATATGACGGCCGCAAGGTGGCTCTGCCATCCCGGGCAGCCGTCATATGACATCGTCGGCTTCCCGGCCGTCTAGTGGGCGCGCCCGCTGCGTCACTTGGGTGCCGATGCACGTGCCCAGCGGCCACGATTGCTTGTCACAGAGCAGGGATTTGGAGATCCATGTCCTGTCAGGGGAGAGGAGACAGATCGTGTGTTCCTTGTATATAGGAACACCGATCGGTCACCTCCCCCAGTCAGTCCCATCCCCCCACAGTTATAATCACTCCCTAGGTAACACATTTAACCCCTTGATCGCCCCATAGTGTTAATCCCTTCCCTGCCAGTGACATTTATACAGTAATCAATGCACATTTATAGCACTGATCGCTGTCGCAATATCACAGTCCTGACAAAAATCGCAGATCGCCGCCATTACTAGTAAAAAAAAAAAAAATACAGGCATACCCCACTTTTAAGTACACTAAAGCTGGAAAGGGCAAAATCAGGCTCACTTCTGCATAGAAACCAATCAGCTTCCAGGTTTTATTACCAAAGCTTAATTGAACAAGCTGGGGTTAGAAGCTCATTGGTTTATATGCAGCAGTGAGCCTGATTTTGCACTTTCCAGCTTTAGTAAATAAACCCCATTGTGTACTTAAAAGCGGGGTATGCCTGTAATAAAAATTCCATAAATCTATCCCCTATTTTGTAGACACTATAACTTTTGCGGAAACCAATCAATATACGCTTATTGCAGTTTTTTTCCCCAAAAATATGTAGAAGAATATATATCGGCCTAAACTGAGGAAGACATTTTTTTTTTTAATTAAGATATTTAGTATAGCAAAAAGTAAAAAATATTGTGTTTTTTTCAAAATTGACAGTCTTTTTTTGTTTATAGCGCAAAAAATAAAAACCGCAGAGGTGATCAAATACCACCAAAAGAAAGCTCTATTTGTGGGGCAAAAAATTATTAAAATTTCATATGGGTACAGTGTTGCCTGACTGTGCAATTGTCATTCAAAATGTTACAGCGCTGAAAGCTGAAAATTGGCCTGGGCAGGAAGGGGTTGAAAATGCCCTGTATTGAAGTGGTTAAAAACAATCTTTTTTAAAAGTTTTTCTTGCATTGTTACATGTCCCCCAGAGCAGTACCAGCCCCCCATACCCTTTTTATGGCAAATTAAATTGCATACGAGCCTTCAAAATGTGGACTTTTGTTTTTTCCTGTTCGGGTCCCATAGACTTCAATGGGGTTTGTCGTTCGTGCCTGAAGTTTTGCGACGTTCAAGAGTTCTGGCACGCACAATCATAAAGAGCGATAGGCTTTTGTGAATAAGTATAGTCCAGAAATTTAAAGTACAAATAGCCTGTAAAAGAAAATATACAAAATGCACCTGTATGGCGGGCAGTGACTACAAATGTTGGTGTCTTGAAGTCCTATGTCTGCCACTGAGATCTGAAACTTCCAGAGTTGTTGGATGCCATGTCCCCTGCGGAACGTTACGTTTCTACCTGTTAGCTACTATGTTACTGTTGGCTATGTGGCACTTAGTGGGAGAAACCACATTGTTCAGTGGGGAATGCAGCATCTGACATAACTGAAAGTGAATTTGGAATCACAATCCATTGGACGCAAATATTTTGATATTTGAGTTTTTTTTTTTTTGCTTGCACTAGAGATAGAATCTCTTTAAAAAAAAGATTATCAATCATTTAGAAAATATTCTGTGCAATTCTAGTATTTAAGACCCCTTTCACACCAAGGGCGTATTGCAGGCGCTATAGCATTAGAAATAGCGCCTGCAATCCGCCCTTAAACAGCTGCACCATTGTCTGCAGTGTGAAAGCCCGAGGGCTTTCACACTGGAGCAGTGCGCTGGCAGGACGTCAGGAAAAGTCCTGCCAGCAGCTTCTTTGGAGAGGTGAAGAAGCAGTGAATTCACCGCTCCTCCACCGCTCCTCCAGCGCTGCTCCCCATTGAAATCAATGGGCAGCGCTGTAATACCACCGGCAAAACGCTGCTATTGCAGCGTTTGGCGGGGGTTTTAACCCTTTCTCGGCCGCCAGCGGGGGGTAAAAGCACCCCGCTAGCGGCCGAAATGCGCTGCAAATCCGACGGTAAAACGTCGCTAAAAATAGCGGCATTTTACCGCCGACGCTATGGGCAGTGCGGTGTGAAAGGGGTCTTAATGTTAAAAGCTAAACTCCAGGCAAACCGCAAAATTCAAAGATGAAACACATAAAACGTAGCTGTTTTACTTGTCAGGATTTACATTTCTGTGCATTAAATTCTGAGATTTACATGGCTATGCTATATAGCACAGATCTGTCTGGCATTGCAAGAGGAAGGAAATATGCTTCCCCATCTGTGAAGGGAGCGACCCAATATAAAATATATTTTCAGTGGCAACAATAGTTTGAAGCTGACTGGGTCTGCGTTTGGAAGAGCCCACCTCCCTCTAGTGGACAATTGTAATACAGCACTCTTTATTATATATCATACTGGCCAGGGGATTACAGGTGCTACTCGAAAAATGTGAATGTCATGCAAAAGTTCATTTATATCACTAATGCAACTTAAAAGGTGAAACTAATATATGAGATAGACTCATTACATTTAAAGCAAGATCGTTCAAGCCGTGATTTGTCATAATTGTGATGATTATGGCTTACAGCTCATGAAAACCCCAAATCCACAATCTCAGAAAATGATTACATGCAATCAATAAAACAAGGATTGTACATAGAACAATATCGGACCTCTGAAAAGTATAAGCATGCATATGTACTCAGCACTTGGTTTGGGCCCCTTTTGCAGCAATTACTGCCTCAATGCGGCGTGACATGGAGGCTATCAGCCTATGGCACTGCTGAGGTGTTATGGAAGACCAGGATGCTTCAATAGCGGCCTTCAGCTCTTCTGCATTGTTCGTCTCATGTCTCTCATCTTTCTCTTGGCAATGCCCCATAGATTCTCTATGGGGTTCAGGTCTTGCCAATCAAGCACAGTAATCCCACGGTCATTGAACCAGGTTTTGGTGCTTTTGACAGTATGGGTAGGTGCCAAGTCCTGCTGGAAAATGAAGTAAGCATCCCCATAGAGCTCGTCTGTGGAAGGAAGCATGAAGTGCTCCAAAATCTCCTGGTAGACGGCTGCGTTGACCCTGGACTTAATAAAACACAGTGGACCAACACCAGCCAATGAAATGGCTCCCCAAATCAACACAGACTGTGGAAACTTCACACTGGACTTCAAGCATCTTGCAGTGTGTGCCTCTCCATTCTTCCTTCATACTCTGGGTCCTTGGTTTCCAAATGAGATGCAAAATTTGCTCTCATCAGAAAAGAGGACTTTGGATCACTGAGCAACAGGCCAGGTCTGTTTTTCTTTAACCCAGGTAAGACGCTTCTGACGTTGTTTGTTGTTCAGGTGGCTCTTGATGCACCGACTCCAGCCTCAGTCCACTCTTTGTGAAAGTCCCCAACACTTTTGAATGGCCTTTTCCTGACAATCCTCTCCAGGCTGCGGTCATCCCTGCTGCTTGTGCACCTTTTTTCTTCCACACTTTTTCCTTCAACATAACTTTCTATTAATGTGCTTTGATACAGCACATCGGGAACATCCAACTTCTTTTGCAATTACCTTTAGAGGCTTTCCCTCCTTATGGAGGGTGTTAATGATGGTTTTCTGCCATACTGTCAGGTCAGCAGTCTTTCCCATGATTGTGATTCCTACTGAACCAGACTGAGAGACCATTTAAAGGCTCAGGAACCCTTTGCAGGTGTTATGGCTTAATTAGCTGATTAGAGTGGGACACTTTGAGCCTAGAATATTGCACCTTTTCACAATATTCTAATTTTCTGAGATTGTGGATTTGGGGTTTTCATGAGCTGTAAGCCATAATCATCACAATTATGACAAATCACGGCTTGAACTATCTTGTTTTGCATGTAATGAGTCTATCTCGTATTAGTTTCACCTTTTAAGTTGCATTAGTGAAATTAACTTTTGCACGATATTTGAATTTTTCGAGTATCACCTGTATATCCCACTCAGGGGTGGAGGCATTGTGGCTAGTTTAAGAGATAAGATTAAATTCCGTTGTGATGATGGCATTAAACAGCTCATGAGAAGTCACAGAGGCTTTATTCATATAGGACATAGTAAGAGGAACCTTTTGAAAAAACAGTCATTCCTACTTTTTTTTTCAAATCTTTATTTCTTTAAAGGGCAAAGATACACGCGAACATCCGCGAACAACATAAGAAAAGGATACAATGGTGTAAGATGAGTTGAGCTACATAACAAGACATAGAAGGCTTGTCCAAGTACACTGGGACCGTCAATCATAACTGTAACAACTAGCCTCCCCGATTTGTGGAGGCTCAATAATTGCAGTCCACCCCTTCCCCTGTTGGGGCAATAAGCATCTTACATCTGAGGGTCTTCTGGGATCAATGGACGGTTCCCGCGAATCCCGCCCTCGCTTTTTAAGTATAGTGGAGAAACAGGGTAGTACCGGCACATGGGGGCCACAATTTGGACCCCATATACCATACATATAGGGACAGAGAGAGAGGAAGAAGAAAGAACATGTAGGGTGGCTGAAATCTCGTCATTCTACTTGTTGTGAACTGCATATCATCCATTACATAAGCAACGCATCTCCTGAGGAATGGGACATTGCAGCCTGTGAAATGCGTAAAGTAGAGTGGTGGCCAATTCCCACCAATCTATCTACTATAACTCTTATAAAAGGTTAAAGTAATTGTAAAGGCAGAAGGTTTTTTATCTTATTGCATTCTATGCATTAAGATAAAAAGCCTTCTGTGTGCAGCAGCCCCTCTCAGCCCCTCTAATACTTATCTGAGCCCCATCTAGATCCAGCAATGTTGTAGGAGTGTCTTGGCTGCCCGAGATTCCCCTCCCTGCCATTGGCTCCTGCTGCTGTCAATCAGTTAGTCAGCCAATAAGGAGAGAAAGGGGGCAGGCTGCGGCTGCGGCTCTGTGTCTGAATGGATACACAGAGCTGTGGTTCGGGCACAAGAAGCTTGCTATGGGGGAACTGAACAGGAGGGAGGGGCCAGTAGAGCCGAAGAGGGACCCAAGAAGATTAGGATCCGGGCTGATCTGTGCAAATCCACTGCACAGGGCAGGTAAGCATAACATGTTTGTTATTTTTATCTAAAAAATAATAGGAGACTTTAGTATTCCTTTAAGTTTATAACCAACATGATTTTGTGGGGGCTTTAAGGGCACTCTTAAGCATGTGTTTATGTAAATTGGTTCTGGTTATGATTTTGTAACCTTTTAATTGGGCACCTGAATTTGACTTTTTAACATGATTTTCTATCAATAAAATTAATGTTTTTTTTTTTTTATATTTGTTATCATCGCTATAGTGGATGGGTAGTCTTCCGTACTTCTGCCCGAACAGAGCTTACTGTATGTATCTACTATACGATGCCAATAATGATGCAGCAAAACTAAAACAGTGTCACTTAAATAAATGATAAAACAAAAAAAGTCCTTAAATATTTATATGTGCCCAACCACCAGTGAATTCCAGATATCACAGCCTTCTCTTCAACGGATCACCCACGTGTCACATGCATAACACCCAGTCAACCATATGCGCTCACCTCCTGGGCTGGACCTTAATCAATAGTCAAGGTCAAACGCACTTTTGCCCCTCTAGGGCTATACTCCAACTGGCTCCTTGCTCGCAGTAACAATCACAAGTAAGAGGTCTGCCAAGGTCTGCCAATGGCTTAGAGTGCTGACCGGTTTATTCTGGTGTTTTTTTTTTTGTTCAGCCCACTGGGTTGAACAAGAAAAAAAATACTAGTGTGTACCAGGCTTAAGGCCGCTTTCACATTGATCAGTTATTGATGCACTTTGGATACCTTCCCATTGACAAAGGGCCCTTTCAAACTGTTCAGTTTTTCAGTTTAAAAAATGGAAGAAATGCGGAAGAAAAATCAGTTAGTTGCGTTTTTTAAAAGCCCTGCTTATTTGAAAGGCCCTTTCACACTGACTAGTTTTTGATGCACTTTTGTTCAGGTGTGGAGAGTTCCATTTAAAAGCATGCATTTTTCTTCTGCTTTTTTTTAACCGAACAACTGAACAAAAACTGATCAGTGTGTAGCCAAGCTTTCCATATACTACATATCTATATGTTCAGCTCTGCCATCTGCTGGTTATTCCCCAGCTTTGCAGCTGAGGTTGCTGAAGCTCCATATCAGGCCTTTAATCAGCAGTGTTTTATTCCACATTTGTGACCATGTTTCATGTTTTATCAATATTTAGGGTGTAGCATGAAACATGGTCACATTCCCCAGCCTTCCACACTCAAACTGCCCTCCTAATTACCTAAATCGTAGAGTTCTTCTCCCTACAGCATTCTGTAATCTTTTGAATTTGTCTTGGCTGTGCATGAATCCATCTACATAGCTGTGTCTTCTGTAAATAGATCCAATGCATTAACAGGGATCTATAAATAGAAGACTACAAGTCCCACTTGCCATTATAATGGATCTCAATGGAGTGCAAGTGCAGTGACGTCAAAATGTGCTTGCAGTGTAATTGGTGTTTATCACTGTGATATCGACAAGAACTGTTTGGTTGATGCTCTTTAAATAGACTGTACAGGAATTTATCATTCAGATGAAACTTGTACGTGTAGGGTGAGTTTCCAATGCTTGGATACTTGTGATCTATGGGAGTGCTTGGTTTGCGGCGCCGGAGTGTGAGTCCGTTGTGTTCTGTGGGATTTATGACACTACACTAAGCTAATACTTTATATGCCTATGTGAGTGTAACCATTCCAGTTTTTAAGTGGTACTTCAATATTGTTAGGCACTCTTTCCACGCATATGGAACATCCATCTTGATGCATCCATGTGTGATCCGGATTCATATATGAGGATGGCAGTCTGGAGTGGATTATACAAAAGAGCTTCAGACCTTCCATTAATCTTGGGGGTCGATTGTGATGGTGAACTGCTCTCCTTTGGAATAAGGGGTGTTTTGATTTCCACTTTAGCAGCACAATGGTGGCAGGAAGATTTTCATTTGCATCTTGGGTGTTTAATCATGGGCTTATAGATGTTTTATAGACTATACCTTATTTATAAAAAAATATATATTTATAGACTACACCCATATGACCACACCCACCTGTTTGCTGGCCACGTCCACTGAGTTTTTACTCCGGGTGATTGGCAATAACCAATCTGGTGCCTCCACGTCACGCGTAAGTATCTTTAAAGGACTGGCACTCACAGTGGACAGAAACCCTATACTGTACCCATACTGCATGCAGGTTAACTAGGACTGTCGTTAAGTGCACCAACGCTCTAAGGGCCCCAACAATAGCTGTCTGAAGAACATCTCAAAGGAGTGCCCCTCCTGTAATAATTAGTCTGCCAGCCCCCTTTGTTCTCCAAGCCCCCCCCCCTTAAACCTGATATGTGAGAGGGGTTGTGGTTTTTGAGAAGGTCAAGGCAAAGAACAGAGGACACGTCTTATCCAGCAGCTCCTATGGGGGCAGTGATATAATTTTTTTCTATTTAATTGGTTTCTTATTTCTTAGATTTGCAGCAAACTCAACTCTCTAATCAAGTTTTGCAAACAATGGGCTACTACATATTAGCACAGCTGAAAGCTGAACTAGCTGGGGGTGTAAAAAAAGAGACTAGAATTGCATCTGCTGGCTGCAAAGAAGACGACATAATATTATATTTTTTAGTCCTGATCATAATAAAGAAAATATGTATCAAACCATTGTACATGCTGGCTTAACATTACCATTCCCAAGTACCCTAAGTCCATTATAATGGGGGGGGGGGGGGGGGGCAATGTCTAATTACTTTGCTGTGGGTACTGAACTCTAATTAACCCAGTTACCTCTTAAAGCTCAGTAGAGAAACTCCACACTCCCCATGTGTGAGGCTCAAATTGTTGAGAGATATACACTCACTGTCCACTTTATTAGGTACACCTTGCTAGTACTGGGTCGGACCCTCTTTTGCCTTCAGAAATGCCTTAATTGTTCATGCCATAGATTCAACAAATTGTTTGAAACATTCCCCAGAGATTTTGATCCATATTGACATGATAGGATCACAAAGTTTTGCAGAGTTGTTGGCTACACATCCATGATGCAAATCTCTCTTTCTACCACATCCCAAAGGTGCTATTGGATTTAGATCTGATGACTGTGGAGGCCATTGGAGTACAGTGAACTCATTGTCATGTTCAAGAAACCAGTTTGAGATGATTTGAGCTTTGTGACATGGTGCATTATCCTGCTGGAAGTAGCCATTAGAAGATGGGTACACTGTAGTCATAAAGGGAAGGACATGGTCTGCAACAATACTCAGGTATTGCATTTAAACAATGCTCAATTGGTATTAAGGGGCCCACACCATTACGCCACCACCACCACCAGTCTGAACCATTGACACAAGGCAGGATGGATACATGCTTTTACATTTCTGCCAAATTCTGAACTTCCATAAAATAGAGACTCATCAGATCAGGCAACATTTTTCCAATATTCTATTGTCCAATTTTGTTGAGCCTGTGCAAGTTGGAGCCTCAGTTTTCTGTTCTTAGCTGCCAGGAGTGGCACCCAGTGTGGTCTCCTGCTGCTGTAGCCCATCTGCTCCAAGGTTCAATGTGTTGTGCGTTCAGAGATAGTATTCTGCATAACTTGGTTGTAACAAGTGGTTATTTGAGTTACTGTTGCCTTTCTATCATCTCGAACCTCTGACATCAACAAGGCATTTTTGTCCACACAACTGCTGTTCACTGGATATTTTCTCTTTTTCTCATTTTCTGTAAACCCTAGAGATGATTGTGTGTGAAAATCCCAGTAGATCAGCAGTTTTTGAAATACTCAGACCAGCGCGTCTGGTGCCAACAACCATGCCACATTCAAAGTCACCTAAATTTGCCTTTGTTCCCCATTCTGATGCTCGGTTTGAACTTCAGCAAATTGTCTTTACCACTTCTAGATGCCTAAATTCATTGAGTTGCTGCCATGTGATTGGCTGATTAGCAATTTGTGTTACCAAGCGATTGAACAGGTGTACCTAATAAAGTGGCTGGTGAGTGTATATTGTGTGTATATTATACAGATTTTTTTATGTAAATTTATAAATGCTCTATAACACTAGCAGAAGATGTAGATGCCCACTAAGGTGCAGACTTTAAGGAATGCACAGTCTTCATCCTTGCCCCCTATGAAACTGTATCGAATTAGCTATGTACCAGGTTCCACCATGTGGCCTTAGAGCTGATATGTTTTGATAATCAGATAGAAGACAAGGTAAAGTACCAAACTATAAGGTGAAATCATCCTCAGGATAGATGGCAGACACAATAAATGACCCAGTGGGAACAGTGAGGGTGGTAGACAAAGCTTCCAAAAGACCAAGACGTGATTGCTGGTGGCTGTATAGTTGCTTCCAGGCTATAACACTCAGGTCCACCCAACAAGTTACAGTTGCCATTTAAACTGAAAACTAGGTGCCTAATTATGGTACCATAATTGGTATTGCAGTCAAGTTCCTGCCTAAATCATACGGATATTCGCAACAGTATATGATTTAGAAATTTCTAAACCATGCGGTGCTATTGCTGTCAAGTTGCCGCTCTGTCATACTTACCCTATTGCTTGTTGAACTGTTTAGGTCACTGACTTTGAACAGCTATGCAGAAAAAGACATTTGGTTTTCTCTCACTTTCCTAATCTGTTTGCTTGTTCTTGGTCGGTGGTAATTCAAAAGGATTTAAAGCCACAGGGTAAGCATAAAGTTGCCACCTCATCCCTTTAAACCTAAACACATATTGATTACACAGGTTCTGTGGCTAAAGGTGGTAATTAAACTCACTTGGTGCCTTATTTGCACTAAATTAGTCTCAGAACCTGTGTAATTCATATGTGTTTGGGTTTAAAGGGATGAGGTGGCAACCCTGGGTAAGCATAACCAGACTAAGTTACTTGCAATCCAAGATTTTACTGTATTTGAAAATGTCATTGATCAAATATGGCCATGTGGCCATATTGGGTCAATGATGTCACCAGCATCCCTTCTTCTTTGTTATGTGCGACACTGGAACAGGGAATTCCTTGGATGATTTGGCCCTCAGCCTGCTATCATGTGACAGCTTCCCGTGGGTTTGGGCTAACCTTGCTAACCTCTGTAACACCCCTTTGCAACCATTTATTTTCTTTTATGATTTATTAGGTGAACATTTTTCTATTATTTGCTTGTGTAAAAAAGTGGGCTTTTCTTTTGGGGGCTTTTCTTTTAGGGTTTATATATACAGTATATATTTTTTCATGGGTGGAAGGGATACAATATTTGAATTTGTCTCACTATTGGCCTTCTTTAAGCCTGACATGTGTAGCATATACAAAATGCTGCCATGAATTGCTGCAGCTTAAATGCCTGGGAGAAAGGTGCCACACCAGACATGAGCTACTGTAATTTTTCCAAGTTAAGAAATGGCTACCAAACCTGCTGTCCAATTTTCATTAGAGTAACCTAACACATGTGCCTGCCTTGCCTGGTCCAATTACTAGACCTCATAGTGCAACATTTTCTGCCATGCTTCACCATACAGGAGGGTTTACACACAATTTTTAAGCACTCCTACCAGGCCATGCCTCACCTGGCAGAAAAGCAAGCATCAACACTAGCTGCCAGCCAATTCATCTTCCAGGACAGCTTAATCAATGAGATAGGCTCCTCCCACCATGAAACACATGATCCACTTTTTTCAATAAAGGTCTCTGTTCCCCCCGGGTCCTCAATTTTAGTGTGTCCTAAAGCCAGAATAGACACATCGCCCGTTTGTTATTTATATACAGGCCGTCTGGTGGACCTGAATGCGGCCATCCTTGGAAAAGGGGCTTGGCGGGATTGGCTTCAAGAGTTTTTTGTTTTGTTCGGAGGTTCTAAGAAAGGCTCAAGAGCATCTAAAGGCACTATTGCAAGATGGTTAAAATAAGCAACTTTAAGAAGCTTACAAATCAGGCGCTTTACAGCCCCCAATGTGTTTGAAAGCTCATTCTACCAGAGCGACAGCGACCTCCTGGGCAGAGAAAGCTGGTGCCTCCCCCAGACAGATCTGCAGAGCTGCAACATGATCCAGTTTCAATACTTTTGCTAAACACTACCGTTAGGCCCCTTTCACACTGGGGCGGTTTTCAGGCGGTACAGCGCTAAAAATAGCGCCTGTATACCGCCTGAAAAAAACGGCCCCATTCACTCCAGTGTGAAAGCCGGCGGGCTTTGTAGTGTCCTACAAATATTCTGATTGTTTGATGCTTCATATTGTATCTATGACAGCCAGCATAGCTTCAAAATGCCATATGTGAAACAAAAAAATATTTAAAAACTAGCACTGTACAAAAAAACAATAACCTATTTTATTTCTCACATCTGAACTTGTGGCAACTGTAGTCATCTGACAGATAATGCTACCCTCGTTGTGCATTAATGTTCTCTTATGAGGCAATGAAGGATGGTAAACTTGTTATCAGAGTCGTCTGCTTATATTTTAGCACAGTCATTCAACAGGTTTATCATTTTTCAGCAGGTCTTTACTTCAGGCTCAAAAAAAAAAAAAGAATCTGCCAGAATTTTGCCGGTTAAATTATGATGAGGATGAGCGGAATGTGTATTATGGCATTTTACCCTTGGTGTTTTTAATTCCTACAACACAACTGTTGTATTCATTCAGCCAGGTCAAACTATTGAGTGTATATACAGTATATTTTATTGAAAGAGAGAGAGAGAGAGAGAGAGAGAGAGAGAGAGAGAGAGAGAAGAGTGCTAAAAGGAAAGAGAGAAAGAAGGAGAAAGAAAAATCCTGCCTAAGCCCCCGTACACACGTTCGGAAATTCCGACGGAAAATGTCCCATCGGACCATGCTGTCAGAAAATCCGCCCGTGTGTGGGCTCCATCGGACTTTTTCCGTCGGAAAAAATTTGAGATCCTGCTCTCAAATTTTCCGACAAAAAAATCCGATCAGACTTTTTCCGATCGTGTGTAGATCAAATGCTCGTCATGCTCAGATCAAATTACGAGACCAAAGCTATTGGCTACTAGCCTCTACATAGTTCCGTCGTACGCAACGAATGTCACCGCGTTCGGAATGATCGGATTTTCCGACAACTTTGTCTGACCGTGTGCATGCAACACCAGTTTCGGACAAAATCCGTCGGAAAAAATCAGACGGATTTTGTGGTCGGAATTTCCGACCGTGTGTACGGGGGCTAAGAGTGGACATTGCAATATCCCCTCTAATTCCCTGTTTCGTCACCTTCAGTATGGGTTCTGGTCTAAAACTGCCTTCATTAAGGTTATCAATATTGTACTGAAATCTAAAGGCCACTTATTTAAACTCATTCTTCTAGATTTGTTTTTAGCCTTCGACACCTAACCACTGTTTGCTGCATTAATCATGGATCTCTCTTCTTTTTCTTCATGTGTTGCTTTTCTCTGTCACTTGCTTCGCTGATTGCCAATTAATTCAGTTTAGGTTCACACTGCTCCGACATGAAAGTCCCACAACTTCCGTTTCCACTTTGCCATGCAACATCGGTCAGACAATGGTCAGACTTTAATGAACAGGATCAGACTTGAGATGAATGCAACTTGGGTCTGGTATGGGTTTGAGTATGTTTGTTTGAGTATGTTTGAGTTTTTTTTTTAATACATTTTGCAGTGCTAACATTGCCTGTGAAGTTGCATGTCACAAGTCGGATCAGTTAAGATGCTGATCCAACTCGGATATCACTTGAATGATTTTTAATGGACTGAAATCAGACCAAAGTCAGACCAAAGTAGTGCAGGAACCTTTTCCAAAGTCGGACCGACACAAGTTGGACCACTCTGTTATTTGGGCGTCTTACAAGCTTCTCCGTTTTCTTGGAATTCTTTCCGCACTCTATTTGGTGCTCTTAACTAGAGTTGAGCGGACACCTGGATGTTCGGGTTCGACGGGTTCGGCCGAACTTCGCAAAAAAGTTTGAGTTCGGGACCGAACTTGACCCGAACTTGACCCCGAACCCAAACCCCATTGAAGTCAATGGGGACCCGAACTTTTGAGGACTAAAATGGCTCTAAAAAAGTAATGGAAAGGGCTAGAGGGCTGCAAATGGCAGCAAAATGTTGTTAACAATAAAAGTGTAATAAAAGTGTAATGTTCCTTTAAATTTCGTACCTAGGGGGTGTCTATAGTATGCCTGTAAAGCGGCACATGTTTCCCCGTGCTTAGAACTGTCCCTGCAGAAAGTGTAATTTCTGCAGGAAAAAAAATTGTCGGCTCCCGTCCCCGTAATACAGAGAACAGTCATTGAAAGTCATTGATAAAAAAAAATGCGTGGGGTTCCCCCTAAATTCAATTACCAGGCCCTTCAGGTCTGGTATGGATATTAAGGGGAACCCCGGGTCAAATAAAAAAAAATGACGTGGGGTCCCCCCCAAATATCCATACCAGACACTTCAGGTCTGGTATAGATTTTAAGGGGAACTCCACGCCAAATTTAAAAAAATTAATTGAGTGGAGTTCCCCCCAAAAATCCATACCATACCCTTTATCCGAGCACGCAACCTGGCAGGCCGCAGGAAAAGAGGGGGGACGAGAGCGCAACCCCCCCTCCTGAAACGTACCAGGCCACATGCCCTCAACATTGGGAGGGTGCTTCGGTCAAGGGCCTCTTCTCCACAACCCTGGCCGGTGGTTGTGGGGGTCTGCGGGCGGGGGGCTTATCGGATTCTGGAAGCCCCCTTTAACAAGGGGACCCCCAGATCCCAGCCCCTCATGTGAAATGGTAAGGGGGTACAAAAGTACCCCTACCATTTCACCAAAAAAAGTGACAAAAGTGTTAAAAATGACAAGAGACAGTTTTTGAAAATTCCTTTATTTAAGTCTTCTTCTTCCTCCATCTTATTCTTCCTCCTATCCTCTGCTTCTTGCTCCGGTGTTCTCGTCCGGCATCTTCCTCTGCGGCTTCTCTTCTTCCCCCGCTTCGTTCTTGGGCCGCTCCGCGCAATGGGAGGCTCCCGCTGTGTGACGCTTCTCTTCTTCTGACACTAATATAATGGAACGGGCATCAGAGGGGGCGGGGTCACCAGGTGGCCCCGCCCTCCGTTATATAAGAACTGTCAGATGAAGAGAAGTGTCACACAGCGGGAGCCTCCCATTGCGCAGAGCGGCCCGAGAACGAATCGAGGAAGAAGAGACGCCGTGGAGGAAGATGCCGGACGAGAACACCGGAGCAAGAAGCAGAGGATCGGAGGAAGAATAAGATGGAGGAAGAAACCGAATGATGAAGGAAAGAAGAAGGAAGAAGATGGAAAAACTTTTTTTGGTGAAATGGTAGGGGTACTTTTGTACCCCCTTACCATTTCACACAGGGGGGGTGGGATCTGGGGTCCCCTTGTTAAAGGGGGCTTCCAGATTCCGATAAGCCCCCCCGCCCACAGACCCCCACAATGGCCAGGGTTGTGGGGATCAGGCCCTTGTCCTCATCAACATGGGGACAAGGTGCTTTGGGGGGGACCCCAAAGCACCCTCCCAATGTTGAGGGCATGTGGCCTGGTACAGTTCAGGAGGGGGGGCGCTCTCTTGTCCCCCCCTCTTTTCCTGCGGCCTGCCAGGTTGCGTGCTCAGATAAATGGTCTGGTATAGATTTTTGGGGGGAACTCCACTCAATAAATTTTTTTAAATTTGGCGTGGAGTTCCCCTTAAAATCTATACCAGACCTGAAGTGTCTGGTATGGACATTTGGGGGGGACCCCACGTCATTTTTTTTTTATTTGACCCGGGGTTTTTATTTGACCCTTAATATCCATACCAGACCTGAAGGGCCTGGTAATTGAATTTGGGGGGAACCCCACGCTTTTTTTATCAATGACTTTCAATGACTGTTCTCTGTATTACGGGGAGCCGACAATTCATTATAGCCGCAAGTGATTTTAAATGACTTTTTTTCCTGCAGAAATTACACTTTGTGCAGGGACAGTTCTAAGCACGGGAAACATGCACCCCTTTAAAGGAATACTATACACACCCCCCAGGTACGAAATTTAAAGGAATATTACACTTTTTACAATGTTTCACTTTAAGCATTATTAAAATCACTGCTCCCGAAAAAACTTCAGTTTTTAAAACTTTTTTTTGCATTGATACATGTCCCCTGGGGCAGGACCCAGGTCCCCAAACACCCCTTTTTAAAAAGCGCCATTACATTGCAAAACACCTAACTCTAACCCGAACATACAGTAAATTGTTCGGGTTCGGGACCCAAAAACCCAAAAGTCCAGTACGAACCTGAACTTTACAGTTCGGGTTCGCTCAATCCTACTCTTAACCGCCAAGACCTACAAACAAATAGTTAAAGTGGTATTAAACCCAAAAACTAAAATATATTAAATTGCAGCTCAGCAATTCTTAGATGTGATGGCGGCATTCATTTTATTTTCTACTTTCTTTCTTTCTTTTTCTAGGTTTTCTTCTATTATTTTCACTTTGTGATCCAGCCTGTAAGTTTGTTGTTTTTCAATTTACTTTAACAGACCAAGCTGTCTAGACATAGTAGCAGTTAGAAATTTGAGACAAACCATTTAACACTTATGTGGGTGTTTACAATAATCAGCTGTTATTAATTTCTGTAAAAACGTTTACCCAAAAGGAAAAAAAAACTATTGCTGTAACTGCTTATAAACTGTTAGTTGGAGTTCAACTTTATTTGCTTAGTCAAGTCCATCTAAATCTGCTAGTATAACACTATCCTTTCCCTAAACTGACAATGCTGCTGTCCAAAGGCTTCTGCTTTACTACTTCATCCAGAATGCAAACACTGTAAAGCTGGCCACATAGACGGATTGAAATTTGGCCAGTTCAGCAGGAAGCTGACGAATATTGATCCATCTATAGGCAGGCTGGTTGTACTGAAATTGATCTATTAATCGACTTCAGTACAACCAGCCTGTTGTTTTTTTTCATACAATCACTGAGGATATAGCCAGCAGCATTGATAATTTTATTCTGATGGCGGGGAAACCTTGGAAGAATACAATAGTGCCAGTGGAGGGATTCCCCCTTTTACACTGACTGTGTTGATGGGGGAATCGAGCAGGAATCAAACTATTTTCTTTGCCGTACATTATGCAATTGTCTGTCCTTCAACCACAGGTTGAAGGACAGACAATTGCATAATGTATGGCCAGCCTAAGACAGGAAGTGTATTAACGGCTGGATCACCAGGTAAAATAAAGAAAAATAAGACTGTAAAAATCTTGCAGCCACCACATCTAAAGCCCCATACACACGCGCGGATTATCCGAGGACCAGGTCCGTCGGATCATGTCCGTCGTACTTTGTCCGATGTTGGTTTTGCGTACACACGGTCGGACAAAGTTGTCGGAAAATCCGATCATTCTGAACGTGGTGACGTTTGTTGCCTACGACGGGACTACGTAGAGGCTAGTAGCCAATAGCTTTGGTCTTCTAATGTGATCTGAGCATGCGTAGCACTTTGTCCGTCGGACTACCATACACACGATCGGATTTGGTGTGATCGGACCTTGTTGTCCAAAAATCTATCCAGCAGGAGATAGGACTTTGTCCGTCGGACAATCCGACGTACACTGTCCGATGGTGCATACACACGGTCGGATTTTTCGACAACATTGTCTGATCGGACAGAATCCATGCGAAAATCCGACCGTGTGTATGGGGCTTAAGGATTGATAAGCTGTTAGAGCTGGGTGATTTTTTAAATTAAAGAATCTCTGATTTTTTTTAAAAAAACTTGATTCACGATTCGAATCAAGGTTTTTTTTTTTTATGTACACCGCCCCGATCCTGAGGAGCTGTGGGCAGGAGTTTTTAGGTGAGGCCGCGGCTTGGCCTAGTCTGCGAGGCCATGGCCTCGCGTACAAACACCTGCCCGCAGCTCCTCAGGACCCGCGCAGTGTCAGCACCGGTCCTGGAAGCTGCAGGCAGGAGATTTTAGGCGAGGCCGTGGCTTCGGCCTAGTCTGCGGCGTCCGACGCCTGGCCTCGCAGACTATGTCCTGGTAAAAAAAAAAATACGAAAAAATCGATTTGCTGAAATTTTGAATCGATTTGACCACTCAACTCGATTCAAGATTTAAATCGATTTTTTCCCCAGCACTATAAGCTGTAATATATTACATTTTTGGGTTTAATACATCTTCAAGGCCTCTTACACATGGGTGTCTAAGCCTGTGCAACATACATTCTGATGTATTTTCCCTAGCCAGAAAGCCCAGGTGCTATGTACAGTTCTCCATAGATGTGCATGGCTATGCACAGCTGTACTTATGCTTAAAAAGTTGGTTTAGTGACACATGCCAGTTGAGCCAGCATTGATATACGGTACATTATATTTTTGATTGCAATACTAGCTTTTTTAAAAGCTTGATGAAATTACCATCTGATATCACCCAACACATACGTTAGGGGTTATAGAGCTTTTTGCCCCGCTGCTTGGTGTACAAGAACAAGACATTGGATTTCAATTTCATGAGCCTATTTCCCAACTACAGAGAGGTGATAATAAAGTATGAGTAATGCCGCGTACACACGTACGGACTTTTCCCGGCGGACCTAAGTCCAGCGGACAATCCGCTGGACTTTCCCGCTAGGTACGCTGGACTAAAAAGCGAACGGACTTGACCACACACGATCACGCAAAAAGTCCTGTGGTTCACGCGATGACGTACGCACGTACGACGGGACTAGAAAAAGGAAGCTCGAGATCCCAAGCGACACCCTTTGGGCACCGTCAGCTGATCTCGTGTGTATCGCGTGTTAGTTGACGTTTGGTTAGAGACGATTCGCGCTTCTCAGACTTCTGCTTAATTCGTTCGCTTCTGCCGTTCAGTTTGTGCTTGTGAGGTTTGTATCTGGCTTTCAGTGCGTGTGGATCAGTTTCTACCTGTTCTCAGGCCGTTCTGGTCCGCTCGTTCCTGTTTTTCAGGTCGTTCTTCATAGGCCTTGCTGTTCTTCAGTGCGTTCTGTTAAGTTGTTTGTTTGATCAGCCGACCGTTTTGAAGCCATGGAGTGTGGACGTACTCGGGAACGAGTTCGTGCTGTGCAGGGGCTCGGTGTTGCGGTTAACACCTTGGCACGAGCCCAGTCCATGAACAGGGTGAGGAGGAGTTCATGGACCAAGAATTGGTTGCGCCAGCGTGACCAATTCTCGCATATGCCTTTGCTCCGTGAGATCCGTGAGAATAATCCTGATGATTTCAGGAATTATCTCCGGATGACGG
This sequence comes from Lithobates sylvaticus, assembly GCA_028564925.1. Taxonomy (NCBI): domain Eukaryota; kingdom Metazoa; phylum Chordata; class Amphibia; order Anura; family Ranidae; genus Lithobates; species Lithobates sylvaticus. Next base: position 370,693,381 of record CM053026.1, on the reverse strand, counting down.
ACCCCATTTTTCACCGTCTGTTGGCTTCGCTGTCCCCTTATATTACCAGGCAGAATACCTGCATGCGGCAAGCCATCAGTGCGGAGCAGAGGCTAGTCGCCACGTTGCGTTACTTGGCGACGGGGAGAAGCTTGCAGGACCTCAAGTTCACGACAGGCATCTCCCCCCAGGCTCTGGGGCTCATTATTCCAGAGACCTGTTCTGCCATTATCCACGTCCTGCAGGAGGAATACATTAAGGTAAGTCTTCTCTTTTAAAATTACCTATGTCTTGTATGTTTGCTAATGTAGTGCATCAATGTCATCATTAGCTAATTACCATGATAGGACTATTCTATGAATGTCCCCTATTCCTTTTTTTTTTTTTTTTTTTTTTTTTTACGTTTTTTGTCTAGTTTTTTATGGTTGACTTATCGAAATAGCTTTAAGAATGTATTATTTAGTGGGTCACATGCATCTTTCCTTGCACCAACCTCCCCAGCATGGAATCTTGGCCCCCTAAACACCCCTAGCCTAGTCACTTTCTTTGGTTAAAAATGTATATTACCAGCTCCATTGTACTGCTTTACTCACCCCCCCTTTCACCCCCCTTGCCCCTCACCCCTTTCACCCCCCTTGACACTCATTTTTCAATTGATTGCATGTGGTTTTGGTCAGCTTGTAATTAACCCCCCACCCCCCACACACACCTTTAATTAATTGCATGTGGTTTGGGTCAGCTTGTAATTAACCCCCCACCCCCCACACACACCTTTAATTAATTGCATGTGGTTTGGGTCAGCTTGTAATTAACCCCCCACCCCCCACACACACCTTTAATTAATTGCATGTGGTTTGGGTCAGCTTGTAATTAACCCCCCACCCCCCACACACACCTTTAATTAATTGCATGTGGTTTGGGTCAGCTTGTAATTAACCCCCCCCCCCCCACACACACCTTTAATTAATTGCATGTGGTTTGGGTCAGCTTGTAATTAACCCCCCACCCCCCACACACACCTTTAATTAATTGCATGTGTATTGTGTGACCTTACAATTATTTACTCCCCACCCACATCCCCATTATTATCTTCTCTGGTCCATCAGAGGGGTCATCAATCAGAGATTTGTCCCTTTTATCCTTAATCTTTTGGCTTTATTTCAAGGACTTACAAAATAAATACATATGTTCTTCCAAATTGTTTGTTAATTTGTTGCATTTAGTTTGGTGTTTTGCCTGGTTTATAATTTGAATTGTATCTTTCTTTTTGACTTCACAGTGTCCCTCCACGCCACAGGAATGGCAGACTGTGGCTTCCCAGTTTGCTGCCCGTTGGGACTTTCCCAACTGCGGAGGGGCGATTGACGGCAAACATGTGCGAATTGTGCCCCCACCCCATTCGGGGTCATACTATTGGAATTATAAGGGGTTCCATAGTATCGTGTTGATGGCGGTGGTGTCGGCACAATATGACTTTCTGTATGTGGATGTGGGGAAAAACGGCCGGATGTCGGACGGGGAGTCTTCAACCACACGGAGTTCGGTCATCGTCTCCAGACTGGTGGGCTGGAGCTGCCACCAGATGAAGATAATGTGGAGGGACTCCCCTTCGTCTTCATTGCCGACGAGGCGTTCGGTCTGGGTGACCATCTGATGAGGCCATTTCCCCAACGATCCCTCACCCCTGAGAGGAGGATTTTTAATTATCGGTTGGCCAGAGCAAGAAGGGTGGTGGAAAATGCCTTTGGTATTATGGCCAACCGTTTCAGATTGCTCCTTACATCCCTACATCTGGCAGAGTACAAACTGAATACTATTATTCTTGCATGCTGTGTCATGCACAATTATTTACGCAAACATTCAGGAACATACTCCTTACCAATTGGCCCTGAGGCCGGAGTGGAAGGCAACATGACAGGGCTGGATAATGGCCGTCTTGGTTCGGCACCACAATCAGCCCAGCAAGTGCGGGACCTTTATTTACAGTATTTTAATGGTAGGGGGGCCATTGAAATGGCAGAAGACCCTTAAACCATCTTTTTGATTTACAAAGAATAAATACAGTTATTTATGTTTGAAATATTGGTAGTTTCGTATTGTTTTGCTTTTAATTTGGCCTGTTTTATATGTTGTCCTAGTGCACATCTTAATAGTGGCAAACTTGTTTTGCGTTTAGTAAATAAGCCCCTTTGTCAATGAACCACAACATGTTTTTGTCAAACTGGTAGTATTTAAAAAGAAGAAGCCACACATTGTTTAATTTGTGCAAACATTATTTTTTTTATTCTAGTGCACATCCAAACCTTTTTTTTTTTTTTTTTTTTTTTTTTTTTTTTTTTTTTTGTTTTTTTGGTATTTTTGGTTAATTATTTTTTTTTTTTTTTTTTGTTTTTTTTATGTTATTTTTTTTACATTTTTTTGGTGTTTTTCTCACAACATATTTTTTTTTTTATTTTTGTGATTGATTTTTTAAAACAAACATAAAAACATGTTTTAAAATGGTTAAAAATTTAGGCTTAGCATTTGAAATTATTTACACAATGTAAAAGTCCAGAACTTACAAAGTTCAACAGGTAACCCATGAACAGTAGAAGCCAAATTTAGAATATGCACACAAATTTAACAGGAAAATGGGTAATGTCAACATGTGCTATGTTCCATCATGGGGAATCAATGGACGTGTTTTGTGTGTGAAACCCCTTCCCTCTCACCTACTAGCATTAGGGGTTGCAAACACCAAATGCGTCCATTGAGATCCCCTGATGGCACATAGCACATGTTCACATACCGTGTGCATATTAAAAATTTGGCCTCTAAAATTTGTAAAACAGCGCATCAAAAGGGGAATGAAGGACATGATTGATGTTAAGAAATGTAAAAGGGTTCTTTAGATTCTCCCCAAAACATCAATCATGTCCTTCATTCCCTGCTGCATGGTGGCCATCTCCTTCTGCATATTTTCCAGCTGCAGATTCCAGGCCATGATCTGGCCAATAAGCCTGTGGGCACTGTCTGTGGAAAATGGCTCCGCAGCTTGTCCTTCCACAAACAGATCAGCATCACCTAAAAGTTGGGTAGATAAAACACAAGAAAAAAAGTGTCAAAAACATGCAGACCTTAATTAATTAGCTCAATCTGTGTTCTGAGACACTCACTTGGTGGGGTGCAGATTTTATCCACTTCAACGACCTGTTCCGCCACATCCACGCGCGGGCTTGGGCTAACTGCCCAATTAGTCTGGTGAGGCCGGGAGGTCCTCGTAGGTTCGGACTGACGTCTGAGTCTTTTGCCCCCTATGGTAATGGAACACAAAAAGGTACACTTTTAATCACACTGATATTTGAGTGCCAAAATAGGATTATTAAACATTGTTTAAAAGTCTTGTCCAATTATTAGCAGTTTGTTAGAAGATCCTACTTGAAGACAGAATTGAAATGTCTATCTAATGAAACTCCAATACTTAAACCGCCCTTCAACCCTAAATTTGAACTTCCGCTCATTGGATCCCTGCACCCCTGTGGTGTCTTATTTTGAACCTTTTAGGGGGGATGGGTTGCAGATACCTGTGTAAGGCAGGTATTTGCACACACATCCGGCCCTAGACTCCCACAGAAGTATACGCCACATCCCGTCCCACCGTGCTGTCTGCTGGGACACACAGGGGTCCCCGAGCTCGCGCGGACCAGTCCTATTGCATTGCGCAACTGGCGCATGCCCAATAGTGACCCGGGAAGTGAAGCCGCAAACATTAATTTCATGATTGCAAGATCAGAGATTGTAGCTGCACCATCCAAGGGACAGGTGAGTGTACTTCTTTGAAAAGTCACCACCTACAGTATTTGTAGATGATGAGCATTTTTTGGGAATTGTGAGCATGAGACCCTGCTTAACATATTTATCCCCCCCCCCCAAAACAGCCTCTGGAGTCCCTGTGTAAGTTACCCCTAAAACCCTTACTACAGCAGTAATTGTATAGATAGTGACAATAATAAACAACCTTACAACTCCAACAACCCAAAGCCAGGTAAACTCAATAAACGTTATGAAGACAAACTGAACTTTCATCAAATATGCGCAAGTTTCACGTACGAATGGTAATTACATCTGCGCAAGTTTCACGTACGAATGGTAATAACATCTGCGCAAGTTTCACGGACGAATGGTAATAACATCTGCGCAAGTTTCACGGACGAATGGTAATAACATCTGCGCAAGTTTCACGGACGAATGGTAATTACATCTGCGCAAGTTTCACGTACGAATGGTAATTACATCTGCGCAAGTTTCACGGACGAATGGTAATTACATCTGCGCAAGTTTCACGTACGAATGGTAATTACATCTGCGCAAGTTTCACGGACGAATGGTAATTACATCTGCGCAAGTTTCACGGACGAATGGTAATTACATCTGCGCAAGTTTCACGTACGAATGGTAATTACATCTGCGCAAGTTTCACGGACGAATGGTAATAACATCTGCGCAAGTTTCACGGACGAATGGTAATAACATCTGCGCAAGTTTCACGGACGAATGGTAATAACATCTGCGCAAGTTTCACGGACGAATGGTAATTACATCTGCGCAAGTTTCACGGACGAATGGTAATAACATCTGCGCAAGATTAGACATATCAAGTATAACCATAGTAGCGCACGTGCTTGACTTACTTTTTTTGATGGCTTTTCGAATTCTCCTGTACTGATCGTGCTCCCTGGATTTGATGTCGGACCATCGCTTGCGCAGTTGATCCTTGCCCCTTCGTACGCCGAATTTCTGCTCCAGGGTGCTGACGATTGTAGTGAGAATCTTGTCCTTGCGCAAGTTGGGTCGAGGGTACGGGCCATTTTCCCCCGTCGTAATCTTCCCTTTGGAGGATGTCCACCATCTCCACCATCTCTTCAAAGGCCATATTGGTGGCCTTATATCTGCTGCTGGATGCAGATGTGTTCGCTTCTTGGCTTTCCTCCGCGCTACTGGCTGAGAATGTGTCCGCCATATTCATGAATTTATTCACCCACAATGCAACGAGGGGAAGCGGGGCGGGGAATACTCGTCAGGAGGAACGTCATGGGCGGGCGACGCGGAGGACGCAGGCGGACTTCGACGCGTGCGCAGTGTATATAAGGCTGTTTGAGGGCCCCACGTGTTCCCGAACGGAAGTAGCGAGCGCTCTGTACGAAGGTAAGTGTTTTCTAGGATGCATTACTGTGTTTTTTTGGGTTTTGGGCCTGCATTTTTTAAGGATATGTGTGTGTTGCTGCCTGTGTGTAGGGGTTGCTGCCTGTGTGTAGGGGTTGCTGCCTGTGTGTAGGGGTTGCTGCCTGTGTGTAGGGGTTACTGCCTGTGTGTAGGGGTTGCTGCCTGTGTGTAGGGGTTGCTGCCTGTGTGGATGTGTTGCTGCCTGTGTGTGGGTGTGTTGTGTAATGTTTGGTAATAAAAACTGGATGTGCGTTTTAAGTAACATTTGTGTTTTTGGTCTTTTGTATTGCCATTACTAACAAAACAGAAACAAACATGTCAGCACCCCAGTTGAATCCATTCAAGGACCAGCAGTTCATGTCCGAATTCATTGCCCTGTACAGAAAAAATACCAACCTGTGGCAGCTCAAGAACCCTTTATATGGCAATAGGGATGTCCGGAAGGCAACACTGGGGCCACTTGTGGATTTTGTGAAGACTCAAGTCCCCAACGCAAACACCAAGTTTGTGGAAGCCAGAATTGCAAGTTTAAGGCACATGTACAAGCGGGAGCGCAAGAAGATTGAGGAATCAGTCAGATCAGGAGCAGCAGCAGAGAATGTTTATGTACCCAAGCTGTGGTACTACAACCAACTGGCTTTTATAGGTGACCAGATGGAACCCAGGCAATCACTGTCCACTCTTCCCTCCACCCTTCCCTCCACTCTTCCCTCCACTCTTCCCTCCACCCCAGCTGAGGCTTCCACGGAAGGAGAAGACCCCTCCACCTTGGAGCAGGCTGATGCGCCCAGCTGGAGCCAGGTATATATTTAGTAGCCTAAATTGTGATTGTGTGAATATTAATGCTGTAAACGTTAAAATGTGAAACAATTAACACCCTGAACTCAGAATTGTGAAAAAAGCTGCCAAAAATTCAGCACACTTCTAAAAAGTGTTGGTGCAACATATCGATACATATATAGTGTATACATACATCCAGTAGTGGCAAAAAAAGCGTTATACAACATTGGTGATCTGCTTGGAAAATGCAGGGGTCCAAATGATAGCCTTTTGGATCTTTTTGAAAATTTAGATGCTCGTTCCTAAGTTTACAATTGGATGATTGAGGAGGCCAGAAACCAAAAAACAGGTGTTTGATTTTTGTTTTTATTTGCACACAGGATGAGCTGACCCAGGATGATGCCGGGACAAGTGGTATGGAGGAGGAGGACATGACCAGCGAGAGCCAGGAGGTGGCTGGGCCCAGCACGAGCCAGAGTGACAGCCAGACCCGATTAAGAAGAAGTCTACCTCCACCCCTGCCCTTACCCCCAAGAAGGCCCAGGAGGATGACCATTGTTGAGGAGGAATCACTCCAACTGATTCGGAAGGCGAGTGCGATTCTCGACAAACCCCCCCTTCCAGAAGAGGCCTATGCCAGCTACTTGTCCAGCAGGTTGCTGGAAATGGAGAGGGGCCAACGGCACCTGTGTGAGGGCCTCATTTCTGATGCAATTAGGGGGGGTTTGAGGGGTGAATTACGAGAATCCACCCGCCTGACACATGAAGGCCCGACACCAACTTCTCCTCCTCCTCCTCCTCGTCTTCCTTCTTCTCCTCCTCCTCCTCCTCCTCCTCCTACCACAAGTCAGCCTCCAAGGAAGCGTGCAGGGAAGACTGCAGGGAAGAGTGCAGGGCAGCGTGGTGGGAAGAGTCGGAAGTGATTGCCTGGCTTCAGTCTGGTCTCACAGAAGACACAGGCTGTTGTAGTGCCACAGCTTGGGGACATAGATGTCATCTGCTGCTGTTCCTGGTCTGTCTGATTCCTGGTCAATCTTCTTGTGCTCCCTATATTGGATGAAATGTGCCCAAGCTTAATTTTTGGCTTCACAAACTTGATGTCTGCCGTTGGGGCAAAAAGTCTTCACAAAATCTACAAGTGGCTCCAGTGTTGCCTTCCTATTTTGTTTTGCCTTGTTTGTTTTAACCAGAATAAATGGTCATTTAATTTTCATCAAATAATGATATACGTGCTTGTTATTCAAAAACATAGTTTCTTTAGGAGTAGGCAGGTACATGTCTAAACATTCATTTGACAATACAAGTGTAAAGTGCAACTTCAATGGAACTGCAAGTGCAGTCGCTGGAAAGGTGAGGGTTAAGATCTGAATTAAGGGCAAGCTCTGCTGACTCCACAATTGTATCATGTGTAATAACTAATCCTTTTGATAACCAACAAATAATAAAAAATATCTATATAGAGATATATGTACATATATAATATATATATATATATATATATATATATATATATATATATATATATATATATATATATATTTATACACGTATAGATCTATATATATTAATATATATATATATATGTAGATATAGATATATATTTTTTTGGGCTTATTGAGAAATATAGATATATTTTTCATTTGGTGATTTGGATATCTATATCTATATCTATATCTATATCTATATCTATATATATATATTTATATCTATATATAGAGATAGAGATATAGATATAGATATATATATATATATATATACAAATATATAACTTCACTAAAGAATGCTGAAGAAAAAACGTTCGGGAGTACTCTGCGTGAATATACAAGCAGCAAGGCAAAATCATTCTTCAAGTACGATAACATACAAATCCCGCGGTCAGAAAAAAAAAAATAAAAAAATCAGCAGCGTGACGATTGTGCGAGCTTCAAAACGAAGGCTAGTTTTACCAGACCGAGCGAGTCCGTGACATACTAGCTACTGAGCATGCGTCCTTTTTGGTACGCCGGACCATACTACACACGACCGGATTATCCGCTGGACTGCCAAGTCCAGCGGATAATTTGAAAACAAAACTTGAAACTTTAGTCCGCCGTACTTTGGCCAAAAAAAGTCCGCCGGCGCCCACACACGAGGGGATTATCCGCTGGACTTCGGTCCAGCGGATAATCCCGCGGGATAGTCCCTTCGTGTGTACGCGGCATAAGTTTGAGTCATGAAGAGGTGGTTGAAACTGCATTCTGTGTAATTATGCTTTTTAGCTATCACAGCAGTGCTATATGTAGCAATCAATTGTTAAGCCCCATACACACGCGCGGATTATCCGAGGACCAGGTCCGTCGGATCATGTCCGTCATACTTTGTCCGATGTTGGTTTTGCGTACACACGGTCGGACAAAGTTGTTGGAAAATCCGATCATTCTGAACGCGGTGACGTTTGTTGCCTACGACGTTTGTTGTCTACGACTACGTAGAGGCTAGTAGCCAATAGCTTTGGTCTTGTAATGTGATCTGAGCATGCGTAGCACTTTGTCCTTAGGAATTCGCTACACACGATCGGATTTGGTGTGATCGGACTTTGTTGTCAAAAAATCTATCCAGCAGGAGATACAGTGCCTTGCAAAAGTATTCGGCCCCCTTGAACTTTTTAACCTTTTGCCACATTTCAGGCTTCAAACATAAAGATATAAAATTTTTATTTTTTGTGAAGAATCACCAACAAGTGGGACACAATTGTGAAGTGGAACGAAATCTATTGGATTGTTGAAACTTTTTTAACTAATAAAAAAATGAAAAGTGGGGCGTGCAAAATTATTCGGCCCCCTTGCGTTAATACTTTGTAGAGCCACCTTTTGCTGCGATTACAGCTGCAAGTCGCTTGGGGTATGTCTCTATCAGTTTTGCACATCGAGAGACTGAAATTCTTGCGCATTCTTCCTTGCAAAACAGCTTGAGCTCAGTGAGGTTGGATGGAGAGCGTTTGTGAACAGCAGTTTTCAGCTCTTGCCACAGATTCTCGATTGGATTCAGGTCTGGACTTTGACTTGGCCATTCGAACACCTGGATACATTTATTTGTGAACCATTCCTTTGTAGATTTTGCTGTATGTTTCGGATCATTGTCTTGTTGGAAGATAAATCTCCGTCCCAGTTTCAGGTCTTTTGCAGACTCCAACAGGTTTTCATCCAGAATGGTCCTGTATTTGGCTGCATCCATCTTCCCCTCAATTTTAACCATCTTCCCTGTCCCTGCTGAAGAAAAGCAGGCCCAAACCATGATGCTGCCACCACCATGTTTGACAGTGGGGATGGTGTGTTGAGGGTGATGAGCTGTGTTGCTTTTACGCCAAACATATCGTTTTGCATTGTGGCCAAAAAGTTCGATTTTGGTTTCATCGGACCAGAGCACCTTCTTCCACATGTTTGGTGTGTCTCCCAGGTGGCTTGTGGCAAACTTTAGACGAGACTTTTTATGGATATCTTTGAGAAATGGCTTTCTTCTTGCCACTCTTCCATAAAGGCCAGATTTGTGCAGTGTACGACTGATTGTTGTCCTATGGACAGACTCTCCCACCTCATCTGTAAGTCTCTGCAGTTCATCCAGAGTGATCATGGGCCTCTTGGCTGCATCACTGATCAGTCTTCTCCTTGTCTGAGCTGAAAGTTTAGAGGGACAGCCAGGTCTTGGTAGATTTGCAGTGGTCTGATACTCCTTCCATTTTAAAATGATCGCTTGCACAGTGCTCCTTGGGATGTTTAAAGCTTGGGAAATCTTTTTGTATCCAAATCCGGCTTTAAACTTCTCCACAACAGTATTACGGACCTGCCTGGTGTGTTCCTTGGTCTTCATGATGCTCTCTGCGCTTTCAACAGAACCCCGAGACTATCACAGAGCAGGTGCATTTATACAGAGACTTGATTACACACAGGTGGATTCTATTTATCACCATCAGTCATTTAGGACAACATTGGATCATTCAGAGATCCTCGCTGAACTTCTGGAGTGAGTTTGCTGCACTGAAAGTAAAGGGGCCGAATAATTTTGCACACACCACTTTAAACCTTTTTAGCAAATAAAAAACTGAAAACTATCCAATAGATTTCGTTCCACTTCACAATTGTGTCCCACTTGTTGGTGATTCCTCACAAAAAATTTAAATTTTATATCTTTATGTTTGAAGCCTGAAATGTGGCAAATGTTGAAAAGTTCAAGGGGGCCGAATACTTTCGCAAGGCACTGTAGGACTTTGTCCGTCAGACAATCCGATGGAAACTGTCCGATGGTGCCTACACACGGTCGGAATTTCCGACAACATTGTCTGATAGGACAGAATCCATCGGAAAATCCGACCGTGTGTATGGGGCTTTAGTGTTTATTATCTTTTTTAATTTGTTATTTATGTACCACAAGTGAAGCGGTTTTGAAATAATACCTTGACATTTCGATGTTTGTACCTGGGCATAGTTCTGTAGCATACAGTAGTAGATTGTGTGCCCAGTTTATTTGGATGGATTTCTATTAAACCTTTTGGGTTTCCTGCTACTGTGCAGTGAGAGCCAACATGTGGATCAAATATTTTCAATCTTTTTGTCACAAGTTAAAAATATCAGTGTGGAGGGGATAGTGGATTAGGGATTATAGCGGTGCGAGAATAACATAGAAGAGTCGGGGTGCACTCACAGTTCAATGCTCATAATACTTGTTAATTGATAAAACGGTTTTTATTACATATAGAAAAATTGCATAAGTACAAAAAAGAAGAAAAAAATATATATATGAATACACAAAAAATTGACAATGTATTATTTTTATAAGCAAGACTCAGTTGTGTAAGTCTTGACAAATGATTAAAATTTTCATTTACAACGACAAGTAAACATTGATATAGAAAACAGTACAAAGTTGACAATAAATTCAGGTTATACACATGAAATTTTAGGGGTGCAAATCACACTTAGTGTGAGTAAAGTGACCTGAGATGGACTAGGTGAGTCTTAGTAGACTGTTCCGACATGTTTCGCCATAACAATGGCTTCCTCAGGGTGCGTCTACTTTACGTAATTGGTATGTCTAGTAGAGAAAATATCATGATTAGTTCCATTCAGTACTCGGTAAGATAGAAAGTTAGACCCATTTGGATAGAAAAGAATAGAAAAAGGGACAAAATTCTTATAGAGAAGACCGGGAGAGTTCTATTAGTTACCAAACCCAGGGGAAATGCTTATGCCCCTCCTTCCCTGATGGAAAGAAGAAGGGAGAGGTCCCCCCTACCACCCTCCAAAGCTTACCCTAGTCGGTGTGTAGGTCAGATTCAGCCACAGCCGTGGGGCGAGGCAGTCATGCAGGGTGCCAAAAAGGCCTAGTAGAAGGCGGGAGCAACCAGATTGGATATTGGATGTTATATCTAGTTGAAGAGGAATGAACCATGATTCAGGGAGAGAATGAATAATAAAAGGTAATTTAAATAGTGTTGTGAGTCCATGAAAAATTGGTTCATGAACTTGACGCCATACACTACATAGAGGACAATGTCTCAAATATTTACTTACTTTCATTAATTATGGAAAACGGTTGGAGATGATGAATAATGCAAGAGCCAAAGGGTTCTACAAAAGTAACCAAATTAAAAACAGGAGGCACCTGAGAAAACAGTAGATAAGCAAGGAGTTGCGTTATTGTGCAGGATATTAGGGGGGGGGGGGGAAAGGACCGTAAATTTGATAAGGTTATGTGAAAAGATGAGCAAATACCTGTCTTTAGAGTATAAGGTACACAGCCCCGTTCTGCCTATAATATGCGATTACAGGCACCCTTAAAATAAGGGAGGAAAGAAGAGGTGTCCAATCAGTCAAAAATCCGAAAAAAGCTGCGAAGAGATAATGTTCAAATAGCCCTCTTAGGTATCAAATAGACTGAGAGGAATACCAATGGGGAACAGAAAGGAGATTGAGTTGCTTACTTGAATGCAGACAGGTGTAGTGCGTCAGGTGCCTCCAGAGTCCTGTGATGGACTGAAGCAGCAGGCTGGTTTTTATACCGCCTTCCCGATCGAGGGGGCGTGGGGCCGCCCCTTGATCAGCGGACAGAAGAGCCTGAGCGCATGCGCACAGCGCGCCTCCGCCGGGAGCCTACAATGACCATAGTTCCCGGCGGTGGGCGCGCAGCGAGCGTGATGACGTAATCGCCGTATAACGGCGAATAGATGGCAGAGGCTAGAGGTGGGCGGGCTTGTAAAGTCCGCCCTCGGGTGTCCATACTAGGCAGGAAGGCTGGCCCAAAGCGAGACATGTCCGCCCCCAGGAGGCGGCCGAACCTAGGCAGCCGAACGATGGTAAGAGGGCACTTGGGAGGGAAAAAGGAAGGGGGAAAAGTGAGAGGGGCATGATGGACCGAGGCCAGTAGGGGCTATACATTAAAGGCATTCCTGTGGGTTGGAAAAATAGAAAATATTCTCACCGGTCAAAAACTCTACCTAAGGGCTATCAATACCAAATAAATGGGATTTAAGCATGTTTTGATTATAACTAGTTAGGAATGTTAGCTGATTAGATCTATATAAGCAGAGTGAAATTTAAACAAAGATACAAAAGGGATCTAGACATGTCAGGCCAAATTGAAATTGGTCAAGCGTCTATTAAAGAAGTCAGGGGCAGTTTCACAAAAAGAAAATAGAAAAATAATATACAGTCAGGACTCAATACCCATACAGTGTAATTAGTAAGGTTTTAGAATAGTTTCTATATATATTAAGAAACAAAATACATTAATTATAAATGAACAGCTAAGATATTTTACAAAACACAGTAAGAAAAGAAACGGAGCAGGCTTTGGCGCATGATGGTGGGGACCTCACCGGGCGAGACCCCAAAGAGGGGAACATTTTTTACCCCTAAAAGTTGGTTTGTATTGGGAACGAATATGATGATAGATGTTAAAGGAAGGATTTAAAGCTGATGTACTCGTTCATACCTGGGTATCTGGTGGCATCTAAGGTGTATATCCACCTAGTTTCGAGTTGGAGGAGGCGATTGTCAATGTCCCCTCCGCGTATATTGAGGGGTAAATGTTCTAGGGCAGAAAATAGCATTGTAGTGGGGTCGAAATTGTGTTTTTGAGCTACATGACGATTTATCGCTGTTGAGATTTTCTTTTTGGATAGAGGTTTTATATGGTCCTGTATGCGGATGGAGAAAGCTCTCTTTGTTTTTCCGACATAAAAACATCCACAACGGCAGGTGGCTAGATAAATGACTCCCACAGTGTTACACGTAACCCGATGTTTGGGCTTGTGTAGATTCCCATTTGGTAATAAGGTGTTAATGGAATTGGACAGGAACATACATGATTCACAATGTCCACAGGAAAAAGTACCAGATTGATCCATTTTTTTTGGGTCATCTGGAGCATAAAAGTGACTCGAGGTGAGCTTATCGCTAAGGGATAATGGTCGCCGGTAGGTGATTTCTGGGTATGTTTTTACATACTGTCCTACTATGGGGTCCGATGATAGTAGGGGCCAAAATGTATTTATAGTATTCCTAACTTGGACTGACTGATTGGAGTATTGAGTAATGAGACGTACAGGTTGGTTTAGTTGAAGATTTTTGTCCCTGAAGATTAGTTCCTTTCGTTCCAAACGTTTAACTCTATTAAATGATTGTTTAAGTAAATTATGGCTGTAGCCTCTAGATTTCAATCTTCGATATAGTTCATAAGATGCTTGGTAAAAGTCTTTATCATTGGTACAATTTCTTCTTATTCGCAAATATTGGCTGTACGGTATACTTTTTAGAAGGTTTTTGGGGTGAGAGCTAGATGCATGCAATATGGTATTGCCAGCCGAGGCTTTTCTGTATAGCGAGGAGTATAGTTTACCTTCGCTATTGATAGTTATAGTAAGATCAAGAAAAGTAATCATTTGTTGGCTATACTCCAAAGAGAATTTAAGGTTGTAGGTATTGATGGAAATTTTATCGAAAAAACGTTGTAGGTCTGGATAAGTACCAGTCCAGAAGATTAAGATATCATCGATGTATCTCATCCATGAGATGATGTGCTGGGTAAAGCACCTCATCTCCGGGTCCAAAAGAATGTCCTTTTCCCACCCCCCCAGATACAGATTGGCGTAGGAAGGGGCACATTTAGTGCCCATTGCTACGCCCTGTATCTGGAGGTAGTGGGAAGATCCAAAGGTAAAATAATTTCTGGTCAAGATAAACTTAAGCAGAGATAAAACAAAGTTATTGTATTGTTGTGCATTGGGACCAAGGCATTCTAGTTGTTTAGCTACAACTTCCACTCCTCTTTCGTGGGGTATGGCGTTGTAGAGACATTCAACATCTAGCGCAACAAGATATGAATTTGCAGGTAGCTGCTGATTTTCAAGGACACGTAATAGGTGAATGGTATCCTTAATATATGAAGGAAGTGCAGACACTAATGGGGCGAGATGTTTGTCTACGAGTTCACTAGCTTTTTCTGTGAGCCCTTCACAGCCTGAAACAATAGGTCTGCCCGGAGGTTTTTTTATTGATTTGTGAAGTTTAGGAAGAGAGTAAAAGGTTGGAGTTTTGGGTTGAGTTACATGTAAGAATTTCCAAGTGTTGGTATCTATAGTTCCCTTTTTAGTTGCGTGAAAAATTAGATTTTGGTAATCTAAAATATAGGACTTGATTCTAGTGGGACAGATGGGTCTGTACCAATCGTGGTTGTCAAGGATGTCGTGGCACATATTCATGTAAGCCAGGACATCCATGACAACCACGTTTCCTCCTTTGTCGGAGGGTTTAATGACTATATTTCGATTGGACTGAAGGGATTTAAGAGCTTTCTGTTGTGCCTTGGTAAGGTTTGACATACCTGATTCATCTAAATTAAGTTTTTTTAATTCCTTGGTAGTTTGTTCCACAAATGCCCAAATGGCGGGATTCGTGGTTAGTGAGGGGAAGTTTCTGGATTTGGGTTTAAAGGGAGTGGGACAGGCGAATGTAGGGACCGGGGTAGTAGGTTCGTTTTGTGTGTTGTCCAAGAGATCGTCATCAGTTGGGTCAGCTTCGTCTAGGAGGGTCATTAGGTCCTCAAGGGCTTGAATTTCTGCTAAAGTTGGGACAGTATTATCTGTGTTGGCCATCTGGGTAGATATAGTTTTAGAATGATAAATTGTTTTATACAGTAATTTTCTCGCAAAGAGATGGAGATCTTTCACTAGTTGAAAACAGTCGAGGTCTGTGGAGGGGCAAAAGGTAAGACCCAGTTGTAAAACTTGGATCTGGGGTAGTGTTAAAGGAGTGGATGAAAGGTTTACAACATCAAGATTCGTTGTTGCAATCGGTTCTTTGGTGGTCTGGGAGGTTATGTCGGTGTTAAAGGTAGGTCTTGGTTCTGGCCTAAAAAAATAGGTGCCAGTTTTAGTTCCTGAGAAGGTATAGGGAACATAGTAGGTAAACAAGGTTCACTAGCTCTTCTAATGGGTGATGCAAGTGCAGGGGTAGAGAAATTGGAAGAATCCAAGACACACGAATGTGTGGTTGGTGGAGGTACGTTTGAAGAAGAAGATTGGTTTTTGAGATAGGGAGTAGAGATATTGGAAGTTTTTGGACGAGTGCTGGAAGGTCTAGTTAAGGTACTCGTACTTAGGGCTCGTTTAATTAGCTCTGAGGATGGAATATGTTGATCATTCTTACGTTTTTTAGTGATGGGGTCCTGAGTGAGTTCGTGGTAGGTTGTGCTTGAGCTAAAGGAGTTGGATGAAGTACTAGGTGGGTCAGTATTGTTCTTAGATGGTTGAAAGTTAGATGATTTTGTCGGTGCTCTGGGAAAAGTGGGATTGTCCCATTTATAGGCATAGCCATTTTGATGAGCAGATTTGTCCCTTAGAAATTTATTTTCTTTATTGCTGATGATGTTTAAAGTGTATTCCTCAATATGTGCCCGTAGGTTTTTATCCTTGTGGGCAAAACGGGGGGACGATAGACATAAAATATGATTTTCATACCAATCAGAGACCGAGGTATCGAGTTGGTCAAGTTCACATTCATACTGTTTACATAGTATGGATATCATACCAAATGAGCAGGTCTGAAGATTAAATTCCCAAGAGGATTTAAGAACATCATTCACTTTTTTCACATTAGGGAAAATTTGAATTCGTAGTCCCCAAGGGACAATTTGATGTTCAACATATTTTTCAAAATACGTTTTGTGCCAGTATATTCGTACCTTTTTTTCCAAGAGACGTTGGAGTCGCATAAAGTCACGATCTAGATCGGCATCAGAAATATTGGTGGTATTCTGGGATTGTTGTATTTTGGTCATCAATCCCTTCCATGCCTCCCCGGTGAGGTCAACCATCATGCGCCAAAGCGTTGTAAAGCTCTCAATGATAAACAGATATTTGTTATCAATTTTATAGACAATTAATTAACAGTTCATTACAGTATATTTCTAGAGTTTTTACCTGAGTAAGTATTTTTTAAGAAGAGCGAGTGAACTGTGTGTATCCCCCAAAGAAAAATAGTTTAAATATGATAGAATTAATTAAGGACCATCTGTCAAGGGCTGGTGTATTGAAACACCCGGGACAGAAAGTAATATACAAAAAGGCAGAGAGGGTCCATTATATAATACAGCACCTCATCCCTTGATATAAAAGTATCAGTGTGGAGGGGATAGTGGATTAGGGATTATAGCGGTGCGAGAATAACATAGAAGAGTCGGGGTGCACTCACAGTTCAATGCTCATAATACTTGTTAATTGATAAAACGGTTTTTATTACATATAGAAAAATTGCATAAGTACAAAAAAGAAGAAAAAAATATATATATGAATACACAAAAAATTGACAATGTATTATTTTTATAAGCAAGACTCAGTTGTGTAAGTCTTGACAAATGATTAAAATTTTCATTTACAACGACAAGTAAACATTGATATAGAAAACAGTACAAAGTTGACAATAAATTCAGGTTATACACATGAAATTTTAGGGGTGCAAATCACACTTAGTGTGAGTAAAGTGACCTGAGATGGACTAGGTGAGTCTTAGTAGACTGTTCCGACATGTTTCGCCATAACAATGGCTTCCTCAGGGTGCGTCTACTTTACGTAATTGGTATGTCTAGTAGAGAAAATATCATGATTAGTTCCATTCAGTACTCGGTAAGATAGAAAGTTAGACCCATTTGGATAGAAAAGAATAGAAAAAGGGACAAAATTCTTATAGAGAAGACCGGGAGAGTTCTATTAGTTACCAAACCCAGGGGAAATGCTTATGCCCCTCCTTCCCTGATGGAAAGAAGAAGGGAGAGGTCCCCCCTACCACCCTCCAAAGCTTACCCTAGTCGGTGTGTAGGTCAGATTCAGCCACAGCCGTGGGGCGAGGCAGTCATGCAGGGTGCCAAAAAGGCCTAGTAGAAGGCGGGAGCAACCAGATTGGATATTGGATGTTATATCTAGTTGAAGAGGAATGAACCATGATTCAGGGAGAGAATGAATAATAAAAGGTAATTTAAATAGTGTTGTGAGTCCATGAAAAATTGGTTCATGAACTTGACGCCATACACTACATAGAGGACAATGTCTCAAATATTTACTTACTTTCATTAATTATGGAAAACGGTTGGAGATGATGAATAATGCAAGAGCCAAAGGGTTCTACAAAAGTAACCAAATTAAAAACAGGAGGCACCTGAGAAAACAGTAGATAAGCAAGGAGTTGCGTTATTGTGCAGGATATTAGGGGGGGGGGGGGGGAAGGACCGTAAATTTGATAAGGTTATGTGAAAAGATGAGCAAATACCTGTCTTTAGAGTATAAGGTACACAGCCCCGTTCTGCCTATAATATGCGATTACAGGCACCCTTAAAATAAGGGAGGAAAGAAGAGGTGTCCAATCAGTCAAAAATCCGAAAAAAGCTGCGAAGAGATAATGTTCAAATAGCCCTCTTAGGTATCAAATAGACTGAGAGGAATACCAATGGGGAACAGAAAGGAGATTGAGTTGCTTACTTGAATGCAGACAGGTGTAGTGCGTCAGGTGCCTCCAGAGTCCTGTGATGGACTGAAGCAGCAGGCTGGTTTTTATACCGCCTTCCCGATCGAGGGGGCGTGGGGCCGCCCCTTGATCAGCGGACAGAAGAGCCTGAGCGCATGCGCACAGCGCGCCTCCGCCGGGAGCCTACAATGACCATAGTTCCCGGCGGTGGGCGCGCAGCGAGCGTGATGACGTAATCGCCGTATAACGGCGAATAGATGGCAGAGGCTAGAGGTGGGCGGGCTTGTAAAGTCCGCCCTCGGGTGTCCATACTAGGCAGGAAGGCTGGCCCAAAGCGAGACATGTCCGCCCCCAGGAGGCGGCCGAACCTAGGCAGCCGAACGATGGTAAGAGGGCACTTGGGAGGGAAAAAGGAAGGGGGAAAAGTGAGAGGGGCATGATGGACCGAGGCCAGTAGGGGCTATACATTAAAGGCATTCCTGTGGGTTGGAAAAATAGAAAATATTCTCACCGGTCAAAAACTCTACCTAAGGGCTATCAATACCAAATAAATGGGATTTAAGCATGTTTTGATTATAACTAGTTAGGAATGTTAGCTGATTAGATCTATATAAGCAGAGTGAAATTTAAACAAAGATACAAAAGGGATCTAGACATGTCAGGCCAAATTGAAATTGGTCAAGCGTCTATTAAAGAAGTCAGGGGCAGTTTCACAAAAAGAAAATAGAAAAATAATATACAGTCAGGACTCAATACCCATACAGTGTAATTAGTAAGGTTTTAGAATAGTTTCTATATATATTAAGAAACAAAATACATTAATTATAAATGAACAGCTAAGATATTTTACAAAACACAGTAAGAAAAGAAACGGAGCAGGCTTTGGCGCATGATGGTGGGGACCTCACCGGGCGAGACCCCAAAGAGGGGAACATTTTTTACCCCTAAAAGTTGGTTTGTATTGGGAACGAATATGATGATAGATGTTAAAGGAAGGATTTAAAGCTGATGTACTCGTTCATACCTGGGTATCTGGTGGCATCTAAGGTGTATATCCACCTAGTTTCGAGTTGGAGGAGGCGATTGTCAATGTCCCCTCCGCGTATATTGAGGGGTAAATGTTCTAGGGCAGAAAATAGCATTGTAGTGGGGTCGAAATTGTGTTTTTGAGCTACATGACGATTTATCGCTGTTGAGATTTTCTTTTTGGATAGAGGTTTTATATGGTCCTGTATGCGGATGGAGAAAGCTCTCTTTGTTTTTCCGACATAAAAACATCCACAACGGCAGGTGGCTAGATAAATGACTCCCACAGTGTTACACGTAACCCGATGTTTGGGCTTGTGTAGATTCCCATTTGGTAATAAGGTGTTAATGGAATTGGACAGGAACATACATGATTCACAATGTCCACAGGAAAAAGTACCAGATTGATCCATTTTTTTTGGGTCATCTGGAGCATAAAAGTGACTCGAGGTGAGCTTATCGCTAAGGGATAATGGTCGCCGGTAGGTGATTTCTGGGTATGTTTTTACATACTGTCCTACTATGGGGTCCGATGATAGTAGGGGCCAAAATGTATTTATAGTATTCCTAACTTGGACTGACTGATTGGAGTATTGAGTAATGAGACGTACAGGTTGGTTTAGTTGAAGATTTTTGTCCCTGAAGATTAGTTCCTTTCGTTCCAAACGTTTAACTCTATTAAATGATTGTTTAAGTAAATTATGGCTGTAGCCTCTAGATTTCAATCTTCGATATAGTTCATAAGATGCTTGGTAAAAGTCTTTATCATTGGTACAATTTCTTCTTATTCGCAAATATTGGCTGTACGGTATACTTTTTAGAAGGTTTTTGGGGTGAGAGCTAGATGCATGCAATATGGTATTGCCAGCCGAGGCTTTTCTGTATAGCGAGGAGTATAGTTTACCTTCGCTATTGATAGTTATAGTAAGATCAAGAAAAGTAATCATTTGTTGGCTATA
Source organism: Lithobates sylvaticus (assembly GCA_028564925.1). Classification (NCBI taxonomy): domain Eukaryota; kingdom Metazoa; phylum Chordata; class Amphibia; order Anura; family Ranidae; genus Lithobates; species Lithobates sylvaticus. Next base: position 370,673,445 of record CM053026.1, on the reverse strand, counting down.
CTCCAAAGAGAATTTAAGGTTGTAGGTATTGATGGAAATTTTATCGAAAAAACGTTGTAGGTCTGGATAAGTACCAGTCCAGAAGATTAAGATATCATCGATGTATCTCATCCATGAGATGATGTGCTGGGTAAAGCACCTCATCTCCGGGTCCAAAAGAATGTCCTTTTCCCACCCCCCCAGATACAGATTGGCGTAGGAAGGGGCACATTTAGTGCCCATTGCTACGCCCTGTATCTGGAGGTAGTGGGAAGATCCAAAGGTAAAATAATTTCTGGTCAAGATAAACTTAAGCAGAGATAAAACAAAGTTATTGTATTGTTGTGCATTGGGACCAAGGCATTCTAGTTGTTTAGCTACAACTTCCACTCCTCTTTCGTGGGGTATGGCGTTGTAGAGACATTCAACATCTAGCGCAACAAGATATGAATTTGCAGGTAGCTGCTGATTTTCAAGGACACGTAATAGGTGAATGGTATCCTTAATATATGAAGGAAGTGCAGACACTAATGGGGCGAGATGTTTGTCTACGAGTTCACTAGCTTTTTCTGTGAGCCCTTCACAGCCTGAAACAATAGGTCTATTTGCGAATAAGAAGAAATTGTACCAATGATAAAGACTTTTACCAAGCATCTTATGAACTATATCGAAGATTGAAATCTAGAGGCTACAGCCATAATTTACTTAAACAATCATTTAATAGAGTTAAACGTTTGGAACGAAAGGAACTAATCTTCAGGGACAAAAATCTTCAACTAAACCAACCTGTACGTCTCATTACTCAATACTCCAATCAGTCAGTCCAAGTTAGGAATACTATAAATACATTTTGGCCCCTACTATCATCGGACCCCATAGTAAGACAGTATGTAAAAACATACCCAGAAATCACCTACCGGCGACCATTATCCCTTAGCGATAAGCTCACCTCGAGTCACTTTTATGCTCCAGATGACCCAAAAAAAATGGATCAATCTGGTACTTTTTCCTGTGGACATTGTGAATCATGTATGTTCCTGTCCAATTCCATTAACACCTTATTACCAAATGGGAATCTACACAAGCCCAAACATCGGGTTACGTGTAACACTGTGGGAGTCATTTATCTAGCCACCTGCCGTTGTGGATGTTTTTATGTCGGAAAAACAAAGAGAGCTTTCTCCATCCGCATACAGGACCATATAAAACCTCTATCCAAAAAGAAAATCTCAACAGCGATAAATCGTCATGTAGCTCAAAAACACAATTTTGACCCCACTACAATGCTATTTTCTGCCCTAGAACATTTACCCCTCAATATACGCGGAGGAGACATTGACAATCGCCTCCTCCAACTCGAAACTAGGTGGATATACACCTTAGATGCCACCAGATACCCAGGTATGAACGAGTACATCAGCTTTAAATCCTTCCTTTAACATCTATCATCATATTCGTTCCCAATACAAACCAACTTTTAGGGGTAAAAAATGTTCCCCTCTTTGGGGTCTCGCCCGGTGAGGTCCCCACCATCATGCGCCAAAGCCTGCTCCGTTTCTTTTCTTACTGTGTTTTGTAAAATATCTTAGCTATTTATTTATAATTAATGTATTTTGTTTCTTAATATATATAGAAACTATTCTAAAACCTTACTAATTACACTGTATGGGTATTGAGTCCTGACTGTATATTATTTTTCTATTTTCTTTTTGTGAAACTGCCCCTGACTTCTTTAATAGACGCTTGACCAATTTCAATTTGGCCTGACATGTCTAGATCCCTTTTGTATCTTTGTTTAAATTTCACTCTGCTTATATAGATCTAATCAGCTAACATTCCTAACTAGTTATAATCAAAACATGCTTAAATCCCATTTATTTGGTATTGATAGCCCTTAGGTAGAGTTTTTGACCGGTGAGAATATTTTCTATTTTTCCAACCCACAGGAATGCCTTTAATGTATAGCCCCTACTGGCCTCGGTCCATCATGCCCCTCTCACTTTTCCCCCTTCCTTTTTCCCTCCCAAGTGCCCTCTTACCATCGTTCGGCTGCCTAGGTTCGGCCGCCTCCTGGGGGCGGACATGTCTCGCTTTGGGCCAGCCTTCCTGCCTAGTATGGACACCCGAGGGCGGACTTTACAAGCCCGCCCACCTCTAGCCTCTGCCATCTATTCGCCGTTATACGGCGATTACGTCATCACGCTCGCTGCGCGCCCACCGCCGGGAACTATGGTCATTGTAGGCTCCCGGCGGAGGCGCGCTGTGCGCATGCGCTCAGGCTCTTCTGTCCGCTGATCAAGGGGCGGCCCCACGCCCCCTCGATCGGGAAGGCGGTATAAAAACCAGCCTGCTGCTTCAGTCCATCACAGGACTCTGGAGGCACCTGACGCACTACACCTGTCTGCATTCAAGTAAGCAACTCAATCTCCTTTCTGTTCCCCATTGGTATTCCTCTCAGTCTATTTGATACCTAATAGGGCTATTTGAACATTATCTCTTCGCAGCTTTTTTCGGATTTTTGACTGATTGGACACCTCTTCTTTCCTCCCTTATTTTAAGGGTGCCTGTAATCGCATATTATAGGCAGAACGGGGCTGTGTACCTTATACTCTAAAGACAGGTATTTGCTCATCTTTTCACATAACCTTATCAAATTTACGGTCCTTTTTTTTTTTTCCCCCCCCCCCCCCCCCCCCCCCCTAATATCCTGCACAATAACGCAACTCCTTGCTTATCTACTGTTTTCTCAGGTGCCTCCTGTTTTTAATTTGGTTACTTTTGTAGAACCCTTTGGCTCTTGCATTATTCATCATCTCCAACCGTTTTCCATAATTAATGAAAGTAAGTAAATATTTGAGACATTGTCCTCTATGTAGTGTATGGCGTCAAGTTCATGAACCAATTTTTCATGGAGTCACAACACTATTTAAATTACCTTTTATTATTCATTCTCTCCCTGAATCATGGTTCATTCCTCTTCAACTAGATATAACATCCAATATCCAATCTGGTTGCTCCCGCCTTCTACTAGGCCTTTTTGGCACCCTGCATGACTGCCTCGCCCCACGGCTGTGGCTGAATCTGACCTACACACCGACTAGGGTAAGCTTTGGAGGGTGGTAGGGGGGACCTCTCCCTTCTTCTTTCCATCAGGGAAGGAGGGGCATAAGCATTTCCCCTGGGTTTGGTAACTAATAGAACTCTCCCGGTCTTCTCTATAAGAATTTTGTCCCTTTTTCTATTCTTTTCTATCCAAATGGGTCTAACTTTCTATCTTACCGAGTACTGAATGGAACTAATCATGATATTTTCTCTACTAGACATACCAATTACGTAAAGTAGACGCACCCTGAGGAAGCCATTGTTATGGCGAAACATGTCGGAACAGTCTACTAAGACTCACCTAGTCCATCTCAGGTCACTTTACTCACACTAAGTGTGATTTGCACCCCTAAAATTTCATGTGTATAACCTGAATTTATTGTCAACTTTGTACTGTTTTCTATATCAATGTTTACTTGTCGTTGTAAATGAAAATTTTAATCATTTGTCAAGACTTACACAACTGAGTCTTGCTTATAAAAATAATACATTGTCAATTTTTTGTGTATTCATATATATATTTTTTTCTTCTTTTTTGTACTTATGCAATTTTTCTATATGTAATAAAAACCGTTTTATCAATTAACAAGTATTATGAGCATTGAACTGTGAGTGCACCCCGACTCTTCTATGTTATTCTCGCACCGCTATAATCCCTAATCCACTATCCCCTCCACACTGATACTTTTATATCAAGGGATGAGGTGCTGTATTATATAATGGACCCTCTCTGCCTTTTTGTATATTACAAGTTAAAAATAATTTTTAGGAATCAAGGAACCCCTGTTTAAAGTTATTATATGTACAACTCATGCTACATAGAGTAATTGACACACACAGCAGATCACTTTTAAGCATTTTAACACCCCTGCTCTATTCATCAAAAATTTTTACGTAATAATTATAAAATGAATGCCCTATTTTATGCTCACCAGCACCCCCTTCTAATTTGTCCACTCCTACCCCATTGGAGCATTCCACGATGCTTAAAAAATCTATATAGATTATATAGATACTTTTCTTGTATGTCATCAAAAATGCCATAAAACTATCCCCTATTTTGTAGACACTATAACTTTTGCGCAAACCAATCAATAAACGCTTATTGCGATTTTTTTTTACCAAAAATATGTGGAATACCTATCGGCCTAAACTAAGGGGAAAAAAATGTTTTTTATATATTTTTTTAGGGATATTTATTATAGCAAAAATTCAACAATAATGCGTTTTTTCAAAATTGTTGCTACTTTTTTGTTTATAGAGCAAAAAATAAAAACCACAGAGGTGATCAAATACCACCAAAAGAAAGCACTATTTGTGGAAAAAAAAGGACAAAAAAAAGGCTGTCAATTTTGTTTGGGAGCCACGTTGCACGACTGCGCAATTGTCAGTTAAAGCGACGCAGTGCCGAAATCGCAAAAAGTGCTCTGGTCTTTGGCCAGCAAAATGGTCCGGGGCTTAAGTGGTTAATCCTGCTCTCTGCTGTGTTTTCTTGTTAGTCCAGGGTGTGAGGCAGAGCCTTAATGTCATATGCTCACAGGAAGTAGGTTAGATCACCCTGGGCATTATAATAGTCAGAGCCTCAGACATGAAAAAATGTAATCCCTTTCCATTGGTGGTCTGTGGGAAGAATTCCTGCCCTGTTACATTGAAGGTCAGTGGAAAGGTTGCCCTTCTTACAGACAGCTAATTTTTGTCAGTGGTTACCAATAGGAAGAGGCTTCACTGGTCCCAGTGACAATACTGGAGCTACAGTATATAGACATTATCAAGTGATTGACCAATCCACTAATGATAACTTTTCAAGAGGCTTCTAACAACTTCTAGAGGAAGCGTATCAAACTGATGTTTTTTGGGTGATATGTGTACCTCTTATGCCCCGTACACACGGTCGGATATTCCGATGGAAAAAGTCTGATCGGATTATGTTGTTGGAAAATCCGATCATGTGTGGGCTCTAGCGGGCTTTTTCCGTCGGAATTTCTGACGGAAAAAATTTTGAGAGCAGGATCTAAAATTTTCCAACAACAAAATCCAATCAGACTGTTTTGAGAATTCCGACGCACAAAGTGCCACGCATGCTCAGAAAAAATTTGGAGACAAAAGCTATTGGCTACTGGCCTCTACATAGTCCCATCGTACGTGTTATACGTCATCTCGTTCCGTACGATCGGATTTTCCGACAACTTTGTCCGACCGTGTGTGTGCAACACCAGTTTAGGACAAAATTCGTCGGAAAAAATCTGACAGATTTTGTGGTCGGAATGTCTGACCATGTTTACGGGCATAACTCCTTTTTTTGTAGCCCTCAGTCAGTTTATGCCAGCTTTCTCAATCTTTTCAACACAGAGGAACCCTGGAATTAATGTTCTAGTCTCAAGGAACCCCTGCTAAAAGTTACAATAGCTACAACTCATAATATGTTAGTGTGATGGTCAGTGTGAAGAATTCTCCTTACAATTTTGGTCATTGGGAAGAATTACCCCTTGCAGATAGCTAAAGAAAATGTTGTTAGTGGGAATTTATCTGAGAGACAGAAAATCCTCATTGCTTCCAGAGGAACCCTGGTTGGGAAACCCTGATCTAAATAGAATAAGGACCCCAACTATTCTCCAGTTTATACAAACCACACTTCCTGACAGAAAATATAATTTTAAATACATTATGAAATGTTTTCTGGCTCCTCTCTCTTTTAGTAAAATATGACAAGTTGCAATTATTGCTATAATGTTAATTGCCTAAATTGTTCTCAGTATGCTTACAGGCTCACTTATTGAGTTTGAGGAACCTTTAGTTGAAAAAGGTTGTCCTAGACCTGTCTTTTTACCATCAGGAACCCATGAAATTGTTTTCAGACCTTAGGGAACCCCTGCTAAAATGATTCAGTCTGTAGTTCATTGTACCTTAACATGATCAGAAAGATGTAGACATAATAAATAAAATAACAAAGAATTTGGTAAGGCCTAATGGTCAGCAGAAAAAAATACCCCATTACAGTACATATTTAGTCAGTTTGAAAAAAGTCCATCTAATTCAACCAAAAAAAAAAAAATTAAAAGAATCATACAATCCCATATAAACAATCCTATACCCACAGTTGATCCAGAGGAAGGCGAAAAATCACAGCAAAGTATGATCCAATTTGCTACAGCAGGGGAAAAAAAATATTCCTGGTCCCCCAAGAGGCAATAGGATATTCCCTGGATCAACTAGCTATAAATATTAGTACCCAGTTACATTATGTACATTTAGGAAAGAATTCAGGCCTTTTTTAAAGCAATCTACTGAGCTGGTCAGAAGGGAGTCTATTCCACATTTTCACAGCTCTTACTGTGAAGAAACCTTTCTGTATTTGGAGATTAAATTTCTTTTCCTCCAGACGTAAAAAGTCCCCTTGTCCTCTGTGATGACCTTAAAATGAATAACTCAACACCAAATTCACCATATGGAGCCCTTATGTATTTGTACATGTTGATCATACCCCCCCCCCTTAATCTCCTCTTCTCAAGAGAGAATAAATTCAGTTCCTCTAATCGTTTATCATAGCTGAGCTCCTCAATGCATCTTTTCAGTTTGGTTGCCCTTCTCTGCACTCTCTCCAGTTACTTGATATCCTTTTTGAGAACTGGTGCCCAAAACTGAACTGCAAGTTCAAGGATGAGGTCTTACTAATGATTTGTACATGGGCAGTTGGAAGAATGTCTGTGGTTACAAGTGGAGAGGTTTCACTGGTCCCATGCCAATTGCTCTGCTGAGTAATGTTGGTATCAGAACTATGCAGGAACCTTCAGGCAGTAGATCAATCTGCCAATGTACAAGGAAACCCTGGCAACATCTGGAGGAACCCTAGTGTTCCACAGAACTTTTGTTGAGAAAAGTTTACCTTGGTGTTGCTGACAAGTGTATACGTCAAGGATGGAATACAAAGACAACAGCAATAGCTGTCTAATCTCAACTCATATACTGTAACATTTTGTGTGAACACCTGGGGACAATATTCCAGTAGTGTACAACCTTTTAACATGTTAGCGTCTGGTTAGGAGTGGGTGACCTATGGAGGGAGGACACAGAAATAACATGGCTCTAAACTAGCACTAGACTAACTAACATCAAGACTGTACAGTATGTTACAAATATAATTTACAGTATTAGATAATGCATACTGAGATAAAGTATAATAATAGAAATTGCCAGCTGATAAAGATTAGCAAGTCTAAAGCCTAGTACTCATGGGCTGAATGTTAGTTCAATAGAAACCGTCCGACATTCGGCCCATGTTACTACAGCTGGCCCAACAGACGGCGTCGTTCAGCTGGCTTCTGTCAAAAAGGCATGACCGAAAAAGGTCCGCCGATCAGCTCCCGATCACAGCTCTCATAACACAATAGAACAGAAGAGGAAAGCCCGCTGGGCTGAACAAAAAAAAAAAAAAAATAGCACTGTGTACCAGGCTAAAGCCTGGTACACACTATTCGTTTTTTCAGTTCAACCCAACGGGTTGAAGAAAAAAAACTGTCAGCTCAGTGGTTGGCGCCACTATACATGTCAGCTCCGGTTGGAGCCGCTATACATGCAAAGCTGGTATAGCGATCTCCCCCACTGAGCTATTGTCTTCTGCCACAGGGATGGCCCCCCCACTAGAACACTCTGATCAGCGCTCTCTGCCATTGGCTGAGAGCGCTGATCGAGAGGCGGTTGGCTGCTGGTTTTCCAGCATGCAGGTCCGAAAGAAGCCGACCAAACGGCCAGCTTCTGTTGGACAGACCAACATAGACACAGGCCAAATGTCGGGTGTTTCTTTTTGAACCGGAAAATGTCTCCCGACATTCGGCCCGTGTGTACGCGGCTTTAACCCTGCAGGAGAAAAGGTGACAGAGGTGAAGGTAAGTATATTACCTGCATTGTATACAGCACTGTTTGTTTACTTTTTTAAGGTGATTTTGGTAATTTAAGAGACATTAAAAGCCTTTAGGCAGTCCAGCCCAAGAGATTCCTACTATAACTTAGATGTGTTTTGGGAAGGCCTACCCTTTACATTTACCAGTAGAAGTTTTAAATCAATCTAGCCAATGGGAAAATAAGCATGGTCCTAAATTAACAATTAAAGCATATCTTAAAAAGTTACCAAAACAGATTTTGCTTCAGAGCGGTCCAGCCAGGAGGTAAAAATGTATGGTTATAAATAATGCATTTTTCTCAATTTAAAAAATATGAGTTTTAATAAAGGTACAAAGTTTTACAATTATATAAGCAAACATTATATGCTGTTGGCAAAAATTGTCAGCAAGCTGAGTTTCTGTCCAGATGCCCAAAAACCTCTCCAAGTTGTGAGACACACAAACCTATTTAGCCTGCGATAAGAAATCTTTATTAGCATTCTGTAATGGTCAGGGTTGATAAGACATTTGGGCGGGAAGACAAGTTTTGCAGACACTCCTTATTCAAAATTAAGCTTATTTTGAAATGACTGTGCCTAGCAGTTGAAGCAATAGAACGAACCAGCAGCGTCAATAAAAATGGATGGTTTTAAAATAGACCATCACTCTTTGGAAGAAGCAGAACACTCTGCTCCAGCAAGTCAGCACCATGAAGAGGAGAAAGAAGCTCCAGGTAAGACAGCAAAACTTTTTATGTCATTGTAAATGAAAGAACATATGCTAAGCTACTCATACATATTACAGAATGATCTTTAACACAGAACATTCTTCTGTACTGTAAACAGACTTACACTGCAGTTATGTATGTATCATGTGAAACTGATATACTGTATGTAAATATGGGACTAAGTTGCAATTTGACCTAGAAAATGCTTATTCGAAAACTCTAGCACTGGGTTAATAATATAAATAGAAATGTATACCTGTCATGTTAATACATTATCAATTCTTAAGCAGGCATGCTGGCTTAAAAATATTTTAAATATTTATCTTTCTTAAAAAAAAAAAAAAATTGTTTGTTTTTAAAATATTTAAACTCACAATCACCTTCACAGATTGTAATCTGAATTTAATCAAGTAAAATTTAAGTGACATGCATGCTGTACATATGCTGTGCATAAAATTTGAAAATTCCCTATCCCTAATTTTTTTTTTCATGTCAGCAACTCAAAAAGAATTGAGGCCAAAGCATTAGCATGACAGTCAAAAAGTTGGCATTCTCAAAAGGACAATTCCTTAACAGCACCCTCCTTTATTCTCTCATGGCAAGGCAAATATACAAATGCAAATATACAAAGTTGACTTTCCACTTACTGCACATGTACATTTATATGGGTTTCTTATTGTTTAATATAACTTATTTGGAAATTAGCTTTATCTTTTTTCCAGCAAGTTAAAGTGATAGCAAAAGTTTCCCTAATCTTCAATGAGAGACAAAAATATTAACACGTGAGAAGCCTTAAAAAATGTAAAAGTCCTAAGCACCCATTGTTTTTTACACTTGTTAACATATTAATGGAAGATGCTGCCAATGAAGGACAAACACGTCTTGCAGTTCTGGGTCAGGGGTTTGAATCCAACTGAGGATGCTATCTGCATAAAGTTTGTATGTTATCCATGTTTTAGCAGTCCTAAAAATATATTTGTAGGTTAATTGTCTTCAGGAATTCTACATATACTGTATTTTGCATTGTAATATGTCAGTGCTATATACATGCAATACATGAAATAGGGGTTAGTTTACAGGTCTGGTTAAATGAAAAGTGGGGCAGTGGTTTAAAGCAACCAGTCAAATTCATTATTTCTGAAAGCTGTTGGTTATGCCGGCCAAATGCACCAGTTTTACAGTTCATTTGAGGATCTACAGGAATGTTTGACACCTTGATAGGTAAAGCGGATAGAAAATGGGAATCCCCATTGATAAGCGATTTGACATTGCTGTAGATTACGAAATAAGGGTTTTATTGCACGGCGTTTACAGTGCCATCTTAATAGCATTGTGGCCCCTGGGCAAAGTAATGCACTGGGGCCCCCACTATCGCTCACCAAACGCAACCCAATCCCAGGTAGCAACCAGGATCACAAGAATCTATGTCCCCTTTTTTAAAGACCTCCTGTCTCCATCCCTCCCTCTGTTGCAGGTCCCTCCAACCTCTTCACCCTCCATCACTTCCATCCCTCTGTTACTCTATCTCTCCCTTCTTTTATCTTTCCACAACTCCTTGTGCCTTATATCCCTCCATCTTTTCTATCCTCCATCACTTCCATCCCTTTAGTATTCTGTCTCTCCCTCTTTCTTTCCATAACTCCATCCTTTGCTTCATCATTCCATTTCTCTGTCTCACTCACATCCCTCCATGCCTTGCTCTATCCCATCATCCATCTCTCTGTCACCCAGTCTATACCTCAATTTTTTAGGGCTCTTTCACACACACGTCCGTTTTCACGGACTCCGCTTGCTCAGTAGGGATCGCTCCGATGAGCCGATGGATGACAGGTCCGTCTCTGCTCACTGTAGAGAGACGGACCTGTCAGAGCTCTGCTGTCCTCTATGGGGGATCGGATGAAAACAGATCTGCCTGTCCGTTTTTATCCCATCTGCCAGAGGGATGGACAATAGGGTTTCCATCCGTCTGGATTAGCGAATTGGATGCCAGTGGACAGGTCACTGCTGACATCCGTCACTCCATAGAGATGAATGGAGCTTCTGATCAGGTCCGCCTGAAAAACTGATAGACAGACCTGAACGTGTATGTGTGAAAGGGGCCTAACTCACTCCTCACTCTTTCCATATATCTGTCCATCCACCTTCCCCATCACTCCACTACTCTCTTTCCATTATAAACAAATAAAAATACTCCAGTGCGCTTCCACACTAAATTTGCTCACTACTGACTAAAAAAATATATTAATAATAAACACCTTAAGACCATCAAGCACAATAATTAAATATATAATGATCATACATTTTATAAAACACACACTATACAACACCAGCACTTTTCATCTACAAAACCAGCCTGATCTGTGATATTATAAAATAATAAAAACGTGTGGTACTGGCGCTGGTTAGTGTGTTCCACAAATAAAAATGAGAGTAAATAAAATAAAATATTTTAGTGAGCTGCAGTTCCGTGCAATATAACCACCCATAGGTGGCTATTCAAAATAAAGAAAGAGTTGAAGTGGAAACCGCGCTAATTAATATTCAAAACACATTGTGGGTTCCCACCGCTAGTGTGTGCTGTGCTGTGGTGTCCCCACAATCTTTCAATCCCAAATGTGCAGGTGCTAGCCTGTCATATATTAATACCTTATTCAAATAAGGAAACAAAAATGTAAAAATGTGTCAGGTGCCAAGTGTTAGTTGTATGCCTTATTAGGCTATTTTAAAGTGCTTAGTGCATGTGGATATCATAGGTTGCTATCCTGTAGTGTTTAAGCTTAATATGTGCTGGTTACAGGGTTTGGTGCTCTTACTAAAAATAACAAATATATTCCATCAGTAGCCCATCTTCACTACCCCAAAAATGGTGATACAAAGGGACATATAAAGCAAATATCTATTACATGTGGTCTAGGTTTTCTAATAGCGTAATCAATACCATAGTTCCATCAGTTTAGCCATATAGAAAACAATTATTCAATTTTCCAATATCACAGCAATAAAATATAAACAAAAACAAAAAGCAGGGCTGAAAGGTGTATAAAGAGTCCGTGACACCACCGCTTGTGCTTGATAAAAGTATATATAATTTGTGCAGATTTCTTGCTTAGTGACCGTCACCACCTATGGAATGGATCACTTACCAGAACTTGGTAAGTGTAAAGCCTGCGGTTACTTTAGGATAACCAATCCTATCAATGGCCTCCCTCTTTCTCTCACCTCCTGGTCGGGTATTGTATGGGTATTTTGCGGACGGACTCCACAGCAGGTGTCCCCAAAAATGAAATAATAGACAGGGGGCTTCCAATAGTGAAGTATGTTTAACAAAGGGTCATTTATTAAAAGTAAATGGTTAAAAAGACTCACATGGTCCAGTGCCGCAGCTGGCACCAAGCATATCCAGCCTTGTGTTATAAAATCAGAGTTGATGTGCGTCCTGAACTCCCTTCCTGGTCTGAGGTCCCTCTCCCGGAAGTGATGCAAGCGCGTACGATTACCCAGCAGCCTCTACGCGTTTCGCAAAGGTTATTGCGTCATCAGGAAGCTGCTGGGTGTGTGGGTAATGTAGTTTATATGTATAAACTACATTACCCACACACCCAGCAGCTTCCTGATGACGCAATAACCTTTGCGAAACGCGTAGAGGCTGCTGGGTAATCGTACGCGCTTGCATCACTTCCGGGAGAGGGACCTCAGACCAGGAAGGGAGTTCAGGACGCACATCAACTCTGATTTTATAACACAAGGCTGGATATGCTTGGTGCCAGCTGCGGCACTGGACCATGTGAGTCTTTTTAACCATTTACTTTTAATAAATGACCCTTTGTTAAACATACTTCACTATTGGAAGCCCCCTGTCTATTATTTCATTTTTGGGGACACCTGCTGTGGAGTCCGTCCGCAAAATACCCATACAATACCCGACCAGGAGGTGAGAGAAAGAGGGAGGCCATTGATAGGATTGGTTATCCTAAAGTAACCGCAGGCTTTACACTTACCAAGTTCTGGTAAGTGATCCATTCCATAGGTGGTGACGGTCACTAAGCAAGAAATCTGCACAAATTATATATACTTTTATCAAGCACAAGCGGTGGTGTCACGGACTCTTTATACACCTTTCAGCCCTGCTTTTTGTTTTTGTTTATATTTTATTGCTGTGATATTGGAAAATTGAATAATTGTTTTCTATATGGCTAAACTGATGGAACTATGGTATTGATTACGCTATTAGAAAACCTAGACCACATGTAATAGATATTTGCTTTATATGTCCCTTTGTATCACCATTTTTGGGGTAGTGAAGATGGGCTACTGATGGAATATATTTGTTATTTTTAGTAAGAGCACCAAACCCTGTAACCAGCACATATTAAGCTTAAACACTACAGGATAGCAACCTATGATATCCACATGCACTAAGCACTTTAAAATAGCCTAATAAGGCATACAACTAACACTTGGCACCTGACACATTTTTGCATTTTTGTTTCCTTATTTGAATAAGGTATTAATATATGACAGGCTAGCACCTGCACATTTGGGATTGAAAGATTGTGGGGACACCACAGCACAGCACACACTAGCGGTGGGAACCCACAATGTGTTTTGAATATTAATTAGCGCGGTTTCCACTTCAACTCTTTCTTGATCTGTGATATTGTTGCTGCCTCCCCTCTCCTGGCATGCTGGTATTTGTAGTGCCACAGCCTGACACATGAGGTGGTCATGAAGGAGAGGAGGCTGTGCCTGGTGAGCGGATAATGGGTAGGGACAGGGAGGGAGGGGTGATAGAGATTGGGGGGAGATCTCAGAAAACGTGCTTCCTTTGGAAGCAGAGCAGTTCACAGCCACACACAAAAATTATCTAGTGTAACAGCATGAGACAGGAGCCTGCTACACAAAGCCCATTCTCTCCCCCTCTCTCTCCCTCCTCCTGCCCACTAAGATAAGCCACTGACAGGACTGCATGTTGTTCAGCTAGCTTACCTTAGGCTAGGCTGAACTCCATCCTCCACTGCAGGCTGGCTCCACTCCTCCCCCTCTCAGCTTTTCCTATGAGGAACTTGAAAAAGGCACGCTGAGAGAAAGGGGGAGGGTACAAATAGCTTCACTCACTCAGATAGATGATCGGAGACTCTCAGTCTCCGCCGGCTCCTACTGGGAACTGCACATGCACAGTTGAGCTGAGAGTGAGTACTGCATCCCCCTAGATTGGCGCCAGCTCTGATGGGGCCCCATGAGCACTTGGGGCCCCTGGGTAAGACGGCCCTGGGTCGCTGGGCAGGTGGGGCCCCCCAGGCAAGTGGGCCCCCAGGCAACTGCCCAGAATGCCCAATGCGAAAAGACAGCCCTGGGCATTTAGCCACAGTAATTGGGGAAAGGTCAGCAAAATTCTGATAAGAATGATCTTGAAAGATGAGGGAATCTTTTCCTCTAGCTGCAGCCATGAGTTGTTCTGGTTTGCATGGTGTTAAAGCTCTGAGAATTCTATTCATCTCCAAATGATTGACGGTAGTAGTTCTTGGAAAAGTGCGGTCATAGTAGAATGAAGGTCAACAATAGTCTCAGGTATTCCTCGTATATGAAGATTTGATCGACGTGCTCTATTTTTGAAGTCCTGTGTGTTTGCAGAATAAGGTTTTCTTCCTTAAAGCGGAGCTCCACCCTAAAGTGGAACTTCCGCTTATCGGATTCCTCCCCCCCTCCGGTGCCACAATTGGCACGTTTCAGGGGGGAGGGGGGTGCAGATACGTGGATAATCCAGGTATCTGCACCCACTTCCGGGACAAGCTAGCCGCAGTTGCCCCGCCCCTATCCGCAGATGCCCACCCCCCCCCGCTGTGTCCTGGGAAACACAGTTCCCAGGACACAACAGGGACCAGTAAAGACGCGCAGCGCGACTCGCGCATGCGTAGTAGGGAACCGGGCAGTGAAGCCGCAACGCTTCACTTCCTGATTCCCTGACAGAGGATGGCGGTGGGGGCAGCCGAGAGACGAGCGATTGCTCGTCATCTTCTGCCGACATCGCTGGAACCTGGAACAGGTAAGTGTCCATTTATTAAAATTCAGCAGCTGCAGTATTTGTAGCTGCTGACTTTTAATATTTTTTTGTTAAGGTGGACTCCCTCTTTAAGAGTCTCTAATTCATTATCATGGGACAGTACATTCGTTTCCATGTCATCCACTCTGATTTCTAGGTCAGAAGTGCGCCGGCCTAACTCACGGATTTCTTTTGTGGTCTGCTTTAAGGCTTTCTGTAACATTTTTTATATTTGTCTCAAAATATTTGGATGTAGGGCGCACCAAAGACCATTTTATTTATCCCATGGTCACTGAGGAGGCTTATGGTAAGATTATTTTCAGTTTACCATGCCTTGCGGGTGTCTTTATCAGCCGAGGAGTCCAGAGAGAATGGATCTTCAGCTGGACATGTCTGTTGCCGGCGACTCTGAGTTTTCAAAAAGAAACGTTTTCTATTTTTTTTTTATTTGGGCTTTTTTTTTACTTTGAATGTGTTCTTTTTTTTCTCTGTCATGTAACAGAGAAAGTAAAATTATATAGCACTGAATGAAAACGTAGAACCAAACCTAATGGCCTTTCAAGGGTTTTGGTGCTAACAATGCCTCTTATGACCTAGTATGACAATAAAAGTTTATGGGTCAATTTAATAGCAGGACATACTAACATTCAGGGGTGAATTTCTAGAATCACTCACTATGAAGCAGGTTATTATAATATGTAAATTACCTTAACATTCCTACACTTATTCAGCTGGGCAGTTGCTTGCAAGTTCCAATCTTGACCCTCTTGCTGGCCCTTTCTGCTGGACTTCAATATCCTACCACTAGGCATTAGGATGATAGAATTCTTGAAGTCTCAGGAGATATGTTTGGCATATAGTAACACGGAACACATAAGTGAGCTGGAGTTTCAAAAGGCTGTTAGTTAGACTTTTAACATTTTTTGCAAACCACTGTACAACTGGTGAGGAGAACCAGCATGTAATGCACACAAAGCTAGTGCATTAAATGCATAAATTCAGTAATAATATAAAAACATTATATTGCACATGTAAGAGTCCAATGGAAAAACACGTTTAACAGCTAGTGGCGAATATGTTATTTACAGCCTACATGACCAGGAGCAGTCCAGCACAGTCTATAGTCCTGTACGCAGAGGACCAGCTTGTAATGGATAGACAGCAACCACCTGACACTCAGACTTGTAGGGTGTAACATACAGTATCTCTGTAGCAGCAAGAATGCTTATATAATCTCAGACAAGTTGTTTGATGTGCTGGAAATATTCTGCTGTGGCTAGCATCAAGGGTTACCCTTACTATTCTTGTTATTCCTGGTCTAACCCATCCACCAATAAAATGTCTGCATTACTTGCAAAGACCACTTAGGAGTTGGTAAAATCCTATGACATTCACAATCCAAGATTAGTATGCATTCACTAGCAGCATTGTTGTAAAGTGCAAATGTCTGCAGAAGCAAAAGGAATTGGTGAAGTGCAAAATATTTGTCAACTGTAAGGCAAATGTGGACCTGGACAAGTGAAAAAACGTGGAATTGCCAGTTCACAGTGGTTAATGTTAGCAAGTCTAGGGGTTGGAAATGTTATGTGTAAATTCCAAATGTTGGCATACCTTTGGCAGGGGGTAAATGCTTTGATGGATTTTTTATTAGATTATAGATTGTTATTGAATAATACGGTAAGGTGACAACAGTGTGCCACAGCAAATGTTGAATTTCAGCTCTATTTGTTCTTTCAAAGAAGTTCCTTGAATATTATCTTTGATGATTAGCAATAAAGCTTTTGTGGCTGGACTTCGGGTATGGAACACTATTGTTTTTGTGGGTATTTTTGACAATGGATTTTTATGTCTGGAAACTGTGGCACACTGAATGGATAAAGTATATGCAGTAATGGATATGTATGTCTCAAAGGGGATCTGGTGTGTGGCTGTTTAACCTCTAATGCCGTGTACACACGGTCAGAATTCTCGTCGGAAAAAGCTCTGATGGTTTTCCCGTTGGAATTCCGACGGAATTTCGTTCAAACTGTCTTGCCTACACACGGTCACACCAAATTCCGACGGTCAATAACACTACGGCATACAACACGTTTGACAGCACTATAAAAGGGAAGTTTAATGCTTCTGAGCATGCGTCAAATTGTTTCCGAGTATGCGTCAGAGTTTTGCGTGTCGGAATTGCATACACACGATCGGAAAATCCGATAGAATGGTTTTCCGTCTGAAAAATTAAGAACAGGTTCTCAATCCAAAGTCTGTCGGAAATTCTGACAGAAAAAGACAGACAGGTATACACACGGTCGGAAAATCCGATGAAAAGCTCCCATCGGACTGTTTCTATTGGAAATTCCGACCGTGTGTACGCGGCATTAGAGGGTAATGAGTGAGGTAGAGTGTGGTTTGTGTAACTTTTTCTTTAGCTTACGATTTGTAAGTGAATGCAGGCTGAATCTAGGGTGAATGTGAAATTTGACCATTTAAATATACATTATCTCACAAAAGTGAGTACACCCCTCACATTTTTGTAAATATCTTATTATATCTTTTCATGTGACAACACTGAAGAAATTACACTTTGCTACAATGTAAAGTAGTAAGTGTACAGCTTGTATAACAGTGTACATTTGCTGTCCCCTCAAAACAACTCAACACACAGCCATTAATGTCTAAACCACTGGCAACAAAAGTGAGTACACCCTAAGTGAAAATGTCCAAATTGTGCCCAATTAGCCATTTTCCCTCCCCAGTGTCATGTGACTTGTTAGTGTTACAAGGTCTCCGGTGTGAATGGGGAGCAGGTGTGTTAAATTTGGTGTCATCGCTCTCATACTAGTCACTGTAAGTTTAACATGGCACCTCATGGCAACGAACTCTCTGAGGATCTTAAAAAAAAAATTCTTGCTCTACATAAAGATGGTCTAGACTATAAGAAGATTGCCAACACCCTGAAACTGATCTGCAGCATGATGGCCAAGACCATACAGCAGTTTAACAGGAAATACATGTTACACTCAGAACAGGCCTTGCCATGGTCGACCAAAGAAGTTGAGTGCACATGTTCAGCATCATATCCAGAGGTTGTCTTTGGGAAATAGTTGTATGAGTGCTGCCAGCATTGCTGCAGAGGTTGAAGGGGTGGGGGGGTCAGCCTGTCAGTGCTCAGACCATATGCCGCACACTGCATCAAATTGGTCTGCATGGCTGTCATCCCAGACGGAAGCCTCTTCTAAAGATGATGCACAAAAAAGCCTGCAAACACTTTGTTGAAGACAAGCAGACTAAGGAAATGGATTACTGGAACCATGTCCTGGGGTCTGATGAGACCAAGATAAACGTATTTGGTTCAGATGGTGTCAGGCGTGTGTGGCGGCAACCAGGTGAGGAGTACAAAGACAAGTGTGTCCTGCCTACAGTCAAGCACAGTGTGGGAGTGTCATAGTCTGGGGCTGAATGAGTGCTGCCGGCACTGGGGAGCTACAGTTCATTGAGGGAACCATGAATGCCAACATGTACTGTGACATACTGAAGCAGAGCATGATCCCCTCCCCTTGGAAACTGGGCCGCAGGGCAGTATTCCAACATGACAAGGACCCCAAACACACTTCCAAGACGATCACTGCCTTGCTTAAGAACCTGAGGGTAAAGATGATGGACTGGCCAAGCATGTCTCCAGACCTAAACCTTATTGAGCATCTGTGGGGCATCCTCAAACGAAAGGTGGAGGAGCGCAGGGTCTCTAACATCCACCAGCTCCTTGATGTTGTCATGGAGGAGTGGAAGAGGACTCCAGTGGCAACCTGTAAAGCTCTGGTGAACTCCATGCCTAAGAGGGTTAAGGCAGTGCTGGAAAATAATGGTGGCCACTCAAAATATTGACACTTTGGGCCCAATTTGGACATTTTCCCCCTAGGGGTGTACTCACTTTTGTTGCCAGCAGTTTAGACATTAATGGCTGTGTGTTGAGTTATTTTGAGGTGACAGCTCACACTGTTATACAAGCTGTACACTCACTAATTTACATTGTAGCAAAGTGTCATTTCTTCAGTGTTGTTACGTAAAAAGATATAATAAAATATTTACAAAAATGTGAGGGGTGTACTCACTTTTGTGAGATACTGTATGTGCTCCTTTTTGTATCACCAGAGTGCTTTACCAAAAAAAATCTTGGTAAATGTTTGCATCTACGTTAATATTAACAGGAAGTTTAGGCTTAATGTCTCAAAGTTAAACGTGTATTTGTCTTATGACAATTGTGTTATGCATTGATCTGTTGTTACATCTTCCACTGTAGCACAGAATCCATGACAACTTGCTATGAGTATGTTTGCTGCTAAACTGTATGTATGCAGTATCCAAGAAGATAAGGCATAGGTCTATCAGTTATTGCTAGCTGTATTGAGCAGCCCAGTAGATAAGATGTAGGACAGTGTAGATATACAAGAACATTTCAGTGCACAGCAGAAGGTGTTTGAGATAGAAATGGGTTTCTACTCAGCAATATTTATTTAGTTCCCATTCACAAGAGCTGATAAGCTGTGTCTTGAAATGCATGCAGCCATTGTGCCATTCCCTGGCTGACTTCTAACCAACCATGGCAGCCTCCATTCATCTTTATTGATGAATAGGACTTTCATTCAAACCTGTTATACTTACCTGCTCTGTGCAGTGTTTTTGCACGGAGCAGCCCAGATCCTCCTCTTCTCAGGTCCCTCTTCGGTAATCCTGACCCCTCCCTCCTGTTGAGTGCCCCCACGGCAAGCAGCTTGCTATGGGGACACCCAAGCCGAGTCACAGCTCCCTGTATCCATTCAGACACAAAGCTGTGACTTTGATTGACAGCAATGGGAGCCAATGGCGCTGCGCTGCTGTCTCAGCCAATGAGGAGAGGAGTCATGGGCAGCCCAGACACTCCTGCAACATCGCTGGATCTAGATGTGCTCAGGTAAGTAGTAGGGGGGCTGAGGGCGGAGTAGTAGGGGGGCTGAGGGCTGAGTAGTAGGGGGGCTGCTACACACAGAAGGCTTTTTATCTCAATGCATAGAATGCATTAAAATGAAAAACCTTCTGACTTTACAACTACTTTAAGCTTTGGCAATAAATCCTGGCAGCTGATTGATACTTTGCACAACTGCACCACATTCAGTGTGCAACAGTTTTAGTATATCCCCCACCATAGAGGCCACAAACAAGTGTCTGTGTAGTTGTGATCACTCTAATGACAAAACAAGACACACTATAGTGTTTCAAAGAAAAATAAAAAGTGCTTTACCAAAAGAATGTTCTCCCAAGGAAAGACAGCTAACATAGATTCACACCACACTCACCGGATAGAGCTGACCACTTGTTTTTAGCAAGTGAGTCAAAAACACTTGTGTGTATAAGACCAGGGATATATTGGTGTCCGTTTTTCCACAAATCTTCCTTCAGCTCTATGATAAGTATACAGCTTTGCCCCATAATTTGCATCTTAAAGCAGTTGTTCTCCACATGCACTGCCGAAAAAAAATGAGTAAATTCATGAATTAGAAAATCTGGAATTCGTAAATTCAAAAACTCGTAATTCGTAAATTCGCTAATTCAGAATTATTGAATTCGTAAATTTGAAAATTTGGTATTCAAAAATTCGAAAATTTGGGAAATTAGAACGAAAATCTGAAAATACAAAAATTCTAAATAATAACTAAATAATAATATCTAAATATAAAATTATAGGTATTGGAATTTACTTTTAAATTTGGCTGTTAGTGAACGTAACGAATACAAATTTATCTGAAGGTACAAATTATCTGTAATAACGAATGCCGCATCTAAACAAATGGAACAGAATTAAGTAATAATAAATAATAATAATAATTATTGATTAGTTTGCGCAAAAGTTATAGCGTTTACAAAATAGGGGATAGTTTTATAGCATTTTTATTAATATTTTTTTTTTTACTAGTAATGGCGGCGAACTGCGATTTTTATTGTGACTGCGACATTATGGCGGACACATCGGACATTTTTGACACATTTTTGGCACCATTGTCATTTATACAGCAATCAATGCTATTTAAATGCATTGATTCCTGTATAAATGACACTGGCAGTGAAGGGGTTAACCACTAGGGGGCGGGGAGGGGTTAATTATGTTCCCTGGGAGTTATTCTTACTGTGGGGGGAGGGGACTCACAAGGGGAGGAGACCGATCAGTGTTTCTCTGTACAGAGAACACACCATCGGCTCCTCTCCTCTGACAGGACCGTTGATCTGTGTGTTTACTCACACAGATCCATGGTCCCACTGTGTTACCGGGCAATCGCGGGTGCCCAGCGGACATCGCGGCCGCTGGGCACGCGCATCGGGTGCCCAGTGACACGGCGAGCGCGCGCGTGCGCTACCTGGAGTGCACTGAAGGGGAGGACATCATATGACGCCCTCCCGCCCTGAGAGCTGCGCCGCCTGGCCGTCAATTGACAGCCGGCGGTCGCAAGGTGGTTAAAGAACTTATGTAAGAAATGTAAAGGTGAACTAACACCGTACACCCTCCCCACATCCTTGGTCCCCGCTGTACTTACCTTCGGTGATGCTGAGCTGTCAGTGCACACGCACCCGGTCCAGCAGTCTGAGGATATGAATTCTCCGCTTTACTCTCTATGGGCAGTGCTTCTGGGACAGACCAGAGCGATTCTGATTGGTCAGCGCCTGCACAATAAATCACACTTGTCCATTCCTTAAGCGCTGCACAGAGAAGGAGAAGAGTGGGGATTTCAAATGACCAGACCACTGGAGTGGCTGCATGGCACTAATGGAAGTAAGTAAATAGTATAGATCCATAAAGTGTAAGGAAGAGGAAATATTTGCATGGAAATATAAGATACTAGTAAGATGAGTATAGGAATATGCTTGGTCTATGAGGGCTTATATATTTATTTCTTCTAGAAATGTATCTTGTGTACAAAACTATTGGTGATGATTTGTCTGGTAAATCAGTGGTCAATTATGCACTTTGACTTTTTTCCTCATTTTCAATTCCAGTAAAAAAATAAAAATAAAAAATAAATAGCTATAGCAAAACATTGCACTTGCTGGTCTTCTTTTATTCCATGTTAAAATGAGCACAAAACCCCAATTTGTTACTGATATAAACTATTAGTAGGTCTGTCAGGACTGTAAGGTTTTCTATAGTTTGCCAAGATAAAAGCACGGATGGGAGAAGCAGCATTGAAAGGAATGCTAAACAGTGAGGAGTTGCAAACAAGCACAAGATTAAACCCACATGGAAAAAAATATATTTTATGTTTTAGAAGATATTACAGCTAATGTCAAGGACACGCGAGTGCACATTTATGAAAGATGAATAAATCTCCATGCAACTTTTTCAGAATGCTTTTAACTTCTCCACAAAAAGCCTTATGTGGGAGAAGGATATTTTAGTCTCATAGCACATTGATACACACATCAAGCTTGAATAATATTATGAAACAGCTGAAATGAAGCTGGAAGCCATAGTTAATAACAGGTTCCACCTTTTACCATTATAAAGCAAATATTGGAGGCTTGCAGCTCAATGTTGCTACTTCCTCCAAGATTACCTGTTAAATTGGTAATCCAGTAAAAGCTTCCACTATAGTCATAAATGTGCTATAGAAGAATAGAATTTAGAATGAATAAAAACCCTAACCCTTTCTTTTGAAAAAAAAAATTATCTTGGGGAAAGTTATTGTTTACCCCACCATAATAAGGAAGAGATAATAAGTGTAAAAGGTACATTGATAAAGTGGGGTGGGTAGGACGACACAGTCCAAGGACATAACAAGATGTAGGTAAATGACTCTCCAATATTAGGCTAATTTTGGTGTGGCCTACTTTTGGAATGCGTAAGCATTATTTAAGTATTTGTCAAGCTAAAAACTTTTTTTTTGCTGTGGATAGTTGGGGAAAGCTTATAACTCCTGGGTTTTTTGCTGTTGTCCAGGGCTCTGTTAGAGAGATATATCCTCTCTAGAGATGAGCTTGAGCATCCTCCGGTCCCATTTCTAGCCGAATGGAAAGTTGCTGACTGGACTACAAAAAAGCGTGACTTTAATGTACATATAGAGAGGAATTCGAAGGATGCCTGAGCTTATCTTGAATCCTCACTTCCTGTTCAGCTGACAACAATTTTACCAGACATTAATTGAGCAAAAAGTGGGGCATAGCCTTCCTTTATTCTGTTATAGAAAGGCATTTTTTTTCTGTCTGTGTTGCTGTTGGACAGTTTCCATCAGTTTCTGTCTAGATAGTAAAGAATAAAGTTTTGGCTGGACATATTCTTTATTGGATATAAAGAGACCCCATAGTAAGAATAAAGACCAAAGCAAGTATATTTAAATTCTATTTTAGATTTTTAATTTTTGGAAATTTTTTTACAGGGGTTGAAAATGAGGAAGTAGGTGCATATTTTGACAACTGTGAATCTTAGAAAAAGGTAAGGGACGATTTATAGGATACATAACTAATTAGGCAATAGTTTTACATATATATTGACAAGCTTTACAGGTTTTTTTTTATATTAACTACATCGATCAATGCTGCTTTCTTGTCTAGTTCAGGGAAACACACACTGCCATCCTTTACAGATGGTGGAAAAGCATCAGCACAAATCGTATACTGCTTAATAAAACAGATAGTCATGAGTTGAAGGCAGATTAATAGAGGACAAACAGATTTTTTCCCAAAAATGACTGTCTATTATTCTTCATATCAATAAAAGGATGGTCAGCCATTCATAATTGAGAAATATATAAGTAACTTTTTTTATCATTACAATTTATGAGTATTATCCAAGTTGATCTCAACAAACAGCAAGTGCACAGATACTGTTACTCACTTAGCAAAATATAAAGGGATGGATCCGCAGTTTCATTGATTACAAAGAAATTGAGGGACTGTAGGAATGCAGATGTGTGACAGCGGTTTTACATCTCTCTGTATTTTCTGATTGCTCAATCAACTTTAGGTTTAAAAGCAACTATGTGTCATGCTAATTAGATATACAGTACAGTACCTTGAAATGATTATAGTAGTCCTTCGCACTCCATAGTTTACTAAATCTAAAGAAGATGGATTTGAGTCAGTCCAATTAGATTGAAACGGAAAAAAAACGATGCCATTTCTTTTGCTCCCTACCCACCTTTCACTGGGCTTCTAAATTTCAGACTGAGATTTATTGAAATATGTAGGGAGATTTACTAAAGTTCTTAGGTTTTGAGGCTGGGAAATACTTTTATTTTGTTATTTATTGCAGGCACTTATATAGTGCTGTCAATTTACGCAGAACTTCACATATATATTGTACATTCACATCAGTCCCTGCCCTCTAGGAGCTTACAATCTAAGTTCCCTAATTAACTTTCATACATACACATACTATGGCCAATATAGACAGAATCCAATTAACCTGCCAGATTGGCCTACGACCTTCCACGTAGTAAAAAATCAGATGGAGGAGTTCCAGATGTGGCCCTTGTGCGCATCCTGAACTGGTGCCATGACTTTTTGAGTAAAGTGTGGGTTCCATTAGAAAAAATCAATGGTAGGCAGAAGCCTTGCAGGTGCTCCCTGGATTCTAGCCATCTCCAGGGGACTTTCCGACTGGACTGCTCCTTTGACTCAGTCCTCCCTATCTATATGGGATCGACTGAATATAGCAGGTCACTATTCTCCCCAAATGTCCCCCTGGCACCCCTGGGAGATTACCCTTGGTTTCCACCTGGGGAAGAGCATGAGTTTTCCGGTTCCTGGGGTTCTGACGGTAAAGTCGCCTGTGCTAAATTTGCCCCGCTGGGTATCCTATTGCCTCTCACCACTTTACAATCATCCCATGGTACTATACCCTTTGCAGCAAGGAGATATTACCAAATAGCAGACTTTCTTCCCAAATGACAACCCTAATTACAATCTTTCGATACGCTAACTATTTTCAAATCCATATGTATCAATCTCCCAGATCCTAAAAATGTATTATCTCAAATGTACAGGCTGGTATTAAGCTCACAATCCACATGGGTCCCATACTGTTTTAGGGAGTGGGAGAGAGAACTGGGACAGGAATTTACCCCCTCGCATCCTCAGAGGATGAATAATTTAAGACATACCACTTCTGTTAGCTCTCGTATCCAAGAGTCATCCTATAAATTTCTTACTAGATGGTACAGGACCCCATCCCATTTAGCTCAGATGTTCCTGACAGCAGATGCTCGCTGCTGGAGGGGTGCGGACAACAGGTCACATTCTTCCATCTTTGGTGGTCCTGCCCCAAGATTAAAACCTTCTGGAAGTCCATCACCCCATGGATTAAAAAGACGACTCTTCAACCCATTGAGAGCTCTCTATTGCACTTTGTCTTCCATGAGGTTCCGTCCTCCTTTAAGCTATATAAAAGTAGTGTGACTCCTCATTTGCTTAATGCTACCAAATCCCTGATCCCCAGATTTTGGAAACAAACTACCTGCCCTTCTCTTTTAGATTGGAAGAGGGAAGTGGATGCCACTATGGAGGTGGAAAGGTAGATACACACTGTTAGAGACCAATATGGCAAATTTAAATACTGTACATCTGGTCAGAGTGGATGTATCACTCTTCCGAGATCCTACCTGATTGAATGTAACCCCCATACACTGATTGATGGTATGCTAGCCTTTGCCACATGCGCCCCCTATAATTGTGCCCAGCACTAGCTAGTTAGGGCTAGTGCCTATTTGACCCCTTTTGTTCTCTTGGTTCTAAATGTTCCTTTCCCTCTATTGGTTACCTTTTTTGTTATGCAATTGGTATCTTGTTGATTGTTGAATATATCTGATACACTTTGGGCTTTCTTGGGTATATTGATACCATTGTGAAAATACAACACTCGGGTCTATTCTCCCCCTGTTCTCTCTTTCGCCCGTGCTGACGATGGCTTGGGGACACGCGGAGGACCTTTGTGTCTTATTTGGAATGTTACGCACCTGATATGTATATTTTGTTCATAGACTGATTATGTTAGATTTGTCTCTGTTATATGAGCCTGGCAAGTGCACTTTGTATACCTGTGATTTTTTTTTGTATCCTGTATTGTCATTGTCTTATATCTAAAACTTAATAAAAATGTTGATTATATATAAAAAAAAAGAACATGCAAAATGCAGGCAGGTAGTGTCATGGTTGGAATTCTAACCATTTAGCCACATACTTACTCTTCTTATGCCCCGTACACACGGTCGGATTTTCCGACGGAAAATGTCCTATCGGACCATGTTGTCGGAAATTCTGACCGTGTGTGGGCTCCATCTGACTTTTTCCGTCGGAATTTCCGACGGAAAAAGTTTGAGATCCTGCTCTCAAATTTTCCGACAACAAAATCCGATCTGACTTTTTTCCGATCGTGTGTAGAGAATTCCGACGGACAAAGTGCCACCCATGCTCAGATCAAATTAGGAGACCAAACCTATTGGCTAATAGCCTCTACATAGTTCCGTCATACGCAACGAACGTCACCACGTTCAGAATGATCGGATTTTCTGACAACTTTGTCCGACCGTCGGAAAAACGGACTTCTAGTATATCACACACACATACTAGTTTAAAAACATGAATTTATTTTAATAGTATTTAATTATGTATATACATGGGAATCTCTATATTTGCTCATTAAATATGCAGGTTCTGCACAGCGCAATAGTTGTACCTTACTTTTACATTCTCTCAGTGTAGTAAGTATATGGGTCATGGTTAACCTGGATTAAAACACTCCGTGGCTGAGATTTTATTCCAACAGACATTCAGCAATGGTAAAAATTTCACATGTATGACATACAGACAGCCACCACTGAGAGAATCTACAAAAATGTAAATCTAATACAATAATGACATAATAGTACAGCAAACATGGAAAATATGAAGGCTACTTCTATTATTATAAGGATAAACCTTATACTAATCGGTCAAAAGATGTGCTCACTATCCTTTTACCAAATAATATGCAATTCCTATTTACCGACTGAAGATGTATTTTCTCTATACAGCCAGCTATAGTCAGGGAAATTGGCTATAAATGGTGAACAGAAGTTCACTCTCTCTAGGTCTTCAGTAAACCTCACAGTCAGTCATAAAACCTAATGTCCACAATATCTGAACAATACAACCTTTGCTTATCGGGTGTGGTTTAAATGCAGCGAGGAGGGAAAGAGGGGAGTCGGACTTGAACAGCTTTAACAGAAAAATAATACTTAATGCTAGCATTGTTCTGTAGAAAAACATTGTTGACACTTGATTTGTATAATCTTTCCTAGTGCATTCTTTTCATTCACTCACTTTCGTAAATAAAACTCCTTTGAAAAGTACACTATAGCTATCAATAATACAGGGTATTATTATTATTATTATTATAATTTAAGGTGCTTAAACAGCGCTGTCAATTTATGCAGCACTTTACATATACAGTACATTGTACATTCACATCAGTCCCCACCCTCAAGGAGCTTACAATCAAATGTCCCTAACTCACATTCATATACTAGGGCCAATTTAGACAGAAGCCGATTAACCTACCAGCATGTCTTTGGAGTAGGGTATATTTAAAGTGGATGTACTGTACAGTGCTTTATGTGAATTTTTAAAAAAACATATAAAAGATATCAGCTTAATTTATTGTTATACACTGATCAGCAATAACATTATGACCGCTGACAGGTAAAGAGAATAACATTGATTATCTTGCTATAAGGGTGGGCTATATTAGGCAGCAATATAACACGTTGTCCCTGAAATTGATTTGTTGAAAGCAGAAAAATTAGGAAGCCTAAAGCCATAGATGGTTTGAATCTCTAACGGTTCAGCAGGAACCGACCGAGATTCGAACCATCCATGGACAGGCTGAATGTACCTACTACCCGCATGTCGGATCTTTGACATGCATTTATTGCCAGCGGCTATGGTCGCTAGCAATAATCACTGTGTTCTCCTGGCAGGGTTGGCTCTCCGCGCCTCCCCAGCGGGAGACCACAATAGCTCTGCGTTGTGGGGGAATCAAGTGATTTCCATGGTTGCAGGAAATAAAATTGCACCATCTATGGCTTGCCTAATGCCGCGTACACACGGTCGGACTTTCCGACGGCAAATGTGCGATCGGAGCTTGTTGTCGGAAATTCCGACCGTGTGTAGGCTCCATCGGACAGTTTCCATCGGAATTTCCATCGCACAAAATTTGAGATCTGGTTTTCAAATTTTCCGACAACAAAATCCGTTCTCGTAAATTCCGATTGTGTGTAGACAATTCCGACGTACAAAGTGCCACGCATGCTCAGAATCAAGCAGAAGAGCAGCACTGGCTATTGAACTTAATTTTTCTCGGCTCGTCGTACGTGTTGTAGGTCACCGCGTTCTTGACGTTCGGAATTTCCGACCAACTTTGTGTGACTGTGTGTATGCAAGACAAGTTTGAGCCAACATCCGTCAGAAAAAAAACATTTTGTTGGCGGAATGTCCGATCGTGTGTGTATGCGGCATTAGGCTTTCAGTGACTTTGACAAGGGCCAAATTGTAATGGCGAGATGGCTGGATCAGAGCGACACTAAAACTGCAGCTCTTGTGGGATGTTCCCGGTCTGCAGTGCTCTGAACCTGCCAAAAGTGATCCAAGAAAGGAAAACCAGTGACAGAGTCATGGGCAGCCAAGGCTCATTGATACACATGAGGAGTGAAGGCTGGCTCATTTAGTTCACTCTAATAGAAGAGCTACTATAGCTCATTTTGCTGAAAATGTTAATGCCAATTCTGATAGAAAGGTGTCAGAACTGTTGCATATGGGGCCAGTTAGTGTGCCCATGCTGACCCGTATTCACAGCCAAGAACACCTACAATGGGCTTGTGAGCATCAGAACTGGAACACAGAGCAATGGAAGAAGGTGTCCTGGTCTGATGAATTCAAGAAGGATTTGAGGAATACAACAATGAGTTTGAGGTGTTTACTTTGCCAATTGTCCAAATGTTGACAATTGTTGATGGGGACAAGGGCCTCTTCCCCACAACCCTTGCCTGGTGGTTGTGGGGGTCTGCGGGCGGAGGGCCATGTTGAGGGCATGTGGCCTGGTAGGGTTCAGGAGGGGGCGCTCTCTCACCCCCCTTTTCCTGCGGCCTGCCAGGTTGCATGCTCGGATAAGGGTCTGGTATGGATTTTGTGGAGACCCGCACGCCATTTGTTTTTTCATTTTGGTGCAAGGTTCCCCTTAAAATCCATACCAGACCTCAAGGGCCTGGTATGGATTTTGAGGGGACCCCCACGCCGATTTTTTTGTTTTGGCACGGTGTTCCCCTTAATATCCATACCAGACCTGAAGGGCCTGGTATGGATGTTGGGGGGGACCCCACGCCATTTTTAAAAAAAAAATTGACGCAAGGTTCCCCTTAATATCCATACCAGACCTGAAGAGCCTGGTATGGATTTTGGGGGGACCCCCACGCCATTTTTTTTACATTTTGGTGCGGGTTTCCCCTTAAAATTCATACCAGACCCAAAAAGCCTGGTAATGAACTGGGGGGGAACCCACACCGTTTTTTTCAATGATTTTTATCTATATTGCTGGGAGCCTACAATACATTACAGCCGCAAGCAGTTTTAAATTACATTTTTTCCTTTAGAAATGCAATTTTGCAGTGGTACTGTTATGAACATGCACTACTTTACAGGCAGACTTAGGAGACCCCCCAGGGATGATATTTAAAGGAATATTTCATTTGTATTGTTTCACTGTCAGCATTATTAAAATTACTGCTCCTGAAAAAACATCAGTTTTTAAAACTTTTTTTTCATTGATACATGTCCCCTGGGGCAGGGCCCAGGTCCCCATACACTTTTTATGGCAATAACTTGCATATAAGCACTTCTGATTTTTCACGTTCTTGTCCCATAGACTTTAACGGTGTTCGCACAAATTCTTTGCCTGTTTGCATGTTCTGCTGCGAATCGAACCGAGGGGTGTTCGGCTCATCCCGATGTCCAGGCTTTGCAGGAGATGCGGCCGGGATATTTACCTGCACATTTTTAGGGATTGTCCAAAAATTTGCCCTTTCTGGGACCAAGCATGCCAGCTGGTGTTTCAGCTCATGGCAGTGAAATTGGGTACTTACCCCCTGAGCTACTTTCGTGGTAGAAAGCTTCACTTACAGTACACTTGTTGAACACAGTCAGGCCCTGCATTTACGCTCTATGGAAACAATCTGTCCCCCCCATTTCTTTGTGGCTGTCTAAAATCAACCACATTAAAAGCATGGAATACCTTACAGCTATCTTTTATACCAGGGAGAAGAAACGTTGTGACACGTGGTACTTGTGGTCTATTTTTTCCTGTTCTACCGCTTATCAAGAATTGCTGTGTCCATCTGCTACAGGTCACCCTCTGGGTAGTCCCAGCCCCCCAACTACAGTTGACCAACAAGGTTCAGTCTAGACTGATCTGTGGGGCCATGCTCTCTTATCCAGATGTGAGTTACCAATTTTGGCTTCCCGCCCTCCTGGCGCACCCCTCCCCTTTCCTCCTCCCTCTTTCCTCCCTACTCCCCTCTTCTCCCCCCTTTTTCACCCCTTTTCCTTCTGTCTGTCTACTCTTTGATTCTATCTTTTTGACCTCTTGCTGATAATTTCTTATAGAAAATATTCTTTTGCCGAATGGCATTGGGCTCAGGTCCCCGGCAGACAGCCAACATGGGAGTCTCGGTTCTTCTTGTTGAGGTCATCTCAGATTCACCCTGCAGTTTACCAATGATTCCTGTTTGATTGTTTTTTACCTCAGTTCTTTGTCTTGCTGAGTATATGTTGTTATGTCGAAATTCTTTTACATCTTTCTCCTTTCTCAGATTTGTCTGAGCTGCCAGGGAATTGTCTTTCGATAAATAAAGAATTAAAAAAAAAAGTCCCTCCAACAATGACCTCAGGGTAAACACTGAAAAAATATCTTTAATGCCCCGTACACACGGTCAGATTTTCAAGGAAAATGTCCTATCGGCCAATGTTGTCGGAAATTCCGACCGTGTGTAGGCTCCATCGGACTTTTTCTGTTGGATTTTCCGACAGACAAAGTTTTATCTCCTGCTCTCAAATTTTCCGACAACAAAGTCCGATCGGACTTTTTCCAATCGTGTGAAGCGAATTCCGATGGACAAAGTGCCACGCATGCTCAGATCACATTACAAGACCAAAGCTATTGGCTACTAGCCTCTACGTAGTCCTGTCGTAGGCAACAAACGTCACCACGTTCAGAATGATCGGATTTTCCGACAACTTTGTCCGACCGTGTGTATGCAACACCAGTGTCGGACAAAATCCGTCGGAAAAAATCCGATGGATTTTGTGGTCGGATTTTGTGACCGTGTGTACGGGGCATAACTATGCATTCATTAAAAGTTGTTAGACATTTTCTTTAAAAGAAACATATAAATTTAGGCACAGCGTGGTACCAGCTTTAACAAAATTTAACAAAAGTGCTGCTTACCACAGTAGAATCTGTGTGCTAACCTGCATGCTCCATAATATAAACGTATCTTTTGCCACTGTTGAACAAGGTGGATGAATGATCACTGAGGGAAACAGACCAGTGACAGGTTTATTACACTGACTGAAGTTTTGTGCTAACATCATTCTCCTTTTTGAAGATCTCATTCTTAAAAAAGTTACTGAATCAACAATGAAAGGGCTTTTGTAATTTCTCCAAAATATAAGCTAAAAGGCTTCCAGTATAGGTAGCAGACCTGGGGGAGAAGCTGTTTTCCTTTTTTTTACAATCTGGATTTGACTTCATTGCATAACTGTAAACCATTTTGTTTTTCAGTGATTTCTCCACGTCGTTTAAGAGATCGTGACCTTTTGAAGAGAAAAAAAGAAGAGTCCAGACAGAAAGATACTTACTTGTGGGTTTTTGGGTAATGTTTTGGGAAATCAAAATGTAATCTGAAACATGTTCTTCACATGTCTTCAGTGAAAATTTACAGTATGTAGTAAGTGACATGACTGAAAGCAAAACTGTTTTTTTATTTTTATTTTTGGATATAGTGGGGGGATTCGAACTCTTGTCAGGTTTTTATTGCCGTCTATGCCCCCTTTAGGGAGAACCACCCTCTTTATTTGTCCTGGTTACCGTTATCATCGAAAGTGAAAGTTTGCCTGAAATCAAAACAGGAAATCATCTAATGGGATTACTAGTTCTGTTCAACCCTGGTGACAACTCGGGATCCCTCACTTTGGAAGGATTTCGTCTCACTTCCTGTTATGCCTATGGTGCAGGAAGTGAAGGTAAGCCTTCCCAATGGGACACAGATGGTAAAAATAACAGGTTATAACACTCCCTTACTTTTTCTAAAATGAAAAAGTAAAAGTTTTATGCCTTTAGTTTTACCTTAAAGTGGCTCTAAAGGCTGAAGGTTTTTTTTTTTAACCTTCATGCATTCTATGCACATCTATTTATGAAGGTAAAAAAAACTTTTGTATGCAGCATTGGCTCCCACTGCTGCCAATCACATCCAGTCAGCAAATGAGGAGAGAAAGGGTTGAGGCCGAGCCACGGCTCTGTTATTGAATGGACACGCAGAGCAGTGGCTTGGCAACATGCCTACTTGAATCTCAATCACAATGAATCTACTGATGGCTTTCACTCATAGTGAGCCTATTCGTATAAGCTCATTACGAGTAAAATGCACCAGAGGGAGGAGCTTAGGTGGTCTGCTATACAGCTGATTCATCAAAAAATAAAGCTTTTTAATCTGGAGTATGACTACATTTTTCTTTAGATTTGATTAAAAATAAACTTCAAAAGTCCCCAAGGAATTCCCTTAATTTGCAGGGATTTCCTTTAATGTCCTGTTTGGCTATGGGACAGGAAGTGAAGGTAAATCTCCCCAATTGGACAAAAATGGCAAAAATAAACCTTACACGGGTTATGACCCTCCCTTATTCTATCCAAGATTGAAAAAAAAGTTTTGCCTATAGTTCTACTTTAACACATGGAGAAGTGCATTATGCTTCCTAATATTTTTCATGAACTTTCTCAGTAACCTGCCATGCATCATTTCCCCCTCTTCTTGGGTGTGGGAGGCATATACACACATCTTTTGGATGCTATAGGTTATAGGATTGTGGGAATTATACATTTTTGACCCATTACATGAGTATGAAAAGTTTGGATTTGGTATACTATTAGGGGCAGACCTGCTTTGTTGCTGCCATTCCTGGAAGTCTGTGTTTTTATTTAGGCAGGTTTGTGAGTTAAAACACACTAATTCTATATACTGGCCCTTTGGCCTAGACATGAAATAGTTTCAGACATATGGTTTTCTCTATTGAACCTTAACATGAAACCTGTTGAAATAAAATATGCATACTTCTTACAAGGCTATACCCTTGAGCATCCAAAAGATGTGTGTATATGCAGACTCCCCAAGAAGAGGGGAAATTGATGCATGGCAGGTTACTGACAAAGTTCATAAAACGTATTAAGAAGCATGATATGCTTCTCCATGTGTTTGAATTGTATATAAAGTTCTTTCAATACAAGCTTGGCATAAATTATATGTAACATATACAGTATTAACCTTATACATGCGTAGTGCCAGGGTTGCTTAGGTAGGCACCATCATCCCTAAAATTACAAATGACCAAAACAAGTTACCTCCAACATGGGACTTGCTATGCCATACTATTAAAATCTATTTAGTGTAAAAATATAAAAATATCTGGTATTTCACCTAACAATACTTCTGTTTCATGTAAAGCATGAATGTATTCATGCATAGAAACATATAATACATATAAATATGTTTCACAGCATATGGATATTTGTCCCATCCGACTCCATGTATCTTGACTACTTGATACAGTATGGCCAGGGGAGTAGAAAGATATATATCTCAAACCCCACTTCTTTAGGTTCTGTGAAACTATAGACAACAATCAATATACATTCCAGCAGCCTTATGACTATGTATAATACATTGTGTTTATAATAATTTATACCTTTCATTAATCTGTTTTGGTCATTCAATGTGAATAAATGTTTTTGACATTGTAAGTTGTCAACATGTAAAAACAGACGTTGTATTGAATCAGCAGTATGGATTTTATCTATTTTTCTAATGATGTACTCAAAAATGTTTTTGTATTAATAAAATATCAATATAAGACAAATGTGGTTACTACATACAGTAAATGGTGATGTACCTTTTAAAATTCCAATTTTCTTTTGATGTATACTCTAATAGTAGGGATGTTGGTACATCACCATGTGTGCCAGATCACTATAACATCAATGTTAGTTAAAGGTACAACCACCATCCATGAATAGCTGTATCTGTAGTTGCCAAAATTTTACATAAAAATGGTGAAGGGATAATGGCGCTCCCTAGTACAAAAATGTGTAAGTGACCACACTACCTAACACACTTAATATGCTATAAATGATAATATAAATAAATGAGTATGTGAAAGAAATGTGAATATAAAAACCAATAGTAAAGTGATTCAGAGATTAGCACTCCATACCAGACATAGCTATCCAGCCTGGGGACACTCAAAATTAGGTGTGGTACCAGAGGAGAAGCTAATGGGGCTAATCACTTAAATTGATGCAGAAAACAGAGGCAAATCTATAATGTGGTAAATTGGAATAAAATGTGTCCACCGACTGCCATCTCTCACCACCCTAAATAAAATCAATACATGTGTCACACATATAGTGAACAGCAAATATATCTAACTGTACGTGATTCCAACAATAAGCATAAAATATAATATTTTAAGTAGAAAAAAGTACATAACATGGGCCATATAGAAAAAGTGTGTGAACCCCGTGAAAAAATATATATATGTATATGTATACACGTAAAAAGTCCTCCCCGGGTTGGGTGCTCCAAAAGGTGTAC
Source organism: Lithobates sylvaticus (assembly GCA_028564925.1). Lineage (NCBI taxonomy): Eukaryota > Metazoa > Chordata > Amphibia > Anura > Ranidae > Lithobates > Lithobates sylvaticus. The sequence goes on along the minus strand of CM053026.1, from coordinate 370,638,813 downwards.
AAAAAAGGTGTACAAAAAATGAAAAACAGAAGAAGAAGGTATACAAATGTTCAATAATCAGTGACTGTAGTGACTTCGCTGTTGTAGATAAGGTGACTTCGTGCTGCCCATATGGTCCCACACTCACCGGAAAATACCACCCCTGCAGGGGTAAAAGGTATAGATGGAAATCTGTCAGTGGTCCCTCTGCCAGCAATGGATCGATATCCCACTCCTACGTGTCCACAGGGATAGTCACAGGATCTAGGTACTATTAGGGTTAAATTAGGGTTAAAAAGTATGTAACTCTGTTACATACTTTTTAACCCTAATTTTTGTTTTTATATTTTCTGGCTTTATTTTTAATAAAGTGTAATTACTTTTACATTTTGCGCTATGAGTCCCCTATCTTTCTTTTTACCCTTTGCCATGGAGGGACATTTTTTCTGAATTCCCTGGATAATGGAGTGGTGACGCTGGATAATAGTACCTAGATCCTGTGACTATCCCTGTGGACACGTAGGAGTGGGATATCGATCCATTGCTGGCAGAGGGACCACTGACGGATTTCCATCTATACCTTTTACCCCTGCAGGGGTGGTATTTTCCGGTGAGTGTGGGACCATATGGGCAGCACGAAGTCACCTTATCTACAACAGCGAAGTCACTACAGTCACTGATTATTGAACATTTGTATACCTTCTTCTTCTGTTTTTCATTTTTTGTACACCTTTTTTGTACACCTTTTGGAGCACCCAACCCGGGGAGGACTTTTTACGTGTATACATATACATATATATATTTTTTCACGGGGTTCACACACTTTTTCTATGTGGCCCATGTTATGTACTTTTTTCTACTTAAAATATTATATTTTATGCTTATTGTTGGAATCACGTACAGTTAGATATATTTGCTGTTCACTATATGTGTGACACATGTATTGATTTTATTTAGGGTGGTGAGAGATGGCAGTCGGTGGACACATTTTATTCCAATTTACCACATTATAGATTTGCCTCTGTTTTCTGCATCAATTTAAGTGATTAGCCCCATTAGCTTCTCCTCTGGTACCACACCTAATTTTGAGTGTCCCCAGGCTGGATGGCTATGTCTGGTATGGAGTGCTAATCTCTGAATCACTTTACTATTGGTTTTTATATTCACATTTCTTTCACATACTCATTTATTTCTATTATCATTTATAGCATATTAAGTGTGTTAGGTAGTGTGGTCACTTACACATTTTTGTACTAGGGAGCGCCATTATCCCTTCACCATTTTTATTTAATTATTGGCTCCCTAGAGAGTCCATTCAGGGGAGGCTGCATACCTTTACCTTTATCCTAAGCGCGGACTACTTATCCTAAAAAAATTTTTACATAATCCAAGATTTTTTTGTTTCAATAGAGCTAGACTATGATCAAAGCTCTGTTTTACACAGGCTCTAACTCAATACATGTGTACTATTAGAACAATATTGTGCATTTGCATTATAGCAGCATTTTGAATGTAGAAATGTGGTGTTACTGTGGACTTTTCGATATTTTAATTTGCTATGATTTTGCTGCTTAAATTTTAAGCAGCTCCCTCCTTACATGGTTATTTAAAAAGTTTTTTGTTTCTAGTGAACAGACCCAGGCCAGAAGTAAGCGTCCTCGGCAAACCAGGGGCACTGGCAGCAGGAGAAGAAAGCAAGTTACTGAACCTGAGTCACAGCTAGAGCCACAGCTAGAGCCACAGCCTGAATCTGAACCAAAGATTGAACCGGATCACAAACACGAGCAGGCCGCTGAACCACAGCAGGAACCTGAACCAAATCATGAAGAAGAGCAAGCCACTGAACAACAACATGAGCCTGAACCAAAGAATGAACCAGATCACGAGCAGGCCACTGAATGGCAGCATGAATTTATGCCTGAAAATAAGTTAGCAGTAAGGTATGATTTCCAGCAGGATCTCAGCCAGCAAGAACCTCTAGAACATCTAGAATATCATGAAGATCCAGTTTTAACAGCAACCAAAGGTGAAACTGCAGGAGAGGCATATGCTGTACATGAAGAAGCTGACGGACACTTTCAGCAAGACATCACCTCTTTAATTAAAGGTAATATTTTGTGGAGTTTAAAACTTCACTTCATGCTCAATCTGCAAAGAAAGGAACCACAGGTTAGCTTTTCTATTCTCAGTGTGCCTATTTTACATGACATTGGCCTTGCTGTTTACGAATCATGGCAGTCAAAACTGTTTCAAGTCCTACATTATTCACAGTTAGAAGTGACAGCACAGTTAGAAGGAGAATGTTATCGATTTTGATGGTTGTGATAAATATGGGTAGAGATTACAAGACACAATTAATGGTAGACAATATTCAAGAAAGGCTCATGGCTAGCAGGGATTTTGCTGGTCTGAAACACAATATTTCTCCAGAAAATGGTGTCTGAAGGAATATCGAACACAAGATCATTGCATGATCCAACTAAAATCAGCTAGCTGGTCCTTTCACTGTTCAATCACAGGCTGGGGAGGGACAAGGTGACCCTTTTTCATAGGTTACAGTGAATGTTTCTGGCACAGGATGTCTAAGGACAGTCTGGTGGTTTGTACACATCTGATTGCCTTCTGTATATTTGATAACGTAACACATTGGAAGCAGAACAAAGTCTAATAATATATTCTCTTAAACAGTTCACTTTATGCATGCTTACCAAAGGATACAAAGGACACTGGCCATGCCTTTAAGAGGAACTGCAGTCTGCTCACATAATTTGTAATAAAAACATCTTTGCCATTCTAAAGGCTTCCCTCCAACCACTTTGCATATTATTTTATATATACTGTGATTCTGTACTTGCCAAATATGCTGCAGAAATCTCCCTCTGAGTCTGCTGCGTCCATTTTAACTGTGGGCAGCTGAAGCTGCTGCCTGTTCACTTCTTGGATTTACAAAGACACACAGGGACACACTTCCAGCTCTGCAGCTTTCATTGGCCCTCTTATGACTCACCCCCCCCTCCCTTCCTGGCAAACTCTCACAAGAGTGAACGAGAGAGCTGTGCATGATGTCATAAGCCTAGGCTTTTTACCAGACAAGAAACAGGAAGTGGGCTGTATAAGGTATTTACTGGCAGAAAAAAATGTTTTACTATCCAAAGTTAAAACAACAAGCCAAAAGATTTAATAGATGGAAAGATGAAAAATTACTGAAGTTACGCTTTAAAAATTAATTCATGACTGAGAATTCGATATTACTGTACAAAAGGTAGTTAGATAAAAGCAATGGTCAACCTTGTCCTGGAATTTTGTTTTCATTATTACAAAGACATAATTTCATGGATATATCTTCTTTGCTAATGCTCACGTCTTTTTATTCTTTTGCCCAGATAAAGAAGAGGTTGCCGAGGTGGAGCCTGAGCCATTTATTGCTCCACCTGAAGTTCTCAAATTCCCTGAGCAAGAGGAGCATCAATACTATACTCCACTACTTTAAGTTTCTAATAATTGTCCAGACCATAGTAGGGTTCATTGAAAACTTTTTTTGTTTTTATATAAAAAGAAAATATGCTGCATTTTCTACACAATGTTAGGTTTTGAAGTCTGTAAGTTGTAGAATGACTATTGTGTGTTTAGAAAGACATTTCTATATAAGACTGACAGTTATTACCATACATCTCCTTGTTAATATGTGACATATTCAATAAATAGTTATTACTGATTTACATTTCACCTCTGTTGCAAAATTATTTCATGATTGCAATTTGATTAATCACATTTATATAATTTATACGTAGAAAGTACACCAGCAAGACTAAGAAAAGGTTCATATGATGAAAATATACCAGTAGCACTAAAATTACATATTTGGATAAATCCATCAGTGGAATGTGTGACATAATAATTACGTTTTGTTGATAAGGTATGACTGATACAGTAGCTATGCTTATCAACTAGATGAATGATGCAGATGTCTTTTCAGATGTAAGAACAAACTTACCTTTATTAAATATGGCAACTGACAAAGAACATTGTCCAAGACAGAGTAACCCTTAAATTGCAATTGGCCATCTATTTTTATTGTTCAGACAGCGCTAAACTGACAAGGAAAATCCATTTGGTTACTATAATTTACTTCACACCAATGCCTTATAAGTATAAATACATTACCTTGGTTAAAATTGGTGTACATTTGTGTACTTAAAACCCAAGTAAATCATGGCAAAAAATAAAAAATAAAGAATGCAATGCCAAGCATATTTTTAACAATTTTTAGCAATAAAATATGCTGTAATACTCACTCTCCAGTGCTGCCACCTATTATCTCACCCACTCACCAATCCTGCATCATTCAACCAAATTATTTTTTTTAAATCAGAAAAGTTTTTATTAGAAAAAACAGATTGTCACAAGTCATAGACAATCAATGATACTTATTACAATAAAGTGCATAGCATTGAGCCTGTGCATAATACAGGACCTCATGGACATTTATACTATGGAGTTGCACATCCATCGTAACAATGAAGAACAAGTGCAGTATGAACAACAAGAATAACAATTAAAACAGGAAATAGAATTTGTAGCAGCTAATTTAAAGTAGTCGGATTATTGCCATATGTACGGCCGGAGTCAGGAGCTCCTTATCCAAGGCCCCCAACAGACAAATCACAGGATTCTTTGGAATGGCAACCTTGAATACTTGGTTAATAACCTCCAGGATCCCATTCCAATAACAAACTAGTTTTGGGCACTTCCAGAACATGTGCAGAAGGTCCCCGTGGTCCCTCATGCACTTAGGGCATAAGGGTGTGTCACGTAATCCCCAGCTATGATGTTTGGCCGGCATTCTGTACACCCTGTGCAGCAAATAGAGGTGTGACAGTTTTTGGGAGGCCGACACTGAGACCAAGGGAGCAGAGACGAGGCAAAGATTCCACGTGTCTCCGTCCATCGGTCCCAGATCTTCCTCCCATTTCCACCTGCATGGTAGCACCGCAGAGTCCTGAAGTGCGTCAAGAACAACACTGTACCCCCTTGAAGTTTTCGGAAAACGTGGGAAAAAAATTAAAACGCATTTTTTTTACACAAAGTTGTCCATTTATAAGATATTTTCAACACAGAGCATGTACATAGCAAAAATTACACCCCAAAATACATACTGCTACTCCTCCTGAGTATGGTGATACCACATGTGTGAGACTTTTACACAACCTGGCCACATACAGAGGCCTAACATCCAAGTAGAACCTCCAGGCATTCTAGGAGAAAAATTACACATATAATTTCATGATAACCTAGCTCACTTTTGAAGGCCCTTGAGCATCAGGACAATGGAAACGCCCACAAAATGACCCCATTTTGGAAAGCAAACACCCCAACGTATAATCTATGAGGCATAATGAGTCTTTTAAACGGTTCATTTTTTTCCCGAAGTTTTCGGAATACGTGGGAAAAAAATTAAAACGCATTTTTTTTCCACAAAGCTGTCTATTTATAAGATATTTCCAACACATAGCATGTACATAGCAAAAATGACACCCCAAAATACATTCTGCTACTCCTCCTGGGTTTAATGATACCACATGTATGACACTTTTACACAGCCTGGCCACATACAGAGGCCTAACATCCAAATAGCACCTCCAGTCGTTCTAGGAGCATAAATTACACATATCATTTCCTGACTACCATCATATTTTTGAAGGCCCTTCATATTTCTAACACATAACATGTACATACCAAATAACAAAAGATTACCTGTGGTTTTAGTAGTGTAGTGGTCCACAGAAGAGAGCATCGGTCCAGGCAGCAGGCAGGGATGTGGTCCATAGTTCAGGCAGAGATACTGTCAGCACAGCCAAAGCATTGGTCCAGGTAGCAGGCATAGATGTCCAGGCAGAAATACTGTCTATAGTCAGTAGAGGCAGCAGGCCGAGATATGGTCAACACAGCCAAATTATTGGTCCAGGCAGCAGAAAGAAACACAGTCCATAAAGTCCTGGGTAATTACAGGCAGCACAGCCAAAGTATTGGTCCAGGCAGCAGGAAGGGCCATCAAGCTTAGGGCCAGGGGGACAGGGGTAGAGGCTTCTCCCACCCAAATTTCTTTGAAGCCTCTGGGCAACCAGACCCTGTTCTGGGAACACAGAAAACCAAAAACTGATTTTCTCTACTCAGAACGCTATTCTGAAGCCCCTCACATATGTGAGACCCCTGTATACTGAAGTAGAAGGGCAAAAGATCAGTCCAAGTGGCAGGCAAAAACATGGTCGATTTAACAGGCCGAGGTCGGTGCATGTGGAAGTCAGAAACGTGGTTAAAACGGCAGGCAAAGGCATCATCGATAAACAGGCTGAGGTTGGTGCATGTGGAAGTCAGAAACGTGGTTAAAACGTCAGGCAAAGACATTGTCGGTAAACAGGCCAGGGTCAGTTAACATGGAAGGTAGAAACATGGTGGCAGGCAAATGATGCACACAGGTAATTGAAATGGGGAAATGGCAGTCTGTTACTAATAAGGGGAACTAATATCTGATGGATGTGTGATAATTTTTGAAGCAATCACCGATAAATAGGCCAGGTTGGGAGGGACAATCGGGACGATAATAACTTGTATCTCTTCTTCGTCCTCTACTTGAGCATACACAACATTTCTTTTGGCGTCTTCTTCCGGATTCTGTTGGGGGAACCTTATAGGGAAAATGTTGCTCATGAAGTCGACTCACACTATCAGAGCGAATGCTTCCTGGGGTGGGTCCTTGCTGGTAAATAAGGGCAGTGATAATGTTTTCAATATATTTGAGGTAGGTGATGGGTTGGTTTTCGGGTGATTTTTAATAGCAGACAAATGAATAGAACAGGGCCATATGAAACAGATGAATCGCAACTTTTTTATACCAATAATAGGACTTGCGGGTTGACAAATATGGTTGCAGCATCTGATCATTTAAATCCACCCCCCCCCCCCTCCATATAAAGATTGTAGTCATGGACACATTCAGGCTTTACTACGGGGCAATGTCTTCTATGAACCTCCACCGCTCTACATGTTTGAACAATAAGTTCACAGAATTCTTCTTTTGGAGAGTTATCAGTACACACGGGCTGAAAGTCGTCAGGTTCCTGCTGACCTGACCGTTTTCGGAAAGGAAGTTACGGGTGACAGGAAAGAAGCACTATCACTTTGGAATCCAAACACCTCTGTGATTTCCAGGTGGTAATAGATGGTGCCGGTGTAAAGCAGTTAGATTCAGCTTCAATCAGGATCCCTTCGCTGGAAGTGATGTCAGAAATGTAAGGGGGCATGGTTAGGTGTTTGGGGGAAATCGGACCTCCTCTTTCTCAAGCTAGAAGTTTTTGATGTCACTGCCAGCCAAGCTGATTGGAGTCCGAACCTAACTGCTTTCCCTATCTGTTACCGCCAAATTGACAGCTGTATTGCGGTTCTTCTCTCTCACCCGCAGCCTCTTCTTCCCAAAGCTGGGTACACACATCCCAAAAATCATCCAAAAATTAGGAACCTGGCGACTTTCGGCCCAAGTGTACAAATCACTGTCTGACAGAAAAATTCTCTGAACTTATGGTTCAAACATGTCGAGTGAATGGGCCCTTACAGGAAGATCCTCCTTCCATAATACAATAGAAATTACCACTAATGCAGAGATAAACAAATAACACAGAGTTTATAAAAATTATTTTATTATCTTTTAAGGGAACCTGTTAGTGCAGTAGCTTTTATATCTATTTATTTATTGCCAATCAGCAGAGGGGAAATATTTGTGTGTGCATGTACATTGTAGTTCACACACTTAGTTTAGCTCGGGGGTGAACAACCTGTAGATCATGACAAGGGGACTGGTAGATCATTGGTTTGGGCTTGCTGGCCCACCATTCCACCATTCCAGAGCATCAGAGTGCAATACAGAGGGCCTACTTGTAAAGTTGGAGCTGTAGTAGAGAGCAAGAGCCGCATAAGCTGATGCCTCCTCTGTAGTGATGGCTCCTGTCCCATGCGGAGTGATACCAATTGCACTCCTCCTCTTATCTTGGCTAGCGGCGCATGCGCCGTAGACAACGGCATGCAGGCGCACTGAGCGTGCCGTTTCTAACGGCGATCGTGCCCTTTGTGGCGGCTCCCGCGCGCAGTGACATCATCGTGGCTCCGGCCAATCACAGCGCCGGAGCCACAAGTGCTGTAGCTGCCCTAGCGTCGTATTTGGTCTGTCGGACAAGCAATCAGATGAACGGGCTTCCCGATAGGAACTGGGTCCGGCCGAGTTCCGGCGGGAAAATTTGAAACATGTTCCAATTCTAAAGTCTGTCTGATTTTTGGACAGCAAAGGTCCAATGAAGCCCACACACGATTGAATTGTCCAACAGATTTGTTCCTTTGGACCTTTGCTGTCGAAAAAAGTCTGGTCGTGTGTACTCGCCATTACAGTAGAAGAATATCCACATGGGTCTATAGTAGAGAAATCAAGGCAGACAAGTATGATGTGCAAACACCACTGTTGAAACTCAAACTCATTAGGCCCTGTGATCACCAAACTATAGGTTGGTCAGATCTCATTCAGGGACCTAATCACCCGAATTTCCAAGGATGTCAATCAAATATATCCCCACAATCAGTAATCCCTCAAAACCCTTCCTCCTGAAAAAGTTATATATTTTGAAATGCATGGCAAGTGATGCAATGATATGGTTTTACAAGCAGCTTGCGTGATTGGATGCAATTGGATGCATTACCTCAGTGTTGGTAGAGCACAATCCCATGGGGGTTTTACCATATTTTTTACGTGTTCTAATACATTTCTAGATTTACATTATGTTTGCTGTCTCCTTGGGTTCCAAATAACTGTATGTTGACCATAAAGATCAGAAGAGCAGTGTTTGATTGATTGTTGATCGTAGCAACACTTATGCCGCGTACACACGAAGGGACTATCCCGCGGGATTATCCGCTGGACCGAAGTCCAGCGGATAATCCCCTCGTGTGTGGGCGCCGGCGGACTTTTTTTGGCCAAAGTACGGCGGACTAAAGTTTCAGGTTTTGTTCTCAAATTATCCGCTGGACTTGGCAGTCCAGCGGATAATCCGGTCGTGTGTAGTATGGTCCGGCGTACCAAAAAGGACGCATGCTCAGTAGCTATTATGTCAGGGACTCGCTCGGTCTGGTAAAACTAGCCTTCGTTTTGAAGCTCGCACAATCGTCACGCTGCTGAATTTTTTTTTTTTTTTTTTTTCTGACAGCGCGATTTGTATGTTATCGTACTTGAAGAATGATTTTGCCTTGCTGCTTGTATATTCACGCAGAGTACTCCCGAACGTTTTTACTTCAGCATTCTTTAGTGAAGTTATATATTTGTGTATATATATATATATATATATATATATATATATATATATATATATATATATATATATATATATATATATATATATATATATATATATATATAGAGATATAGATATAGATATCCAAATCACCAAATGAAAAATATATCTATATTTCTCAATAAGCCCAAAAAAATATATAGCGATATCTACATATATATATATATATATTAATATATATAGATATATAGATCTATACGTGTATAAAAATATATATAATATATATATATATATATATATATATATATATATATATATATATATATATATATATATATATATATATATATATATGTACATATATCTCTATATAGATATTTTTTATTATTTGTTGGTTATCAAAAGGATTAGTTATTACACATGATACAATTGTGGAGTCAGCAGAGCTTGCCCTTAATTCAGATCTTAACCCTCACCTTTCCAGCGACTGCACTTGCAGTTCCATTGAAGTTGCACTTTACACTTGTATTGTCAAATGAATGTTTAGACATGTACCTGCCTACTCCTAAAGAAACTATGTTTTTGAATAACAAGCACGTATATCATTATTTGATGAAAATTAAATGACCATTTATTCTGGTTAAAACAAACAAGGCAAAACAAAATAGGAAGGCAACACTGGAGCCACTTGTAGATTTTGTGAAGACTTTTTGCCCCAACGGCAGACACCAAGTTTGTGAAGCCAAAAATTAAGCTTGGGCACATTTCATACAATATAGGGAGCACAAGAAGATTGACCAGGAATCAGACAGACCAGGAACAGCAGCAGATGACATCTATGTCCCCAAGCTGTGGCACTACAACAGCCTGTGTCTTCTGTGAGACCAGACTGAAGCCAGGCAATCACTTCCGACTCTTCCCACCACGCTGCCCTGCACTCTTCCCTGCAGTCTTCCCTGCACGCTTCCTTGGAGGCTGACTTGTGGTAGGAGGAGGAGTAGGAGGAGGAGGAGGAGGAGGAGAAGAAGAAGGAAGACGAGGAGGAGGAGGAGGAGAAGTTGGTGTTGGGCCTTCATGGGTCAGGCGGGTGGATTCTCGTAATTCACCCCTCAAACCCCCCCTAATTGCCTCAGAAATGAGGCCCTCACACAGGTGCCGTTGGCCCCTCTCCATTTCCAGCAACCTGCTGGACACGTAGCTGGCATAGGCCTCTTCTGGAAGGGGGGGTTTGTCGAGAATCGCACTCGCCTTCCGAATCAGTTGCAGTGATTCCTCCTCAACAATGGTCATCCTCCTGGGCCTTCTTGGGGGTAAGGGCAGGGGTGGAGGTAGACTTCTTAATTGGGTCTGGCTGTCACTCTGGCTCGTGCTGGGCCCAGCCACCTCCTGGCTCTCGCTGGTCATGTCCTCCTCCTCCTCCATACCACTTGTCCCGGCATCATCCTGGGTCAGCTCATCCTGTGTGCAAATAAAAACAAAAATCAAACACCTGTTTTGTGGTTTCTGGCCTCCTCAATCATCCAATTGTAAACTTAGGAACGACCATCTAAATTTTCAAAAAGATCCAAAAGGCTATCATTTGGACCCCTGCATTTTCCAAGCAGATCACCAATGTTGTCTAACGCTTTTTTTGCCACTACTGGATGTATGTATACACTATATATGTATCGATATGTTGCACCAACACTTTTTAGAAGTGTGCATAATTTTTGTCAGTTTTTTTTCACAATTCTGAGTTCAGGGTGTTAATTGTTTCACATTTTAACGTTTACAGCATTAATATTCACACAATCACAATTTAGGCTACTAAATATATACCTGGCTCCAGCTGGGCGCATCAGCCTGCTCCAAGGTGGAGGGGTCTTCTCCTTCCGTGGAAGCCTCAGCTGGGGTGGAGGGAAGAGTGGAGGGAAGAGTGGAGGGAAGGGTGGAGGGAAGAGTCGACAGTGATTGCCTGGGTTCCATCTGGTCACCTATAAAAGTCAGTTGGTTGTAGTACCACAGCTTGGGTACATAAACATTCTCTGCTGCTGCTCCTGATCTGACTGATTCCTCAATCTTCTTGCGCTCCCGCTTGTACATGTGCCTTAAACTTGCAATTCTGGCTTCCACAAACTTGGTGTTTGCGTTGGGGACTTTAGTCTTCACAAAAGCCACAAGTGGCCCCAGTGTTGCCTTCCGGACATCCCTATTGCCATATAAAGGGTTCTTGAGCTGCCACAGGTTGGTATTTTTTCTGTACAGGGCAATGAATTCGGACATGAACTGCTGGTCCTTGAATGGATTCAACTGGGGTGATGACATGTTTGTTTCTGTTTTGTTAGTAATGGCAATACAAAAGACCAAAAACACAAATGTTACTTAAAACGCACAACCAGTTTTTCTTAACAAACATTACACAACACACCCACACACAGGCAGCAACCCCTACACACAGGCAGCAACACATCCACACAGGCAGCAACCCCTACACACAGGCAGCAACACATCCACACAGGCAGCAACCCCTACACACAGGCAGCAACCCCTACACACAGGCAGCAACACATCCACACAGGCAGCAACCCCTACACACAGGCAGCAACCCCTACACACAGGCAGCAACCCCTACACACAGGCAGCAACACACACATATCCTTAAAAAATGCTGGCCCAAAAACCAAAAAAAAACACAGTAATGCATCCTAGAAAACACTTACCTTCGTACAGAGCGCTCGCTACTTCCGTTCGGGAACACGTGGGCCCCTCAAACAGCCTTATATACACTGCGCACGCGTCGAAGTCCGCCTGCGTCCTCCGCGTCGCCCGCCCATGACGTTCCTCATGACGAGTATTCCCCGCCCCGCTTCCCCTCGTTGCATTGTTGGTGAATTAATTCATGAATATGGCGGACACATTCGAAGCCAGTAGCGCGGAGGAAAGCCAAGAAGCCAACACATCTGCATCCAGCAGCAGATATAAGGCCACCAATATGGCCTTTGAAGAGATGGTGGAGATGGTGGACATCCTCCAAAGGGAAGATTACGACGGGGAAAATGGCCCGTACCCTCGTCCCAACTTGCGCAAGGACAAGATTCTCACTACAATCGTCAGCACCCTGGAGCAGAAATTCGGCGTACGAAGGGGCAAGGATCAACTGCGCAAGCGATGGTCCGACATCAAATCCAGGGAGCACGATCAGTATAGGAGAATTCGAAAAGCCATCAAAAAAAGTAAGTCAAGCACGTGCGCTACTATGGTTATACTTGATATGTCTAAACTTGCGCAGATTTAATTACCATTCGTACCTGAAACTTGCGCAGATTTAATTACCATTCGTCCGTGAAACTTGCGCAGATGTTATTACCATTCGTCCGTGAAACTTGCGCAGATTTAATTACCATTCGTCCGTGAAACTTGCGCAGATGTTATTACCATTCGTACCTGAAACTTGCGCAGATTTAATTACCATTCGTCCGTGAAACTTGCGCAGATGTTATTACCATTCGTACGTGAAACTTGCGCAGATTTAATTACCATTCGTCCGTGAAACTTGCGCAGATGTTATTACCATTCGTACGTGAAACTTGCGCAGATTTAATTACCATTCGTCCGTGAAACTTGCGCAGATGTTATTACCATTCGTACGTGAAACTTGCGCAGATTTAATTACCATTCGTCCGTGAAACTTGCGCAGATGTTATTACCATTCGTACGTGAAACTTGCGCAGATTTAATTACCATTCGTCCGTGAAACTTGCGCAGATGTTATTACCATTCGTACGTGAAACTTGCGCAGATTTAATTACCATTCGTCCGTGAAACTTGCGCAGATGTTATTACCATTCGTACCTGAAACTTGCGCAGATTTAATTACCATTCGTCCGTGAAACTTGCGCAGATGTTATTACCATTCGTACGTGAAACTTGCGCAGATTTAATTACCATTCGTCCGTGAAACTTGCGCAGATGTTATTACCATTCGTACCTGAAACTTGCGCAGATTTAATTACCATTCGTCCGTGAAACTTGCGCAGATGTTATTACCATTCGTACCTGAAACTTGCGCAGATTTAATTACCATTCGTCCGTGAAACTTGCGCAGATGTTATTACCATTCGTACGTGAAACTTGCGCAGATTTAATTACCATTCGTCCGTGAAACTTGCGCAGATGTTATTACCATTCGTACGTGAAACTTGCGCAGATTTAATTACCATTCGTCCGTGAAACTTGCGCAGATGTTATTACCATTCGTACGTGAAACTTGCGCAGATTTAATTACCATTCGTCCGTGAAACTTGCGCAGATGTTATTACCATTCGTACCTGAAACTTGCGCAGATTTGTTGAAAGTTCCGTTTGTCTTCATAACGTTTATTGAGTTTACCTGGCTTTGGGTTGTTGGAGTTGTAAGGTTGTTTATTATTGTCACTATCTATACAATTACTGCTGTAGTAAGGGTTTTAGGGGTAACTTACACAGGGACTCCAGAGGCTGTTTTGGGGGGGGGGGGGGATAAATATGTTAAGCAGGGTGTCATGCTCACAATTCCCAAAAAATGCTCATCATCTCTAAATACTGTAGGTGGTGACTTTTCAAAGAAGTACACTCACCTGTCCCTTGGATGGTGCAGCTACAATCTGGGATCTTGCAATCATGAAATTAATGTTTGCGGCTTCACTTCCCGGGTCACTATTGGGCATGCGCCAGTTGCGCAATGCAATAGGACTGGTCCGCGCGAGCTCGGGGACCCCTGTGTGTCCCAGCAGACAGCACGGTGGGACGGGATGTGGCGTATACTTCTGTGGGAGTCTAGGGCCGGATGTGTGTGCAAATACCTGCCTTACACAGGTATCTGCAACCCATCCCCCCTAAAAGGTTCAAAATAAGACACCACAGGGGTGCAGGGATCCAATGAGCGGAAGTTCAAATTTAGGGTTGAAGGGCGGTTTAAGTATTGGAGTTTCATTAGATAGACATTTCAATTCTGTCTTCAAGTAGGATCTTCTAACAAACTGCTAATAATTGGCAAGACTTTTAAACAATGTTTACTAATCCTATTTTGGCACTCAAATATCAGTGTGATTCAAAAGTGTACCTTTTTGTGTTCCATTACCATAGGGGGCAAAAGACTCAGACGTCAGTCCGAACCTACGAGGACCTCCCGGCATCACCAGACTAATTGGGCAGTTAGCCCAAGCCCACGCGTGGATGTGGAGGAAGAGGTGGTTGAAGTAGATCAAATCTGCACCCCACCAAGTGAGTGTCTCAGAACACAGATTGAGGTAATAAATTAAGGTCTGCATGTTTTTGACACTTTTTTTCTTGTGTTTTATCTACCCAACTTTTAGGTGATGCTGATCTGTTTGTGGAAGGACAAGCTGCGGAGCCATTTTCCACTGACAGTGCCCACAGGCTTATTGGCCAGATCATGGCCTGGAATCTGCAGCTGGAAAATATGCAGAAGGAGATGGCCACCATGCAGCAGGGAATGAAGGACATGATTGATGTTTTGGGGAGAATCTAAAGACCCCTTTTACATTTCTTAACATCAATCATGTCCTTCATTCCCCTTTTGATGCGCTGTTTAACTAATTTTATAGGCCAAATTTTTAATATGCACACGGTATGTCAACATGTGCTATGTGCCATCAGGCGATCTCAATGGACGCATTTGGTGTTTGCAACCCCTAATGCTAGTAGGTGAGAGGGAAGGGGTTTCACACACAAAACACGTCCATTGATTCCCCATGATGGAACATAGCACATGTTGACATTACCCATTTTCCAGTTAAATTAGTGTGCATATTAAAAATTTGGCTTCTACTGTTCATGGGTTACCTGTTGAACTTTGTAAGTTCTGGACTTTTACATTGGGTAAATAATTTCAAATGCTAAGCCTAAATTTTTTAACAATTTTAAACATGTTTTTATGTTTTTTTTAAAAAATCAATCACAAAAAAAAATATGTTGTGAGAAAAACACCAAAAAAATGTAAAAAAAAAACATAAAAAAAAAAAAAAAAAAAATCTGGTTCAAAAAAAAAAAAAAAAAAAAAAAAAAAAAAAAAAACAAAAAAAAAAAAAAAAAAAAAAAAAAATTATAAAAAAAAAGTTTTGGATGTGCACTATAATAAAAAAAATAATGTTTGCACAAATTCAAAAATGTGTGGCTTCTTCTTTTTAAATACTACCAGTTTGACTAAAACATGTTGTGGTTCATTGACAAAGGGGCTTATTTACTAAACGCAAAACAAGTTTGACACTATTAAGATGTGCACTAGGACAACATATAAAACAGGCCAAATTAAAAGCAAAACAATACGAAACTACCAATATTTCAAACATAAATAACTGTATTTATTCTTTGTGAATCAAAAAGATGGTTTAAGGGTCTGCTGCCATTTCAATGGCCCCCCTACCATTAAAATACTGTAAATAAAGGTCCCGCACTTGCTGGGCTGATTGTGGTGCGGAACCAAGAGGGCGATTATCCAGCCCTGTCATGTTGCCTTCCACTCCGGCCTCAGGGCCAATTGGTAAGGAGTATGTTCCTGAATGTTTCCGTAAATAATTGTGCATGACACAGCATGCAAGAATGATAGTATTGAGTTTGTACTCTGCCAGATGTAGGGATGTAAGGAGCAATCTGAAACGGTTGGCCATAATACCAAATGCATTTTCCACCACCCTTCTTGCTCTGGCCAACCGATAATTAAAAATCCTCCTCTCAGGGGTGAGGGATCGTTGGGGAAATGGCCTCATCAGATGGTCACCCAGACCGAACGCCTCGTCGGCAATGAAGACGAAGGGGAGTCCCTCCACATTATCTTCATCTGGTGGCAGCTCCAGCCCACCAGTTTGGAGACGATGACCGAACTCCGTGTGGTTGAAGACTCCTCCGTCCGACATCCGGCCGTTTTTCCCCACATCCACATACAGAAAGTCATATTGTGCCGACACCACCGCCATCAACACGATACTATGGAACCCCTTATAATTCCAATAGTATGACCCCGAATGGGGTGGGGGCACAATTCGCACGTGTTTGCCGTCAATCGCCCCTCCGCAGTTGGGAAAGTCCCAACGGGCAGCAAACTGGGAAGCCACAGTCTGCCATTCCTGTGGCGTGGAGGGACACTGTGAAGTCAAACAGAAAGATACAATTTAAATTATAAACCAGGCAAAACACCAAACTAAATGCAACAAATTAACAAACAATTTGGAAGAACATATGTATTTATTTAGTACATCCTTGAAATAAAGCCAAAAGATTAAGGATAAAAGGGACAAATCTCTGATTGATGACCCCTCTGATGGACCAGAGAAGATAATAATGGGGATGTGGGTGGGGAGTAAATAATTGTAAGGTCACACAATACACATGCAATTAATTAAAGGTGTGTGTGGGGGGGGGGATAATTACAAGCTGACCAAAACCACATGCTATTAATTATCAGGGGGTGTGGGGGTGGGGTTAATTACAAGCTGACCAAAACCACATGCTATTAATTATCAGGGGGTGTGGGGGTGGGGTTAATTACAAGCTGACCAAAACCACATGCTATTAATTATCAGGGGGTGTGGGGGTGGGGATAATTACAAGCTGACCCAAACCACATGCTATTAATTATCAGGGGGTGTGGGGGTGGGGATAATTACAAGCTGACCAAAACCACATGCTATTAATTATCAGGGGGTGTGGGGGGGATAATTACAAGCTGACCAAAACCACATGCTATTAATTATCAGGGGGTGTGGGGGGGGGTTAATTACAAGCTGACCAAAACCACATGCTATTAATTATCAGGGGGTGTGGGGGTGGGGTTAATTACAAGCTGACCAAAACCACATGCTATTAATTATCAGGGGGTGTGGGGTGGGGATAATTACAAGCTGACCAAAACCACATGCTATTAATTATCAGGGGGTGTGGGGGTGGGGATAATTACAAGCTGACCAAAACCACATGCTATTAATTATCAGGGGGTGTGGGGGTGGGGATAATTACAAGCTGACCAAAACCACATGCTATTAATTATCAGGGGGTGTGGGGGTGGGGATAATTACAAGCTGACCAAAACCACATGCTATTAATTATCAGGGGGTGTGGGGGTGGGGATAATTACAAGCTGACCAAAACCACATGCTATTAATTATCAGGGGGTGTGGGGGTGGGGGGATAATTACAAGCTGACCAAAACCACATGCAATCAATTTAAAATTGAGGGTCAAGGGGGGTGAAAGGGGGGGTGAGTAAAGCTGTACAATGGAGCTGGTAATATACATTTTTAACCAAAGAAAGTGACTAGGCTAGGGGTGTTTAGGGGGCCAAGCTTCCATGCTGGGGAGGTTGGTGCAAGCAAATATGCATGTGACCCACTAAATAATACATTATTAAAACTATTTCGATAAGTCAACCATAAAATACTAGACAAAAAAACAAAATCCAAAAATAAAAGGAATAGGGGACATTCATAGAATAGTCCTATCATGGTAATTAGCTAATGATGACATTGATGCACTACATTAACAAACATACAAGACATAGGTAATTTTAAAAGAGAAGACTTACCTTAATGTATTCCTCCTGCAGGACGTGGATAATGGCAGAACAGGTCTCTGGAATAATGAGCCCCAGAGCCTGGGGGGAGATGCCTGTCGTGAACTTGAGGTCCTGCAAGCTTCTCCCCGTCGCCAAGTAACGCAACGTGGCGACTAGCCTCTGCTCCGCACTGATGGCTTGCCGCATGCAGGTATTCTGCCTGGTAATATAAGGGGACAGCGAAGCCAACAGACGGTGAAAAATGGGGTCCGTCATCCGGAGATAATTCCTGAAATCATCAGGATTATTCTCACGGATCTCACGGAGCAAAGGCATATGCGAGAATTGGTCACGCTGGCGCAACCAATTCTTGGTCCATGAACTCCTCCTCACCCTGTTCATGGACCGGGCTCGTGCCAAGGTGTTAACCGCAACACCGAGCCCCTGCACAGCACGAACTCGTTCCCGAGTACGTCCACACTCCATGGCTTCAAAACGGTCGGCTGATCAAACAAACAACTTAACAGAACGCACTGAAGAACAGCAAGGCCTATGAAGAACGACCTGAAAAACAGGAACGAGCGGACCAGAACGGCCTGAGAACAGGTAGGAACTGATCCACACGCACTGAAAGCCAGATACAAACCTCACAAGCACAAACTGAACGGCAGAAGCGAACGAATTAAGCAGAAGTCTGAGAAGCGCGAATCGTCTCTAACCAAACGTCAACTAACACGCGATACACACGAGATCAGCTGACGGGGCCCAAAGGGTGTCGTTTGGGATCTCGAGCTTCCTTTTTCTAGTCCCGTCGTACGTGCGTACGTCATCGCGTGAACCGCCGGACTTTTTGCGTGATCGTGTGTGGTCAAGTCCGTTCGCTTTTTAGTCCAGCGTACCTAGCGGGAAAGTCCAGCGGATTGTCCGCTGGACTTAGGTCCGCCGGCAAAAGTCCGTACGTGTGTACGAGGCATTACACTACCTTGGCTCTTTTTTTTCATAAACACCTCTACCATTTGTAAAAACTCTTCTATTTTTCTACAAACTTTTCCATTTTTCTCCAAACCTCCCCATTGTCTGGAACCTCTTCCACTTTTCTACAAACTCTTCCTCTGTCTTTTCCACAAAATTTTGTTACAAAATTTTGTTACAAACTCTTCCAGACTTTTACAGTGTACCCTGGTTTCAAGAAACCAGTTGAACAGTGCAGTTCATTTGCAATGCCTTGCAGGTGTTCACCTTATGTTCCAAATGTTATTATTGGACCTTTATAAGTTAGCACAAAACTCCCTGGTTAATAAAATAGTGAAAAGAGAGGTTGCATAGGTGTTACACTTCACACCTTACAAATAGGACCCAGGAAGTTACTAATAAAAAAGTTACAAAGAAGCATGGATAGCTGATATCAATTTCACAACAATATGAATAGATTTTTTTAGAGGGACTTTGTCAGAGAGAAAAATTCTGCAGTTAAAAATTCAGGAACCTAGAGGTATCTGCACACATCTGCAGCTACCAACAATTACTGGACATTCAGACAAGCATTCTGGATAGTGTCAGAGATACCTCCTGTCCCCACACATTGCGAATGGACCATCACTATGATTCAGAGATGGCAGAAAGTGGCCTGCATGCTTTGGCACTAGGGATGAGCCCGGTGTTCGATTCAAACCCATGTTCGAATCGAACATCGTCCGTTCGTCGAAACCAGAACTTTGTGGGGCGTTCGCTTTAAATAAATGTAAAGTAAAAAAACACACTTTTGAAAAAATATTTTATTGCACTGCTCCGGGGGTCTTCTTCCATCTTGGGGGTCTTCTCGCCAGACTCCTCCGCCATTTACCTAGCTCTTTTACTGAGCAGAGAAGTCCGGCTACCTTCTTCGTCATCGCCGCCGTCGTCTGGGGGTCTCGATCCGCCTTCGGGGGTCTTCCGGGGTCTCTTCTGTTCTTGCCGCTGTCGTCGCTTTCTGCGCCTTCTTCTTCTTCTTCTTCTTCTTCTTCTTCCGATGTTGACACGTCGCTCTCTCTGGCCAGAATGCCAGAGCTGCGCTGTGCTGGGACTTATATAGGGACAAGTCCCAGCATCCTCCGGGACTGTGACATCACAGGGGGCGGGGTCACCATGTGACATGAGCATGTGACCCTGTCCCCTTGTCCCTATATACGTCCCAGCACAGCGCGGCTCTGGCATTCCGGCCAGAGAGAGCGACGTGTCAACATCGGAAGAAGAAGAAGAAGAAGAAGAAGAAGAAGGCGGCGCAGAAAGCAATGACAGCGGCAAGAACAGAAGAGACCCCGGAAGACCCCCGAAGGCGGATCGAGACCCCCACGACGGCGGCGACGACGAAGAAAGTTGCCGGACTTCTCCGCTCGGTAAAAGAGCTAGGTAAATGGCGGAGGAGTCCGGCGAGAAGACCCCCAAGACGGAAGAAGACCCCCGGAGCAGTGCAATAAAATATTTTTTCAAAAGTGTGTTTTTTTACTTTACATTTTACACCTTAGGTGAATGGGTAGGGGTACATCGTACCCCATACTCATTCACATAGGGTGGGGGGCCGGGATCTGGGAACCCCCTTATAAAAGGGGGCTCCCAGATTCCGATAAGCCCCCCGCCCGCAGACCCCGACAACCAATGGCCAGGGTTGTCGGGAAGAGGCCCTTGTCCTCATCAACATGGGCACGGCCCCCCTTTCCCCAGGGCACCCCCCATGTTGAGGGCACGCGGCCTGGTACGGCTCAGGAGGGGGGGGGCGCTCGCTCGTCCCCACCACTTTCCTGGCCTGCCGGGCTGCGTGCTCGGATGAGGGTCTGAGATGGATTTGGGGGGGACCCCCACGCCGTTTTTCGGCGTGGGGACTCCCTTTAAATCCATGCCAGGTGACGGAGCTAGCGCGCCGGCATTTACTGCCTACGCTAGCTACGTACCTGAAGTCACGTGCTAAATGAACGGACTTTCCAATGAGCGGCAAGTCCGTTCATTTCAAAAGTCCGGCGGACTAGCCTACTAACGGCGGGATTGTCCGCTGGACTGCCAAGTCCAGCGGATAATTTTAAAACAAAACTTAAAACTTTAGTCCGCCGGATTTTTTGAAAAAAAGTCAGTCGGAGGCCCACACACGAGGGGATTATCCGGTGGACTTAGTCCAGCGGACAATCCCGCGGGAAAATCCCTTCGTGTGTACGTGGCATTAGCGTTGCTAGGATCAACAATCAATCAAACACTGCTCTTCTGATCTTTATGGTCAACATACAGTTATTTGGAACCCAAGGAGACAGCAGACATAATGTAAATCTAGAAATGTATTAGAACACATAAAAAATATGAGAAAACCCCCATGGGATTGTGCTCTACCAACACTGAGGTAATGCATCCAATTGCATCCAATCACGCAAGCTGCTTGTAAAACCATATCATTGCATCACTTGCCATGCATTTCAACATATATAACTTTTTCAGGAGGAAGGGTTTTGAGGGATTACTGATTGTGGGGATATATTTGATTGACATCATTGGAAATTCGGGTGATTAGGTCCCTGAATGAGATCTGACCAACCTATAGTTTGGTGATCACAGGGCCTGGTGAGTTTGAGTTTCAACAGTGGTGTTTGCACATCATACTTGTCTGCCTTGATTTCTCTACTATAGACCCATGTGGATATTCTTCTACTGTAATGGTGAGTACACATGACCAGACTTTTTTCGACAGCAAAGGTCCAAAGGAACAAATCTGTTGGACAATTCAATCGTGTGTGGGCTTCATTGGACCTTTGCTGTCCAAAAATCAGACGGACTTTAGAAATGGAACATGTTTCAAATTTTCCCGCCGGAACTCGGCCGGACCCAGTTCCTAGCGGGAAGCCGTTCATCTGATTGCTTGTCCGACAGACCAAATACGATGCTAGGGCAGCTACAGCACTTGTGGCTCCGGCGCTGTGATTGGCCGGAGCCACGATGATGTCACTGCACGTGGGAGCCGCCACAAAGGGCACGATCGCCGTTAGAAACGGCACGCTCAGTGCGCCTACATGCCGTTGTCTACGGCGCATGCGCCGCTAGCCAAGATAAGAGGAGGAGTGCAATTGGTATCACTCCGCATGGGACAGGAGCCATCACTACAGAGGAGGCATCAGCTTATGCGGCTCTTGCTCTCTACTACAGCTCCAATTTTACAAGTAGGCCCTCTGTATTGCACTCTGATGCTCTGGAATGGTGGAATGGTGGGCCAGCAAGCCCAAACCAATGATCTATTAGTCCCCTTGTCATGATCTACAGGTTGTTCACCCCCGAGCTAAACTATGTGTGTGAACTACAATGTACATGCACACACAAATATTTCCCCTCTGCTGATTGGCAATAAATAAATAGATATAAAAGCTACTGCACTAACAGGTTCCCTTAAAAGATAATAAAATAATTTTTCTAAACTCTGTGTGTTATTTGTTTATCTCTGCATTAGTGGTAATTTCTATTGTATTATGGAAGGAGGATCTTCCTGTAAGGGCCCATTCACTCTACATGTTTGAATCATAAGTTCAGAGAATTTTTGTGTCAGACAGTGATTTGTACACTTGGGCCGAAAGTCGCCAGGTTCCTAATTTTTGGATGATTTTTGGGATGTGTGTACCCAGCTTTGGGAAGAAGAGGCTGCGGGTGAGAGAGAAGAACCGCAATACAGCTGTCAATTTGGCGGTAACAGATAGGGAAATCAGTTAGGTTCGGACTCCAATCAGCTTGGCTGGCAGTGACATCAGAAACTTCTAGCTTGAGAAAGAGGAGGTCCGATTTCCCCCAAACACCTAACCATGCCTCCTTACATTTCTGACATCACTTCCAGCGAAGGGATCCTGATTGAAGCTGAATCTAACTGCTTTACACCGGCACCATCTATTACCACCTGGAAATCACAGAGGTGTTTGCATTCCAAAGTGATAGTGCTTCTTTCCTGTCACCCGTAACTTCCTTTCCGAAAACGGTCAGGTCAGCAGGAACCTGACGACTTTCAGCCCGTGTGTACTGATGACTCTCCAAAAGAAGAATTCTGTGAACTTATTGTTCAAACATGTAGAGCGGTGGAGGTTCATAGAAGACATTGCCCCATAGTAAAGCCTGAATGTGTCCATGACTACAATCTTTATATGGGGGGGGGGGGGGTGGATTTAAATGATTAAATGATCAGATGCTGCAACCATATTTGTCAACCCGCAAGTCCTATTATTGGTATAAAAAAGTTGCGATTCATCTGTTTCATATGGCCCTGTTCAATTAATTTGTCTGCTATTAAAAATCACCCGAAAACCAACCCATCACCTACCTCAAATATATTGAAAAAATTATCACTGCCCTTATTTACCAGCAAGGACCCACCCCAGGAAGCATTCGCTCTGATAGTGTGAGTCGACTTCATGAGCAACATTTTCCCTATAAGGTTCCCTCAACAGAATCCGGAAGAAGACGCCAAAAGAAATGTTGTGTATGCTCAAGTAGAGGACGAAGAAGAGATACAAGTTATTATTGTCCCGATTGTCCCTCCCAACCTGGCCTATTTATCGGTGATTGCTTCAAAAATTATCACACATCCATCAGATATTAGTTCCCCTTATTAGTAACAGACTGCCATTTCCCCATTTCAATTACCTGTGTGCATCATTTGCCTGCCACCATGTTTCTACCTTCCATGTTAACTGACCCTGGCCTGTTTACCGACAATGTCTTTGCCTGCCGTTTTAACCACGTTTCTGACTTCCACATGCACCAACCTCAGCCTGTTTACCGACGATGCCTTTGCCTGCCGTTTTAACCACGTTTCTGACTTCCACATGCACCAACCTCGGCCTGTTAAATCGACCATGTTTTTGCCTGCCACTTGGACTGATCTTTTGCCCTTCTACTTCAGTATACAGGGGTCTCACATATGTGAGGGGCTTCAGAATAGCGTTCTGATTAGAGAAAATCCGTTTTTGGTTTTCTGTGTTCCCAGAACAGGGTCCGGTTGCCCGGAGGCTTCAAAGAGATTTGGGTGGGAGAAGCCTCTACCCCTGTCCCCCTGGCCCTAAGCTTGATGGCCCTTCCTGCTGCCTGGACCAATACTTTGGCTGTGCTGCCTGTAATGACCCAGGACTTTATGAACTGTGTTTCTTTCTGCTGCCTGGACCAATAATTTGGCTGTGTTGACCATATCTCGGCCTGCTGCCTCTACTGACTATAGACAGTATTTCTGCCTGGACATCTCTGCCTGCTACCTGGACCAATGCTTTGGCTGTGCTGACAGTATCTCTGCCTGAACTATGGACCACATCCCTGCCTGCTGCCTGGACCGATGCTCTCTTCTGTGGACCACTACACTACTAAAACCACAGGTAATCTTTTGTTATTTGGTATGTACATGTTATGTGTTAGAAATATGAAGGGCCTTCAAAAATATGATGGTAGTCAGGAAATGATATGTGTAATTTATGCTCCTAGAATGACTGGAGGTGCTATTTGGATGTTAGGCCATTGTATGTGGCCAGGCTGTGTAAAAGTGTCACACATGTGGTATCGTTAAACCCAGGAGGAGTAGCAAAATGTATTTTGGGGTGTCATTTTTGCTATGTACATGCTATGTGTTGGAAATATCTTATAAATAAACAACTTTGTGGAAAAAAAATGCGTTTTAATTTTTTTCCCACGTTTTCCGAAAACTTCTGGAAAAAAATGAACCGTTTAAAAGACTCATTATGCCTCATAGATTATACGTTGGGGTGTTTGCTTTCCAAAATGGGGCCATTTTGTGGGCGTTTCCATTGTCCTGATGCTCCAGGGCCTTCAAAAGTGAGCTAGGTTATCATGAAATTATATGTGTAATTTTTCTCCTAGAATGCCTGGATGTTCTACTTGGATGTTAGGCCTCTGTATGTGGCCAGGTTGTGTAAAAGTCTCACACATGTGGTATCACCATACTCAGGAGGATTAGCAGAATGTATTTTGGGGTGTAATTTTTGCTATGTACATGCTCTGTGTTGAAAATATCTTATAAATGGACAACTTTGTGTAAAAAAAATGCGTTTTCATTTTTTTCCCACGTTTTCCGAAAACTTCAAGGGGGTACAGTGTTGTTCTTGACGCACTTCAGGACTCCGCGGTGCTACCGTGCAGGTGGAAATGGGAGGAAGATCTGGGACCGATGGACGGAGACACGTGGAATCTTTGCCTCGTCTCTGCTCCCTTGGTCTCAGTGTCGGCCTCCCAAAAACTGTCACACCTCTATTTGCTGCACAGGGTGTACAGAATGCCGGCCAAACGTCATAGCTGGGGATTACGTAACACTCCCTTATGCCCTAAGTGCATGAGGGACCACGGGGACCTTCTGCACATGTTCTGGAAGTGCCCAAAACTAGTTTGTTATTGGAATGGGATCCTGGAGGTTATTAATCAAGTATTCAAGGTTGCCATTCCAAAGAATCCTGTGATTTGTCTGTTGGGGGGCTTGGATAAGGAGCTCCTGACTCCGGCTGTACATATGGCAATAATCCGACTACTTTATGTAGCCCGGAAATTAATAGCGCAACTATGGATCACTCCCAGGGTTCCCAACAGGCAACAATGGATCGACCATGTCAACAAAATGCTGATAAGGGAGAAACTGACTTATCAACACCGAAATGCACCCCAAAAATGTGCATTAACATGTGGCAAGATTGGCTGGAAGTCCCAGGACTAGCGCCGCATCAGTTAATCCAACATAGACTGCTACAGGGATAAATTAGCTGCTACAAATTCTATTTCCTGTTTTAATTGTTATCCTTGTTGTTCATACTGCACTTGTATTTCATTGTTACGATGGATGTGCAACTCCATAGTATAAATGTCCATGAGGTCCTGTATTATGCACAGGCTCAATGCTATGCACTTTATTGTAATAAGTATCATTGATTGTCTATGACTTGTGACAATCTGTTTTTTCTAATAAAAACTTTTCTGATTTAAAAAAAAAAAATTTGGTTGAATGATGCAGGATTGGTGAGTGGGTGAGATAATAGGTGGCAGCACTGGAGAGTGAGTATTACAGCATATTTTATTGCTAAAAATTGTTAAAAATATGCTTGGCATTGCATTCTTTATTTTTATTTTTTGCCATGATTTACTTGGGTTTTAAGTACACAAATGTACACCAATTTTAACCAAGGTAATGTATTTATACTTATAAGGCATTGGTGTGAAGTAAATTATAGTAACCAAATGGATTTTCCTTGTCAGTTTAGCGCTGTCTGAACAATAAAAATAGATGGCCAATTGCAATTTAAGGGTTACTCTGTCTTGGACAATGTTCTTTGTCAGTTGCCATATTTAATAAAGGTAAGTTTGTTCTTACATCTGAAAAGACATCTGCATCATTCATCTAGTTGATAAGCATAGCTACTGTATCAGTCATACCTTATCAACAAAACGTAATTATTATGCCACACATTCCACTGATGGATTTATCCAAATATGTAATTTTAGTGCTACTGGTATATTTTTATCATATGAATCTTTTCTTAGTCTTGCTGGTGTACTTTCTACGTATAAATTCTATAAATGTGATTAATCAAATTGCAATCATGAAATAATTTTGCAACAGAGGTGAAATGTAAATCAGTAATAACTATTTATTGAATATGTCACATATTAACAAGGAGGTGTATGGTAATAACTGTCAGTCTTATATAGAAATGTCTTTCTAAACACACAATAGTCATTCTACAACTTACAGACTTCAAAACCTAACATTGTGTAGAAAATGCAGCATATTTCCTTTTTATATAAAAACAAAAAAAGTTTTCAATGAACCCTACTATGGTCTGGACAATTATTAGAAACTTAAAGTAGTGGAGTATAGTATTGATGCTCCTCTTGCTCAGGGAATTTGAGAACTTCAGGTGGAACAATAAATGGCTCAGGCTCCACCTCGGCAACCTCTTCTTTATCTGGGCAAAAGAATAAAAAGACGTGAGCATTAGCAAAGAAGATATATCCATGAAATTATGTCTTTGTAATAATGAAAACAAAATTCCAGGACAAGGTTGACCATTGCTTTTATCTAACTACCTTTTGTACAGTAATATCGAATTCTCAGTCATGAATTAATTTTTAAAGCGTAACTTCAGTAATTTTTCATCTTTCCATCTATTAAATCTTTTGGCTTGTTGTTTTAACTTTGGATAGTAAAACATTTTTTTCTGCCAGTAAATACCTTATACAGCCCACTTCCTGTTTTTTGTCTGGTAAAAAGCCTAGGCTTATGACATCATGCACAGCTCTCTCCTTCACTCTTGTGAGAGTTTGCCAGGAAGGGAGGGGGGGTGAGTCATAAGAGGGCCAATGAAAGCTGCAGAGCTGGAAGTGTGTCCCTGTGTGTCTTTGTAAATCCAAGAAGTGAACAGGCAGCAGCTTCAGCTGCCCACAGTTAAAATGGACGCAGCAGACCCAGAGGGAGATTTCTGCAGCATATTTGGCAAGTACAGAATCACAGTATATATAAAATAATATGCAAAGTGGTTGGAGGGAAGCCTTTAGAATGGCAAAGATGTTTTTATTACAAATTATGTGAGCAGACTGCAGTTCCTCTTAAAGGCATGGCCAGTGTCCTTTGTATCCTTTGGTAAGCATGCATAAAGTGAACTGTTTAAGAGAATATATTATTAGACTTTGTTCTGCTTCCAATGTGTTACGTTATCAAATATACAGAAGGCAATCAGATGTGTACAAACCACCAGACTGTCCTTAGACATCCTGTGCCAGAAACATTCACTGTAACCTATGAAAAAGGGTCACCTTGTCCCTCCCCAGCCTGTGATTGAACAGTGAAAGGACCAGCTAGCTGATTTTAGTTGGATCATGCAATGATCTTGTGTTCAATATTCCTTCAGACACCATTTTCTGGAGAAATATTGTGTTTCAGACCAGCAAAATCCCTGCTAGCCATGAGCCTTTCTTGAATATTGTCTACCATTAATTGTGTCTTGTAATCTCTACCCATATTTATCACAACCATCAAAATCGATAACATTCTCCTTCTAAAGCCCAGTACACACGGTCGGACTTTTTCATGGATTCTGTCCGATCGGACAAGGTTGTTGAAAAATCAGACCGTGTGTATGCACCATCGGACAGTGTTCGCCGGTTTGACCGACGGACAAAGTCTTATCTCCTGCTGGAAATCTTTGCCGTCAACACGGTCCGATCACACCAAATCCGATCGTGTGTACGGTTGTCCGACCGGACAAAGTGCTACGCATGCTCAGATCACATTACAAGACCAAAGCTATTGGCTACTAGCCTCTACGTAGTCCCGTCGTAGGCAACAATCGTCACCGCGTTCAGAATGATCGGATTTTCCGACAACTTTGTCCGACCGTGTGTACGCAAAACCAACATCGGACAAAGTATGACGGACATGGTCCGACGGACCTGGTCCGCGGATTGTCCGACCGTGTGTATGGGGCTTTACTGTGCTGTCACTTCTAACTGTGAATAATGTAGGACTTGAAACAGTTTTGACTGCCATGATTCGTAAACAGCAAGGCCAATGTCATGTAAAATAGGCACACTGAGAATAGAAAAGCTAACCTGTGGTTCCTTTCTTTGCAGATTGAGCATGAAGTGAAGTTTTAAACTCCACAAAATATTACCTTTAATTAAAGAGGTGATGTCTTGCTGAAAGTGTCCGTCAGCTTCTTCATGTACAGCATATGCCTCTCCTGCAGTTTCACCTTTGGTTGCTGTTAAAACTGGATCTTCATGATATTCTAGATGTTCTAGAGGTTCTTGCTGGCTGAGATCCTGCTGGAAATCATACCTTACTGCTAACTTATTTTCAGGCATAAATTCATGCTGCCATTCAGTGGCCTGCTCGTGATCTGGTTCATTCTTTGGTTCAGGCTCATGTTGTTGTTCAGTGGCTTGCTCTTCTTCATGATTTGGTTCAGGTTCCTGCTGTGGTTCAGCGGCCTGCTCGTGTTTGTGATCCGGTTCAATCTTTGGTTCAGATTCAGGTTGTGGCTCTAGCTGTGGCTCTAGCTGTGACTCAGGTTCAGTAACTTGCTTTCTTCTCCTGCTGCCAGTGCTCCTGGTTTGCCGAGGACGCTTACTTCTGGCCTGGGTCTGTTCACTAGAAACAAAAAACTTTTTAAATAACCATGTAAGGAGGAAGCTGCTTAAAGTTTAAGCAGCAAAATCATAGCAAATTAAAATATCGAAAAGTCCACAGTAACACCACATTTCTACATTCAAAATGCTGCTATAATGCAAATGCACAATAGTGTTATAATAGTACACGTGTATTAAGTTAGAGCCTGTGTAAAACAGAGCTTTGATCATAGTCTAGCTCTATTTAAACAAAAAAATTTTGGATTATGTAAAATTTTGGCAACTACAGATACAGCTATTCATGGATGGTGGTTGTACCTTTAACTAACATTGATGTTATAGTGATCTGGCACACGTGGTGATGTACCAACATCCCTACTATTAGAGTATACATCAAAATAAAATTGGAATTTTAAAGGTACATCACCATTTACTGTATGTAGTAACCACATTTGTCTTATATTGATATTTTATTAATACAAAAACATTTTTGAGTACATCATTAGAAAAGTAGATAAAACACATGCTGCTGATTCAATACAACGTCTGTTTTTACATGTTGACAACTTACAATGTCAAAAACATTTATTCACATTGAATGACCAAAACAGATTAATGAAAGGTATAAATTATTATAAACACAATGTATTATACATAGTCATAAGGCTGCTGGAATGTATATTGATTGTTGTCTATAGTTTCACAGAACCTAAAGAAGTGGGGTTTGGGATATATATCGTTCTACTCCCCTGGCCATACTGTATCAAGTAGTCAAGATACATGGAGTCGGGTGGGACAAATATCCATATGCTGTGAAACATATTTATATGTATTATATGTTTCTATGCATGAATGCATTCATGCTTTACATGAAACAGAAGTATTGTTAGGTTAAATACCAGATATTTTTATATTTTTACACTACATAGATGCATTTTAACAGTATGGCATAGCAAGTCCCATGTTGGAGGTAACTTGTTTTGGTCATTTGTAATTTTAGGGATGATGGTGCCTACCTAAGCAACCCTGGCACCACGCATGTATAAGGTTAATACTGTATATGTTACATATAATGTATGCCAAGCTTGTATTGAAAGAACTTTATATACAATTCAAACACATGGAGAAGCATATCATGCTTCCTAATACGTTTTTGAACTTTGTCAGTAACCTGCCATGCATCAATTTCCCCTCTTCTTGGGGAGTATGCATACACACACATCTTTTGGATGCTATAGGGCAGTGATGGCGAACCTATGGCACGCGTGCCACAGCTGGCACGCAGAGCCATCTCTGTGGGCACACGAGAGGGTCCAGGACAGAGCTAGAGGTCTCTCTCTCCTCTCAGCCCCCCTCCCTCTTTTTCCGTCCCCCCCTCTTTGTGTCCCCCTCTCTCAGCATTTCTCTCGCACCCCTCTCTCTGTCCCTCTTCTCTCTCTCTGTCCCTCTTCTCTCTCTCTCTCCCTCTTCTCTCTCTCTCTGTCCCCCTTCTCTTTCTCTGTTCCCCCCCCCTCTCTCTCTCTCTCTCTCTCCCCCCCCTCTCTCACACCCCTCACTCTCGCTGTCCTCTCTCTCTATCTCCCCCCCTCTCTCTCTCACCCCCCTCTCTTTCTCTCAGCCCCCCTCTCTCGCGAATTGCTGTGTTGGCACTTTGCAACACAAAACCAATGTATTTATTTCAGTTTGGGCACTCGGGCTCAAAAAGGTTCGCCATCACTGCTATAGGGTATAGCCTTGTAAGAAGTATACATATTTTATCTCAACAGGTTTCATGTTAAGGTTCAATAGAGAAAACCATATGTCTGAAACTATTTCATGTCCAGGCCAAAGGGCCAGTATATAGAATTAGTGTGTTTTAACTCACAAACCTGCCTAAATAAAAACACAGACTTCCAGGAATGGCAGCAACAAAGCAGGTCTGCCCCTAATAGTATATCAAATCCAAAATTTTCATACTCATGTAATGGGTCAAAAATGTATACTTCCCACAATCCTATAACCTATAGCATCCAAAAGATGTGTGTATATGCCTCCCACACCCAAGAAGAGGGGGAATTGATGCATGGCAGGTTCATGAAAAATATTAGGAAGCATAATGCACTTCTCCATGTGTTAAAGTAGAACTATAGGCAAATTTTTTTTTTTTCATCTTGGATAGAATAAGGGAGGGTCATAACCCGTGTAAGGTTTATTTTTTGCCATTTTTGTCCAATTGGCAAACAGGAAATGAGAGGAAATCCCTGCAAATTAAGGGAATTCCTTGGGGACTTTTGAAGTTTATTTTTAATAAAATCTAAAGAAAAGTGTAGTCATACTCCAGATTAAAAAGCTTTATTTTTTGATGAATCTGCTGTATAGCAGACCACCTAAGCTCCTCCCTCTGGTGCATTTTACTCGTAATGAGCTTATACGAATAGGCTCACTATGAGTGAAAGCCATCAGTAGATTCATTGTGATTGAGATTCAATGGGGGCACCCAAGTAGGCATGTTCCCAAGCCACTGCTCTGTGTGTCCATTCAATAACAGAGCCGTGGCTCGGCCCCAACCCTTTCTCTCCTCATTTGCTGACTGTATGTGATTGGCAGCAGCGGGAGCCAATGGCTTACGCAGCTATATCAGCCAATGAGGAAGAAGAGTCCACAGAGAGCCAATGCTCTTGGTGGACTCTCGCTGGATCAAGAGGGGGCTCAGGTAATTATTAGGGGGGGGGGGCTGCTGCATACAAAAGTTTTTTTTACCTTCATGAATAGATGTGCATAGAATGCATGAAAGTAAAAAAAAAACTTCAGCCTTTAGAGACACTTTAAGGTAAAACTAAAGGCAAAACTTTTACTTTTTACTTTTGGAAAAAGTAAGGGAGTGTTATAACCTGTTATTTTTACCATCTGTGTCCCATTGGGAAGGCTTACCTTCACTTCCTGCACCATAGGCATAACAGGAAGTGAGACAAAATCCTTCCAAAGTGAGGGATCCCGAGTTGTCACCAGGGTTGAACAGAACTAGTAATCCCATTAGATGATTTCCTGTTTTGATGTCAGGCAAACTTTCACTTTCGATGATAACGGTAACCAGGACAAATAAAGAGGGTGGTTCTCCCTAAAGGGGGCATAGACGGCAATAAAAACCTGACAAGAGTTCGAATCCCCCCACTCTATCCAAAAATAAAAAAAACAGTTTTGCTTTCAGTCATGTCACTTACTACATACTGTAAATTTTCACTGAAGACATGCGAGGAACATGTATCAGATTACATTTTGACTTCCCAAAACATTACCCAAAAACCCACAAGTAAGTATCTTTCTGCCTGGACTCTTCTTTTTTTCTCTTCAAAAGCTCACGATCTCTTAAACGACGTGGAGAAATCACTGAAAAACAAAATGGTTTACAGTTATGCAATGAAGTAAAATCCAGATTGTAAAAAAAAAGGAAAACAGCTTCTCCTCCAGGTCTGCTACCTATACTGGAAGCTTTTTAGCTTATATTTTGGAGAAATTACAAAAGCCATTTCATTGTTGATTCAGTAACTTTTTTAAGAATGAGATCTTCAAAAAGGAGAATGATGTTAGCACAAAACTTCAGTCAGTGTAATAAACCTGTCACTGGTCTGTTTCCCTCAGTGATCATTCATCCACCTTGTTTAACAGTGGCAACAGATACGTTTATATTATGGAGCATGCAGGTTAGCACACAGATTTTACTGTGGTAAGCAGCACTTTTGTTAAATTTTGTTAAAGCTGGTACCACTCTGTGCCTAGATTTATATGTTCCTTTTAAAGAAAATGTCTAAAAACTTTTAATGAATGCATAGTTAAAGATATTTTTTCAGTGTTTACCCTGAGGTCATTGTTGGAGGGACTTTTTTTTTTTAATTCTTTATTTATCGAAAGACAATTCCCTGGCAGTTCAGACAAATCTGAGAAAGGAGAAAGATGTAAAAGAATTTCGACATAACAACATATACTCAGCAAGACAAAGAACTGAGGTAAAAAACAATCAAATAGGATATAGGGGGTCCCCGGGTTACAAACAAGATAGGGACTGTAGGTTTGTTCTTAAGTTGAATCTGTTTGTAAGTCGGAACAGGTAAATTTTTTAAGTGTAGCTCCAGCCAAAAAATCTATTTTTAAGTTTTTTAGATAACATAGGGAAGGGTTATCACCCCTGTAACATTTGTTTTGATGTCTGTGCCCCTGTTCAGAAGATTCCACCTCACCTTCTGTCCCAATGACAATTGGATTTAGAAAATTTGGGGTTGTTAGGGAAGGATGGACTGGTGATAAAGCATCAGTGGAGACACCTTTTTCCCATATTAACTCTTACAGGAGTGAATTTCCCTTCCTAGGGGTGGATTTCCTCTCACTTCCTGTTGTCTCCCTCCGTTTGTAAGTAGGAGTCGTTTGTAAGTCGGATGTTTGTAAGTCGGGGACCCCCTGTACATTGGTAAACTGCAGGGTGAATCTGAGATGACCTCAACAAGAAGAACCGAGACTCCCATGTTGGCTGCCTGCCGGGGATCTGAGCCCAATGCCATTCGGCAAAATAATATTTTCTATAAGAAATTATCAGCAAGAGGTCAAAAAGATAGAATCAAAGAGTAGACAGACAGAAGCAAAAGGGGTGAAAAAGGGGGGAGAAGAGGGGACTAGGGAGGAAAGAGGGAGGAGGAAAGGGGAGGGGTGCACCAGGAGGGCGGGAAGCCAAAATCGGTAACTCACATCTGGATAAGAGAGCATGGCCCCACAGATCAGTCTAGACTGAACCTTGTTGGTCAACTGTAGTTGGGGGGCTGGGACTACCCAAGGGTGACCTGTAGCAGATGGACACAGCAATTCTTGATAAGCGGTAGAACAGGAAAAAATAGACCACAAGTACCACGTGTCACAACGTTTCTTCTCCCTGGTGTAAAAGATAGCTGTAAGGTATTCCATGCTTTTAATGTGGTTGATTTTAGACAGCCACAAAGAAATAGGGGGGGGGGGACAGATTGTTTCCATAGAGCGTAAATGCAGGGCCTGACTGTGTTCAACAAGTGTACTGTATATGAAGCTTTCTACCACGAAAGTAGCTCAGGGGGTAAGTACCCAATTTCACTGCCGTGTGCTGAAACACTAGCTGGCATGCTTGGTCCCAGAAAGGGCAAATTTTTGGACAATCCCTAAAAATGTGAAGATGAATATCCCGGCCGCATCTCCTGCAAAGCCTGGACATCGGGATGAGCCGAACACCCCTCAGTTTGGTTCGCAGCAGAACATGCAAACAGGACAAAGAATTTGTGCGAACACCGTTAAAGTCTATGGGACACGAACGTGAAAAATCAGAAGTGCTTATATGCAAGTTATTGCTATAAAAAGTGTATGGGGACCTGGGTCCTGCCCCATCCAGGTCCGGGGTATCAATGGAAAAAAAAGTTTTAAAAACTGATGTTTTTTCAGGAGCAGTGATTTTACTAATACTTAAAGTGAAACAATAAAAATGAAATATTCCTTTAAATATCGTGCCTGGGGGGGTCTCCTTGGTCTGCCTGTAAAGTAGTGCTGTTCATAACATTACCACTGCAAAATTGCATTTCTAAAGGAAAAAATGTAATTTAAAACTGCTTGCGGCTGTAATGTATTGTAGGATCCCAGCAATATAGATAAAAATCATTGAAAAAAAACGGTGTGGGTTCCCCCCCAGTCCATTACCAGGCTTTTTGGGTCTGGTATAAACTTTAAGGGGAAACCCGCACCAAAATGTAAAAAAAAATGGCGTGGGGGTCCCCCAAAATCCATACCAGGCTCTTCAGGTCTGGTATGAATATTGAGGGGAACCTTGCGTCAAATTTTTTTTTTAAATGGTGTGGGGTCCCCCCCAACATCCATACCATGCCCTTCAGGTGTCAAAACAAAAAAATGGCGTGGGGGTCCCCTCAAAATCCATACCAGGCCCTTGAGGTCTGGTATGGATTTTAAGGGGAACCTTGCACCAAAATGAAAAAACAAATGGCGTGCGGGTCTCCACAAAATCCATACCAGACCCTTATCCGAGCATGCAACCTGGTAGGCTGCAGGAAAGAGGAGGCAAAAGAGCGCCCCCCTCCTGAACCGTACCAGGCCACATGCCCTCAACATGGCCCTCTGCCCGCAGACCCCCACAACCACCAGGCAAGGGTTGTGGGGAAGAGGCCCTTGTCCCCATCAACATGGGGACAAGGTGTTTTGGGGGGACCCCAAAGCACACTCCCCATGTTGAGGGCATGTGGCCTAGTACGGTTCAGGAGGGGGCCGCTCTCTCTCTCTTTTTAAAAAAAGTTTGGCGCGAGGTTCCCCTTAAAACCAATACCAGACCTGAAGGGCCGGGTATGGATCTTAAGAGGGACACCACGCCATTTTTTTTTTACATTTTGGTGCAGACCTGAAGGGCCTGTTATGGACTGGGGGGGAACTCACACCGTTTTTTTTAAAATGATTTTTATGTATATTTTGCCGGGATCCGACAATACATTACAGCCGCAAGCATTTTTAAAGGCAATTTTCCCTATAGAAATGTAATTTTGCTGCTCTCATTCAATACACTATGTACGGCCACTATGTAAGCAGCCTTGCATGGTGTGGGGCGTGGACTTAGCCCCCTGAGCCATGATTGGCCAAAGGCTCTCACAGCAGATGCCTGATCTGCATGCTTTGGTCAATCAGCAGCCGTCAATGCACTGCAATCTCGCAGTGCATTATGGGCGTTCCGCGGGCACTCAAATTTCCCGCAAACGCCCCATAATGTTCTAAATTCAGCAAACGGGCAAACACACAATGTTCGAGTCGAACTTACATTTGACTCTAACAACGGGCTCATCCCTATTTGGACATGTTCGAGAAGATTTTGTGTGGATTTGTTGGAAACCTATACCTGCAGCATAAAATCTCAATGCCCTGCTCCTGAAACTTGTTGACTGCTTTTTTTTACATACTTGTTCTTGCATATTTTTGTCATTGTATGAAATTAAATGCTGATATATAGTATAGACTGGCGACCAGATGCAGTCTAGATTAATTGCAATAATGACTCTGTTTAACCTGTTAGGAACCATTAACCACTTCAGCCCCGGAAGGATGTGCCCCCTTAATGACCAGGCCATTTTTTGCGATAGGGCACTGCGTCACTTTAACTGACAATTGCACGGTTGTGCGACATTGTTCCCAAACAAAATTGATGTTCTTTTTCCCCCACAAATAGAGCTTTCTTTTCGGTTTTTATTTTTTGCACTATAAACAAAAAAAAGCGTTTTTTTTTAAAAAAAAACAATATTTTGTTCTTTTCGCTATAATAAATATTCCAATTTAAAAAAATATATATATTTCTTTAAGCCGATATGTATTCTTCTACATATTGTTGGTAAAAAAAAAAAATCGTATATTTATTGGTTTGCGCAAAAGTTATAGCGTCTACAAAATAGGGGATAGATTTATGGCATTTTTATATATTTTTTTTACTAGTAATGGCAGTGATCAGTGATTTTTATCGTGACTGCGACATTGTGGTGGACAGATCGGACACTTTTGACACTTTTTTGGGACCATTGACATCTATACAGTGATCAGAGCTAAAAATAGCCAAGGATTACTGTATAAATGTCATTGGGGTTAACACTAGGGGGCGATCAAGGGGTTAACTGTGTTCCCTAGGTGTGTTCCAACTGTGGGGGATGGGACTGACTAGGGGAGGAGACCGATTGGTGTTCCTACTTAGTAGAAGCACACAATCTGTCTCCTCTCCCCTGAGATAACCGGGATTTGTGTGTTTACACACACAGATCCCGGTTCTCTCTCTGTCACGAGCGATTGCGGGTGCCCGGCGGTCATCACGCACACCAGGCATGTGCATCGGCTCCGGGGACACGCTGCCAGCACCTGCTAAAGAGTCTTAAAGAGCCGACGTACAGCTACGACGGCTCGCACAGGGGAGCCAACCTCCCGCAGTTTAACTGCGGAGGCTGATCAGGAAGGGGTTAATGTACGATATCAGCGACTTAGGGAGTATGTTATTTACAATAAGTTGACTGACTAAGGCTGTACATTATGCAATTTTCCTTCTTTAAACCACAATTGAAGGAAAGAAAATTGCTTGATTCCCCCATCAACAAAGCCATTGTTCATAGGAGAATCCCTCCCACAGTGCTATTGTTCTCTGCTGGAGGGGAGCACAGGGAACCTTCCCGGCAAGCAGAATGGAATGATCACTGCCGGTGGCTAAAGCCGCCGGGAGTGAACAAATTAAAAACCCCAGGCTGCTTGTACTCAAGTTGACTTAAAGATCGTCTTTAGTACAACCAGCCTGCCCATAGATGGATCGAAATTCCTACTGAACTGTCTGAAATTCAATCTGTCTATGGCCAGCCTAAGGCTTATTTTACCCTTGTGGATGGAGGTGATAAAAACAGGCAGTTGAGCTGCATTTATACTGCCCCACCCCGCCCCAAGGCTGCAAAGGCAGTCAGATAGGGTTGTACATATGCTTTGCTTTGTGCTGCAGAAAAAATGATCCCCCCTGCTGTGTTAGACAGGCAGTATCACCACGGAATGTGACCCATTCAAGTGAATAGGGCTGCTCAGCAACCACAAGCCAAAAGCTAAACTAAGTTTGTGGTTGTGGCACAGTATTTCCATTCAAAAAGTTTGTTAGGCAAGGAGGAGTAAGGCCTCTTGGATGCTTGTCAGCCACACCTGCACTGCTTTCTGAAAAGTGATCCACCGCAGATCCTTCTTCAAAGAACAACACTGGTGTAAACATGTCCTAATAGAGCTGCATTGTGAGAAGGAACTATAAAGTACAACCATTGTGTAGCACTTCAAACCAGGAATCTCAGCATTCAATTATAACTAAAGGCAAAATGTTTTTGTTTTGGATAGAATGGAGATGGATTAGAACACCTGTCAGAATTGTATTGCTGTCTGTGTCCCTGTTAGGGAGATTCACCCTCTCTATTTGCCCTGTTTATCTTTATCATTGAGAGTGAACATAAAAGAAAATCCCAAATTTTGTGTTGCACCCAGAAATAGAGGGGGAATCTGTAAATGGGGATAACAGTTCTGGTGACCTGGAAGGCCCAAAGAGATTCCCTTAATTTTCAGGGATTTCCTCTCACTTCCTGTTTTGGCTATGGGACAGGAAGTGAAGGTAAATTTTCCAAATGAGACACAGATGGCAAAAAAAAATTTGTCATGGATTATAACCCTCACTTCCTCTATCCAGAATGGAAAAAAAAATGTTTTGCCTATATCTCTTCTTCAATATGTATTAAGCAAACATACAGTAGCTCGTGTCCATGTACACAATCAGCCATACCATTATGACCACCCATCAACCTGTTGAGGCATGGACTCCAGTAGACCTCTGAATGTATGCTATGGTATCTGGCAATAAGCCATCAGTAGCAGATCTTTTAAGTCCTGTAAGTTGCAAGGTGGGGCCTCCATGGATCAAACTTGTTTTTCCAGCACATCCCACAGATGCTTGATTGGATTGAGATCTTGACAATTTGGAGGCAAAGTAAACACCTCAAACTCATTGTTGTATTCCTCAAACCCTTCTTGAATTTATCAGACCAGGACACCTTCTTCCATTGCTTTGTGTTCCAGTTCTGATGCTCACAAGTCCATTGTAGGTGTTCTTGGCTGTGAATACGGGTCAGAATGGGCACACTAACTGGCCCCATATGCAACAAACTGCAATGCCCTGTGTGTTCTGACACCTTTCTATCAGAATTGGCATTAACATTTGCAGCAATTTGAGCTATAGTAGCTCTTCTATTGGAGTGAACTAAATGAGCCAGCCTTCACTCCTCATGTGTATCAATGAGCCTTGGCTGCCCATGACTCTATCACTGGTTTTCCTTTCTTGGATCACTTTTGGCAGGTTCAGAGCACTGAAGACCGGGAACATCCCACAAGAGCTGCAGTTTTAGTGTCGCTCTGATCCAGCCATCTCGCCATTACAATTTGGCCCTTGTCAAAGTCACTGAAAGCCTTATGCCGCGTACACACACGATCGGAGATTCCGACAACAAAATCCCATGTTTTTTTTCTGACGGATGTTGGCTCAAACTTGTCTTGCATACACACAGTCACACAAAGTTGGTTGGAAATTCCGAACGTCAAGAACGCGGTGACCTACAACACGTACGACGAGCCGAGAAAAATGAAGTTCAATAGCCAGTGCTGCTCTTCTGCTTGATTCTGAGCATGCGTGGCACTTTGTACATCGGAATTGTCTACACACGATCGGAATTTACGAGAACGTATTTTGTTGACGAAAAATTTGAGAACCAGATCTCAAATTTTGTGAGACGGAAATTCCGATGGAAACTGTCCGATGGAGCCTACACACGGTCGGAATTACCAACAACAAGCTCCGATCGCACATTTGCCGTCGGAAAGTCCGATCGTGTGTAGGTGGCATTTTGCAGGCCATAGATGGTGCAATTTTATTTCCTGCACCCATGGAAATCACTTAATTCCCCCACAACGCAGAGCTATTGTGGTCTCCCGCTGGGGAGGCGCAGAGAGCCAACCCTGCCAGGAGAACACAGTGATTATTGCTAGCGACCATAGCCGCTGGCAATAAATGCATGTCAAAGATCCGACATGCTGGTAGTAGGTACATTCAGCCTGTCCATGGATGGTTCGAATCTCGGTCGGTTCCTGCTGAACCGTTAGAGATTCAAACCATCTATGGCTTTAGGCTTCCTAATTTTTCTGCTTTCAACAACTCAATTTCAGGGACAACGTGTTATATTGCTGCCTAATATCGCCCACCCTTATAGCAAGATAATCAATGTTATTCTCTTTACCTGTCAGTGGCCATAATGTTATTGCTGATCAGTGTATAACAATAAATTAAGTTGATATCTTTTATATGTTTTTTTTTAAATTCACATAAAGCACTGTACAGTACATCTACTTTAAATATATCCTACTCCAAAGACATGCTGGTAGGTTAATTGGCTTCTGTCTAAATTGGCCCTAGTACTGTATATGGGACATTTGATTGTAAGCTCCTTGAGGGTAGGGACTGATGTGAATGTACAATGTACTGTATATGTAAAGTGCTGCATAAATTGACAGCGCTGTATAAGCACCTTAAATAATAATAATAATAATACCCTGTATTATTGATAGCTATAGTATACTTTTCAAAGGATATTTAATTTACGAAAGTGAGTGAATGAAAAGAATGTACTAGGAAATATTATACAAATCAAGTGTCAACAATGTTTTTCTACAGAACAATGCTAGTATTAAGTATTATTTTTCAGTTAAAGCTGTTCAAGTCCGACTCCCCTCTTTCCCTCCTCGCTGCATTTAAACCACACCCGATAAGCAAAGGTTGTATTGTTCAGATATTGTGTACATTAGGTTTTATGACTGACTGTAAGATTTACTGAAGACCTAGAGAGAATGAACTTCTGTTCACCATTTACAGCCAATTTCCCTGACTATAGCTGGCTGTATAGAGAAAATACATCTTCAGTCTGTAAATAGGAATTGCATATTATTTGGTAAAAGGATAGTGAGCACATCTTTTGACCGATTACTATAAGGTTTATCCTTATAATAATAGAAGTAGCCTTCATATTTTCCATGTTTGCTGTACTATTATGTCATTTTTGTATTAGATTTAAATTTTTGTAGATTTTCTCAGTGGTGGCTGTCTGTATGTC
Source organism: Lithobates sylvaticus (assembly GCA_028564925.1). Classification (NCBI taxonomy): domain Eukaryota; kingdom Metazoa; phylum Chordata; class Amphibia; order Anura; family Ranidae; genus Lithobates; species Lithobates sylvaticus. The sequence continues at coordinate 370,598,178 of CM053026.1, read as the reverse complement.
ATACATGTGGAATTTTTACCATTGCTGAATGTCTAAACTTAAAAGGATGTAACCATAAAACCGCCCTTAGGCCCACCCCTCCGCGCTAATCGGATGTAAACCCCTTAATATATAGTGGATAAAACATATACATATATAATACCATCCGATGGTATGAGCAGCCACTTAATGAACACAGAATTGGAAAATATGACAATATTGTAAAAAAAGTCTCTTATCATAAAAAGTCTTTTAAAATATTGCAGCAGCGCTTTTTGTCCTTATTGAACCGAGGACATCACCGTAGAAAATAAAACGAATAAATGAACGATCACAGTCTGATGAATAAATTATAAATAGTCTCTCGTGTGAATTGTAGGAAAGCTTCCACCATATGCTTTTCACCCAGGTATCCACCACGTGCGATAATAACTCCCCTATGGGGATGCACTCACCAGAGCTTAGATTTAAATAGGCCTTTCAATAAATCCTCAGTACATCCGCTCCTCCACTGTCCGTCTCCTTTCAGTAGTTAATGCTCAGATTCCCCACATATAGGAAAAATAAGGTGCATATAGCGTAGTACAGTTTGGAAAAAATAGGTTTATTGAATAATATAGGCCCACACACCCCTAGTACAAAATGCGTACCATAGATAAAAACATGTAAAGCATAAAAGTGCACTGTGCCTTAGAATCCGCAGCATCCGCCGGAACAAGCGCCAAATGACCGCTGTATAGAACAGCGTTCTACTTCCTGGTACCTGGTTCCTCTGGAGCGCTCGTTAAGGCGCAAGCATCACTTCCGGTAGGTCACGACCCTGATGCTTTTCGTCATATCCTGACTTCGTCTGAGGGCGTTCTATACAGCGGTCAGGGAGGACTGAGTCAAAGGGGCAGTCCAGTCGGAAAGTCCCCTGGAGATGGCTAGAATCCAGAGAGCACCTACAAGGCTTCTGTCTACCATTGTTTTTTCTACAGGAACCCACACTCATAGAGTCATGGCACCAGTTCAGGATGCGCACAAGGGCCATGGCCATATAGTAAAGAGCCACATCTGGAACTCCCACTCCTCCATCTGATTTTTGAATACGTAGGAGGTCGTAGGCCAATCTGGCAGGTTAATTGGATTCTGTCTATATTGGCCATAGTATGTGTATGTATGAAAGTTAATTAGGGAACTTAGATTGTAAGCTCCTAGAGGGCAGGGACTGATGTGAATGTACAATATATATGTGAAGCGCTGCGTAAATTGACAGCGCTATATAAGTACCTGCAATAAATAACAAAATAAAAGTATTGCCCAGCCTAAAAACCTAAGACCTTTAGTAAATATCCCTACATATTTCATTAAATCTCAGTCTGAAATTTAGAAGCCCAGTGAAAGGTGGGTAGGGAGCAAAAGAAATGGCATTGTTTTTTTTTTCGTTACAATCTAATTGGACAGACTCAAATCCATCTTCTTTAGATTTATTAAACTATGGAGTGCGAAGGACTACTATAATCATTTCAAGGTACTGTACTGTATATCTAATTAGCATGACACATAGTTGCTTTTAAACCTAAAGTTGATTGAGCAATCAGAAAATACAGAGAGATGTAAAACCGCTATCACACATCTGCATTCCTACAGTCCCTCAATTTCTTTGTAATCAATGAAACTGCGGATCCATCCCTTTATATTTTGCTAAGTGAGTAACAGTATCTGTGCACTTGCTGTTTGTTGAGATCAACTTGGATAATACTCATAAATTGTAATGATAAAAAAAGTTACTTATATATTTCTCAACTATGAATGGCTGACCATCCTTTTATTGATATGAAGAATAATAGACAGTAATTTTTGGGAAAAAAATCTGTGTCCTCTATTAATCTGCCTTCAACTCATGACTATCTGTTTTATTAAGCAGTATACGATTTGTGCTGATGCTTTTCCACTATCTGTAAAGGATGGCAGTGTGTGTTTCCCTGAACTATACAAGAAAGCAGCATTGATCGATGTAGTTAATATAAAAAAAACCTGTAAAGCTTGTCAATATATATGTAAAACTATTGCCTAATTAGTTATGTATCCTATAAATCGTCCCTTACCTTTTTCTAAGATTCACAGCTGTCAAAATATGCACATACTTCCTCATTTTCAACCCCTGTAAAAAAATGTCCAAAAATTAAAAATCTAAAATAGAATTTAAATATACTTGCTTTGGTCTTTATTCTTACTGTGGGGTTTCTTTATATCCAATAAAGTATATGTCCAGCCAAAACTTTATTCTTTACTATCTAGACAGAAACTGATGGAAACTTTCCAACAGCAACACCGACATAAAAAAATGCCTTTCTATAACAGAATAAAGGAAGGCTAAGCCCCACTTTTTGCTCAATTAATGTCTGGTAAAATTGTTGTCAGCTGAACAGGAAGTGAGGATTCGAGATAAGCTCAGGCATCCTTTGAATTCCTCTCTATATGTACATTAAAGTCACGCTTTTTTGTAGTCCAGTCAGCAACTTTCACATTTGGCTAGAAATGGGACCGGAGGATGCTCAAGCTCATCTCTAGAGAGGATATATATCTCTAACAGAGCCCTGGACAACAGCAAAAACCCAGGAGTTATAAGCTTTACCCAACTAGCCACAGCAAAAAATAAGTTTTTAGCTTGACAAATACTTAAATAATGCTTACGCATTCCAGAAGTAGGCCACACCAAAAAATAGCCTAATATTGGAGAGTCATTTAACTACATCTTGTTATGTCCTTGGACTGTGTCGTCCTACCCACCCCACTTTATCAATGTACCTTTTACACTTATTATCTCTTCCTTATTATGGTGGGGTAAACAATAACTTTCCCCAAGATCATTTTTTTTTTTCAAAAGAAAGGGTTAGGGTTTTTATTCATTCTAAATTCTATAGCACATTTATGACTATAGTGGAAGCTTTTACTGGATTACCAATTTAACAGGTAATCTTGGAGGAAGTAGCAACATTGAGCTGCAAGCCTCCAATATTTGCTTTATAATAGTAAAAGTGGAACCTGTTATTAACTATGGCTTCCAGCTTCATTTCAGCTGTTTCATAATATTATTCAAGCTTGATGTGTGTATCAATGTGCTATGAGACTAAAATATCCTTCTCCCACATAAGGCTTTTTGTGCAGAAGTTAAAAGCATTCTGAAAAAGTTGCATGGAGATTTATTCATCTTTCATAAATGTGCACTCGCGTGTCCTTGACATTAGCTGTAATATCTTCTAAAATATAAAATATATTTTTTTCCATGTGGGTTTAATCTTGTGCTTGTTTGCAACTCCTCACTGTTTAGCATTCCTTTCAATGCTGATTCTCCCATCAGTGCTTTTATCTTGGCAAACTATAGAAAACCTTACAGTCCTGACAGACCTACTAATAGTTTATATCAGTAACAAATTGGGGTTTTGTGCTCATTTTAACATGGAATAAAAGAAGACCAGCAAGTGCAATGTTTTGCTATAGCTATTTATTTTTTATTTTTATTTTTTTACTGGAATTGAAAATGAGGAAAAAAGTCAAAGTGCATAATTGACCACTGATTTACCAGAAAAATCATCACCAATAGTTTTGTACACAAGATACATTTCTAGAAGAAATAAATATATAAGCCCTCATAGACCAAGCATATTCCTATACTCATCTTACTAGTATCTTATATTTCCATGCAAATATTTCCTCTTCCTTACACTTTATGGATCTATACTATTTACTTACTTCCATTAGTGCCATGCAGCCACTCCAGTGGTCTGGTCATTTGAAATCCCCACTCTTCTCCTTCTCTGTGCAGCGCTTATGGAATGGACAAGTGTGATTTATTGTGCAGGCGCTGACCAATCAGAATCGCTCTGGTCTGTCCCGGAAGCACTGCCCATAGAGAGTAAAGCGGAGAATTCATATCCTCAGACTGCTGGACCGGCTGCGTGTGCACTGACAGCTCAGCATCACCGAAGGTAAGTACAGCGGGGACCAAGGATGTGGGGAGGGTGTACGGTGTTAGTTCACCTTTACATTTCTTACATAAGTTCTTTAACCACCTTGCGACCGCCGGCTGTCAATTGACGGCCAGGCGGCGCAGCTCTCAGGGCGGGAGGGCGTCATATGATGTCCTCCCCTTCAGTGCACTCCAGGGAGCGCACACGCGCGCTCGCCGTGTCACTGGGCACCCGATGCGCGTGCCCAGCGGCCGCGATGTCCGCTGGGCACCCGCGATTGCCCGGTAACACAGCGGGACCATGGATCTGTGTGAGTAAACACACAGATCAACGGTCCTGTCAGAGGAGAGGAGCCGATGGTGTGTTCTCTGTACAGAGAAACACTGATCGGTCTCCTCCCCTTGTGAGTCCCCTCCCCCCACAGTAAGAATAACTCCCAGGGAACATAATTAACCCCTCCCCGCCCCCTAGTGGTTAACCCCTTCACTGCCAGTGTCATTTATACAGGAATCAATGCATTTAAATAGCATTGATTGCTGTATAAATGACAATGGTGCCAAAAATGTGTCAAAAATGTCCGATGTGTCCGCCATAATGTCGCAGTCACAATAAAAATCGCAGTTCGCCGCCATTACTAGTAAAAAAAAAAAATATTAATAAAAATGCTATAAAACTATCCCCTATTTTGTAAACGCTATAACTTTTGCGCAAACTAATCAATAATTATTATTATTATTTATTATTACTTAATTCTGTTCCATTTGTTTAGATGCGGCATTCGTTATTACAGATAATTTGTACCTTCAGATAAATTTGTATTCGTTACGTTCACTAACAGCCAAATTTAAAAGTAAATTCCAATACCTATAATTTTATATTTAGATATTATTATTTAGTTATTATTTAGAATTTTTGTATTTTCAGATTTTCGTTCTAATTTCCCAAATTTTCGAATTTTTGAATACCAAATTTTCAAATTTACGAATTTAATAATTCTGAATTTGCGAATTTACGAATTACGAGTTTTCGAATTTACGAATTCCAGATTTTCTAATTCATGAATTTACTCATTTTTTTTCGGCAGTGCATGTGGAGAACAACTGCTTTAAGATGCAAATTATGGGGCAAAGCTGTATACTTATCATAGAGCTGAAGGAAGATTTGTGGAAAAACGCACACCAATATATCCCTGGTCTTATACACACAAGTGTTTTTGACTCACTTGCTAAAAACAAGTGGTCAGCTCTATCCGGTGAGTGTGGTGTGAATCTATGTTAGCTGTCTTTCCTTGGGAGAACATTCTTTTGGTAAAGCACTTTTTATTTTTCTTTGAAACACTATAGTGTGTCTTGTTTTGTCATTAGAGTGATCACAACTACACAGACACTTGTTTGTGGCCTCTATGGTGGGGGATATACTAAAACTGTTGCACACTGAATGTGGTGCAGTTGTGCAAAGTATCAATCAGCTGCCAGGATTTATTGCCAAAGCTTAAAGTAGTTGTAAAGTCAGAAGGTTTTTCATTTTAATGCATTCTATGCATTGAGATAAAAAGCCTTCTGTGTGTAGCAGCCGCCCTCAGCCCCCCTACTACTTACCTGAGCACATCTAGATCCAGCGATGTTGCAGGAGTGTCTGGGCTGCCCATGACTCCTCTCCTCATTGGCTGAGACAGCAGCGCGGCGCCATTGGCTCCCATTGCTGTCAATCAAAGTCACAGCTTTGTGTCTGAATGGATACAGGGAGCTGTGACTCGGCTTGGGTGTCCCCATAGCAAGCTGCTTGCCGTGGGGGCACTCAACAGGAGGGAGGGGTCAGGATTACCGAAGAGGGACCTGAGAAGAGGAGGATCTGGGCTGCTCCGTGCAAAAACACTGCACAGAGCAGGTAAGTATAACAGGTTTGAATGAAAGTCCTATTCATCAATAAAGATGAATGGAGGCTGCCATGGTTGGTTAGAAGTCAGCCAGGGAATGGCACAATGGCTGCATGCATTTCAAGACACAGCTTATCAGCTCTTGTGAATGGGAACTAAATAAATATTGCTGAGTAGAAACCCATTTCTATCTCAAACACCTTCTGCTGTGCACTGAAATGTTCTTGTATATCTACACTGTCCTACATCTTATCTACTGGGCTGCTCAATACAGCTAGCAATAACTGATAGACCTATGCCTTATCTTCTTGGATACTGCATACATACAGTTTAGCAGCAAACATACTCATAGCAAGTTGTCATGGATTCTGTGCTACAGTGGAAGATGTAACAACAGATCAATGCATAACACAATTGTCATAAGACAAATACACGTTTAACTTTGAGACATTAAGGCTAAACTTCCTGTTAATAACTTAGATGCAAACATTTACCATGATTTTTTTTGGTAAAGCACTCTGGTGATACAAAAAGGAGCACATACAGTATCTCACAAAAGTGAGTACACCCCTCACATTTTTGTAAATATTTTATTATATCTTTTCACGTAACAACACTGAAGAAATTACACTTTGCTACAATGTAAATTAGTGAGTGTACAGCTTGTATAACAGTGTGAGCTGTCCCCTCAAAATAACTCAACACACAGCCATTAATGTCTAAACTGCTGGCAACAAAAGTGAGTACACCCCTAGGGGGAACATTTCCAAATTGGGCCCAAAGTGTCAGTATTTTGTGTGGCCACCATTATTTTCCAGCACTGCCTTAACCCTTTTGGGCATGGAGTTCACCAGAGCCTCACAGGTTGCCACTGGAGTCCTCTTCCACTCCTCCATGACAACATCAACGAGCTGGTGGATGTTAGAGATCCTGCGCTCCTCCACCTTTCGTTTGAGGATGCCCCACAGATGCTCAATAAGGTTTAGGTCTGGAGACATGCTTGGCCAGTCCATCATCTTTACCCTCAGCTTCTTTAGCAAGGCAGTGATCGTCTTGGAAGTGTGTTTGGGGTCCTGCGGCCCAGTTTCCAAGAGGAGGGGATCATGCTCTGCTTCAGTATGTCACAGTACATGTTGGCATTCATGGTTCCCTCAATGAACTATAGCTTCCCAGTGCCGGCAGCACTCATGCAGCCCCAGACTATGACACTCCCACACTGTGCTTGACTGTAGGCAGGACACACTTGTCTTTGTACTCCTCACCTGGTTGCCGCCACACACGCCTGACACCATCTGAACCAAATACGTTTATCTTGGTCTCATCAGACCACAGGACATGGTTCCAGTAATCCATGTCCTTAGTCTGCTTGTCTTCAACAAAGTGTTTGCAGGCTTTTTTGCATCATCTTTAGAAGAGGCTTCCTTCTGGGATGACAGCCATGCAGACCAATTTGATGCAGTGTGCGGCATATGGTCTGAGCACTGACAGGCTGACCCCCCCACCCCTTCAACCTCTGCAGCAATGCTGGCAGCACTCATACGTCTATTTCCCAAAGACAACCTCTGGATATGATGCTGAACATGTGCACTCAACTTCTTTGGTCGACCATGGCGAGGCCTTTTCTGAGTGTAAAATGTATTTCCTGTTAAACTGCTGTATGGTCTTGGCCATCATGCTGCAGATCAGTTTGGCAGGGTGTTGGCAATCTTCTTATAGTCTAGACCATCTTTATGTAGAGCAAAAAAAAATGTTTTAAGATCCTCAGAGAGTTCGTTGCCATGAGGTGCCATGTTGAACTTAAGCCCCATACACACGGTCGGAAAATCTGACCACCGAATCCATCGGATTTGGTCCGACGGATTTAGTCCGACACTGGTGTTGCATACACGAGGTCGGACAAAGTTGTCGGAAAAGCCGATCATTCTGAACGTGGTGACGTTTGTTGCCTACGACGGGACTACGTAGAGGCTAGTAGCCAAAAGCTTTGGTCTTGTAATGTGATCTGAGCATGCGTGGCACTTTGTCCGTCGGAATTCGCTACACACGATCGGAATTGGTGTGATCGGACTTTGTTGTCGGAAAATTTTTAGAGCAGGAGATACAACTTTGTCCGTCGGACAATCCAATGGAAAATGTCCGATGGTGCCTACACACGGTCGGAATTTCCGACAACATTGTCCGATAGGACAGAATCCATCGGAAAATCCGACCGTGTGTATGGGGCTTTACAGTGACTAGTATGAGAGCGATGACACCAAATTTAACACACCTGCTCCCCATTCACACCTGAGACCTTGTAACACTAACAAGTCACATGACACTGGTGAGGGAAAATGGCTAATTGGGCGCAATTTGGACATTTTCACTTAGGGTGTACTCACTTTTGTTGCCAGTGGTTGAGACATTAATGGCTGTGTGTTGAGTTGTTTTGAGGGGACAGCAAATTTACACTGTTATACAAGCTGTACACTTACTACTTTACATTGTAGAAAAGTGTCATTTCTTCAGTGTTGTCACATGAAAAGATATAATAAAATATTTACAAAAATGTGAGGGGTGTACTCACTTTTGTGAGATAATGTATATTTAAATGGTCAAATTTCACATTCACCCTAGATTCAGCCTGCATTCACTTACAAATCGTAAGCTAAAGAAAAAGTTACCCAAACCACACCCTACCTCACTCATTACCCTCTAATGCCGCGTACACACGGTCGGAATTTCCGATAGAAACAGTCCGATGGGAACTTTTCATCGGATTTTCCGACCGTGTGTATGCCCATCTGTCTTTTTCTGTCAGAATTTCCGACGGACTTTGGATTGAGAACCTGTTCTTAATTTTTCAGACGGAAAACCTTTCTATCGGATTTTCCGATCGTGTGTATGCAATTCCGACACGCAAAACTCCGACCCATGCTCGGAAACAATTCGACGCATGCTCAGAAGCATTAAACTTCCCTTTTATAGTGCTGTCAAACATGTTGTATACCGCAGTGTTATTGACCGTCGGAATTTGGTGTGACCGTGTGTAGGCAAGACAGTTTGAACGAAATTCCGTCGGAATTCCAACGGGAAAACCATCAGAGCTTTTTCCGACGAGAATTCCGACCGTGTGTACACGGCCTTAGAGGTTAAACAACCACACACCAGATCCCCTTTGAGACATACATATCCATTACTGCATATACTTTATCCATTCAGTGTGCCACAGTTTCCAGACATAAAAATCCATTGTCAAAAATACCCACAAAAACAATAGTGTTCCATACCCGAAGTCCAGCCACAAAAGCTTTATTGCTAATCATCAAAGGTAATATTCAAGGAACTTCTTTGAAAGAACAAATAGAGCTGAAATTCAACATTTGCTGTGGCACACTGTTGTCACCTTACCGTATTATTCAACAACAATCTATCATCTAATAAAAAATCCATCAAAGCATTTCCCCCCTGCCAAAGGTATGCCAACATTTGGAATTTACACATAACATTTCCAACCCCTAGATTTGCTAACATTAACCACTGTGAACTGGCAATTCCACGTTTTTTCACTTGTCCAGGTCCACATTTGCCTTACAGTTGACAAATATTTTGCACTTCACCAATTCCTTTTGCTTCTGCAGACATTTGCACTTTACAACAATGCTGCTAGTGAATGCATACTAATCTTGGATTGTGAATGTCATAGGATTTTACCAACTCCTAAGTGGTCTTTGCAAGTAATGCAGACATTTTATTGGTGGATGGGTTAGACCAGGAATAACAAGAATAGTAAGGGTAACCCTTGATGCTAGCCACAGCAGAATATTTCCAGCACATCAAACAACTTGTCTGAGATTATATAAGCATTCTTGCTGCTACAGAGATACTGTATGTTACACCCTACAAGTCTGAGTGTCAGGTGGTTGCTGTCTATCCATTACAAGCTGGTCCTCTGCGTACAGGACTATAGACTGTGCTGGACTGCTCCTGGTCATGTAGGCTGTAGATAACATATTCGCCACTAGCTGTTAAACGTGTTTTTCTATTGGACTCTTACATGTGCAATATAATGTTTTTATATTATTACTGAATTTATGCATTTAATGCACTAGCTTTGTGTGCATTGCATGCTGGTTCTCCTCACCAGTTGTACAGTGGTTTGCAAAAAAGGTTTTCTGTGCCCAAAGTCTAACTAACAGCCTTTTGAAACTCCAGCTCACTTATGTGTTCCGTGTTACTATATGCCAAACATATCTCCTGAGACTTCAAGAATTCTATCATCCTAATGCCTAGTGGTAGGATATTGAAGTCCAGCAGAAAGGGCCAGCAAGAGGGTCAAGATTGGAACTTGCAAGCAACTGCCCAGCTGAATAAGTGTAGGAATGTTAAGGTCATTTACATATTATAATAACCTGCTTCATAGTGAGTGATTCTAGAAATTCACCCCTGAATGTTAGTATGTCCTGCTATTAAATTGACCCATAAACTTTTATTGTCATACTAGGTCATAAGAGGCATTGTTAGCACCAAAACCCTTGAAAGGCCATTAGGTTTGGTTCTACGTTTTCATTCAGTGCTATATAATTTTACTTTCTCTGTTACATGACAGAGAAAAAAAAGAACACATTCAAAGTAAAAAAAAAGCCCAAATAAAAAAAAAAATAGAAAACTTTTCTTTTTGAAAACTCAGAGTCGCCGGCGACAGACATGTCCAGCTGAAGATCCATTCTCTCTGGACTCCTCGGCTGATAAAGACACCCGCAAGGCATGGTAAACTGAAAATAATCTTACCATAAGCCTCCTCAGTGACCATGGGATAAATAAAATGGTCTTTGGTGCGCCCTACATCCAAATATTTTGAGACAAATATAAAAAATGTTACAGAAAGCCTTAAAGCAGACCACAAAAGAAATCCGTGCGCACTTCTGGGTGGATGACATGGAAACGAATGTACTGTCCCATGATAATGAATTAGAGACTCTTAAGCCCCATACACACGGTGGGACAATCCGCGGACCAGGTCCGTCGGACCATGTCCATCATACTTTGTCCGATGTTGGTTTTGCGTACACACGGTCGGACAAAGTTGTCGGAAAAAATCCGATCATTCTGAACGTGGTGACGTTTGTTGCCTACGACGGGACTACGTAGAGGCTAGTAGCCAATAGCTTTGGTCTTGTAATGTGATCTGAGCATGCGTAGCACTTTGTCCGGTCGGACAACCGTACACACGATCGGATTTGGTGTGATCGGACCGTGTTGACGGCCAAGATTTCCAGCAGGAGATAAGACTTTGTCCGTCGGTCAAACCGACGAACACTGTCCGATGGTGCATACACACGGTCTGATTTTTCAACAACCTTGTCCGATCGGACAGAATCCATGAAAAAGTCCGACCGTGTGTATGGGGCTTTAAAGAGGGAGTCCACCTTAATAAAAAATATTAAAAGTCAGCAGCTACAAATACTGCAGCTGCTGAATTTTAATAAATGGACACTTACCTGTTCCTGGTTCCAGCGATGTCGGCAGAAGATGACGAGCAATCGCTCGTCTCTCGGCTGCCCCCACCGCCATCCTCTGTCAGGGAATCAGGAAGTGAAGCGTTGCGGCTTCACTGCCCGGTTCCCTACTGCGCATGCGCGAGTCGCGCTGCGCATCTTTACTGGTCCCTGTTGTGTCCTGGGAACTATGTGTTTCCCAGGACACAACGGGGGGTGGGCATCTGCGGATAGGGGCGGGGCAACTGCGGCTAGCTTGTCCCGGAAGTGGGTGCAGATACCTGGATTATTCACGTATCTGCACCCCCCTCCCCCCTGAAAGGTGCCAATTGTGGCACCGGAGGGGGGGAGGAATCCGATAAGCGGAAGTTCCACTTTAGGGTGGAGCTCCGCTTTAAGGAAGAAAACCTTATTCTGCAAACACACAGGACTTCAAAAATAGAGCATGTCGATCAAATCTTCATATACGAGGAATACCTGAGACTATTGTTGACCTTCATTCTACTATGACCGCACTTTTCCAAGAACTACTACTGTCAATCGTTTGGAGATGAATAGAATTCTCAGAGCTTTAACACCATGCAAACCAGAACAACTCATGGCTGCAGCTAGAGGAAAAGATTCCCTCATCTTTCAAGATCATTCTTATCAGATTTTTGCTGACCTTTCCCCAATTACTGTGGCTAAATGCCCAGGGCTGTCTTTTCGCATTGGGCACGCTGGGCAGTTGCCTGGGGGCCCACTTGCCTGGGGGGCCCCACCTGCCCAGCGACCTAGGGCCGTCTTACCCAGGGGCCCCAAGTGCTCATGGGGCCCCATCAGAGCTGGCGCCAATCTAGGGGGATGCAGTACTCACTCTCAGCTCAACTGCGCATGTGCAGTTCCCAGCTGGAGCCGGCGGAGACTGAGAGTCTCCGATCATCTATCTGAGTGAGTGAAGCTATTTGTACCCTCCCCCTTTCTCTCAGCGTGCCTTTTTCAAGTTCCTCATAGGAAAAGCTGAGAGGGGGAGGAGTGGAGCCAGCCTGCAGTGGAGGACGGAGTTCAGCCTAGCCTAAGGTAAGCTAGCTGAACAACATGCAGTCCTGTCGGTGGCTTATCTTAGTGGGCAGGAGGAGGGGGAGAGAGGGGGAGAGGATGGGCTTTGTGTAGCAGGCTCCTGTCTCATGCTGTTACACTAGATCATTTTTGTGTGTGGCTGTAAACTGCTGTGCTTCCAAAGGAAGCACGTTTTCTGAGATCTCCCCCCAATCTCTATCACCCCTCCCTCCCTGTCCCTACCCATTATCCGCTCACCAGGCACAGCCTCCTCTCCTTCACGACCACCTCATGTGTCAGGCTGTGGCACTACAAATACCAGCATGCCAGGAGAGGGGAGGCAGCAGCAATATCACAGATCAGGCTGGTTTTGTACATGAAAAGTGCTGGTGTTGTATAGTGTGTGTTTTATAAAATGTATGATCATTATATATTTAATTATTGTGCTTGATGGTCTTAAGGTGTTTATTATTAATATATTTTTTTAGTCAGTAGTGAGCAAATTTAGTGTGGAAGCGCACTGGAGTATTTTTATTTGTTTATAATGGAAAGAGAGTAGTGGAGTGATGGGGGAGGTGGATGGACAGAGATATGGAAAGAGTGAGGAGTGAGTTAGGCCCCTTTTACACATACACGTTCAGGTCTGTCTATCAGTTTTTCAGGCAGACCTGATCAGATGCTCCATTCATCTCTATGGAGCGACGGATGTCAGCGGTGACCTGTCCGCTGGCATCCAATCCGCTAATCCAGACGGATGGAAACCCTATTGTCCATCCCTCTGGCAGATGGGATAAAAACGGACAGGCAGATCTGTTTTCATCCGATCCCCCATAGAGGACAGCGGAGCTCTGACAGGTCCGTCTCTCTACAGTGAGCAGAGACGGACCTGTCATCCATCGGCTCATCGGAGCGATCCCTACTGAGCAAGCGGAGTCCATGAAAACGGACGTGTGTGTGAAAGAGCCCTAAAAAATGGAGGTATAGACTGGGTGACAGAGAGATGGATGATGGGATAGAGCAAGGCATGGAGGGATGTGAGTGAGACAGAGAAATGGAATGATGAAGCAAAGGATGGAGTTATGGAAAGAAAGAGGGAGAGACAGAATACTAAAGGGATGGAAGTGATGGAGGATAGAAAAGATGGAGGGATATAAGGCACAAGGAGTTGTGGAAAGATAAAAGAAGGGAGAGATAGAGTAACAGAGGGATGGAAGTGATGGAGGGTGAAGAGGTTGGAGGGACCTGCAACAGAGGGAGGGATGGAGACAGGAGGTCTTTAAAAAAGGGGACATAGATTCTTGTGATCCTGGTTGCTACCTGGGATTGGGTTGCGTTTGGTGAGCGATAGTGGGGGCCCCAGTGCATTACTTTGCCCAGGGGCCCACAATGCTATTAAACGCTGTGCAATAAAACCCTTATTTCGTAATCTACAGCAATGTCAAATCGCTTATCAATGGAAATTCCCATTTTCTATCCACTTTACCTATCAAGGTGTCAAACATTCCTGTAGATCCTCAGATGAACTGCAAAACTGGTACATTTGGCCGGCATAACCAACAGCTTTCAGAAATAATGAATTTGACTGGTTGCTTTAAACCACTGCCCCACTTTTCATTTAACCAGACCTGTAAACTAACCCCTATTTCATATACTGCATGTATATAGCACTGACAGATTACAATGCAAAATACAGTATATGTAGAATTCCTGAAGACAATTAACCTACAAATATATTTTTAGGACTGCTGAAGGAGACCCATAAACATGGATAACATACAAGCTTTATGCATCCATCCTCAGTTGGATTCAAACCCCTGACCCAGAACTGCAAGACGTGTTTGTCCTTCATTGGCAGCATCTTCCATTAATACGTTAACAAGTGTAAAAAACAATGGGTACTTAGGACTTTTACATTTTTTAAGGCTTCTCATGTGTTAATATTTTTTTGCTCTCATTGAAGATTAGGGAAACTTTTGCCATCATTTTAACTTGCTGGAAAAAAGATAAAGCTAATTTCCAAATAAGTTATATTAAACAATAAGAAACCCATATAAATGTACATGTGCAGTAAGTGGAAAGTCAACTTTGTATATTTGCATTTGTATATTTGCCTTGCCATGAGAGAATAAAGGAGGGTGCTGTTAAGGAATTGTCCTTTTGAGAATGCCAACTTCTTGACTGTCATGCTAATGCTTTGGCCTCAATTCTTTTTGAGTTGCTGACATGAAAAAAAAAATTAGGGATAGGGAATTTTCAAATTTTATGCACAGCATATGTACAGCATGCATGTCACTTAAATTTTACTTGATTAAATTCAGATTACAATCTGTGAAGGTGATTGTGATTTTAAATATTTTTTTTTTTAAGAAAGATAAATATTTAAAATATTTTTAAGCCAGCATGCCTGCTTAAGAATTGATAATGTATTAACATGACAGGTATACATTTCTATTTATATTATTAACCCAGTGCTAGAGTTTTCGAATAAGCATTTTCTAGGTCAAATTGCAACTTAGTCCCATATTTACATACAGTATATCAGTTTCACATGATACATACATAACTGCAGTGTAAGTCTGTTTACAGTACAGAAGAATGTTCTGTGTTAAAGATCATTCTGTAATATGTATGAGTAGCTTAGCATATGTTCTTTCATTTACAATGACATAAAAAGTTTTGCTGTCTTACCTGGAGCTTCTTTCTCCTCTTCATGGTGCTGACTTGCTGGAGCAGAGTGTTCTGCTTCTTCCAAAGAGTGATGGTCTATTTTAAAACCATCCATTTTTATTGACGCTGCTGGTTCGTTCTATTGCTTCAACTACTAGGCACAGTCATTTCAAAATAAGCTTAATTTTGAATAAGGAGTGTCTGCAAAACTTGTCTTCCCGCCCAAATGTCTTATCAACCCTGACCATTACAGAATGCTAATAAAGATTTCTTATCGCAGGCTAAATAGGTTTGTGTGTCTCACAACTTGGAGAGGTTTTTGGGCATCTGGACAGAAACTCAGCTTGCTGACAATTTTTGCCAACAGCATATAATGTTTGCTTATATAATTGTAAAACTTTGTACCTTTATTAAAACTCATATTTTTTAAATTGAGAAAAATGCATTATTTATAACCATACATTTTTACCTCCTGGCTGGACCGCTCTGAAGCAAAATCTGTTTTGGTAACTTTTTAAGATATGCTTTAATTGTTAATTTAGGACCATGCTTATTTTCTCATTGGCTAGATTGATTTAAAACTTCTACTGGTAAATGTAAAGGGTAGGCCTTCCCAAAACACATCTAAGTTATAGTAGGAATCTCTTGGGCTGGACTGCATAAAGGCTTTTAATGTCTCTTAAATTACCAAAATCACCTTAAAAAAGTAAACAAACAGTGCTGTATACAATGCAGGTAATATACTTACCTTCACCTCTGTCACCTTTTCTCCTGCAGGGTTAAAGCCGCGTACACACGGGCCGAATGTCGGGAGACATTTTCCGGTTCAAAAAGAAACACCCGACATTTGGCCTGTGTCTATGTTGGTCTGTTCAACAGAAGCTGGCCGTTTGGTCGGCTTCTTTCGGACCTGCATGCTGGAAAACCAGCAGCCAACCGCCTCTCGATCAGCGCTCTCAGCCATTGGCTGAGAGCGCTGATCAGAGTGTTCTAGTGGGGGGGCTATCCCTGTGTCAGAAGACAATAGCTCAGCGGGAGAGATCGCTATACCAGCTTTGCATGTATAGCGGCTCCAACCGGAGCTGACATGTATAGTGGCTCTAACCACTGAGCTGACAGTTTTTTTTCTTCAACCCGTTGGGTTGAACTGAAAAAACTAATAGTGTGTACCAGGCTTTAGCGGGCTTTCCTCTTCTGTTCTATTGTGTTATGAGAGCTGTGATCGGGAGCTGATCGGCGGACCTTTTTCGGTCATGCCTTTTTGACAGAAGCCAGCTGAACGACGCCTTTTGTTGGGCCAGCTGTAGTAACATGGGCCGAATGTTGGACGGTTTCTATTGAACTAACATTCAGCCCATGAGTACTAGGCTTTAGACTTGCTAATCTTTATCAGCTGGCAATTTCTATTATTATACTTTATCTCAGTATGCATTATCTAATACTGTAAATTATATTTGTAACATACTGTACAGACTTTATGTTAGTTAGTCTAGTGCTAGTTTAGAGCCATGTTATTTCTGTGTTCTCCCTCCATAGGTCAACCCACTCCTAACCAGACGCTAACATGTTAAAAGGTTGTACACTACTGGAATATTGTCCCCAGGTGTTCACACAAAATGTTACAGTATATGAGTTGAGATTAGACAGCTATTACTGTTGTCTTTGTATTCCATCCTTGACGTACAGGTATACACTTGTCAGCAACACCAAGGTAAACCTTTCTCAACAAAAGTTCTGTGGAACACTAGGGTTCCTCCAGATGTTGCCAGGGTTTCCTTGTACAGTGGCAGATTGATCTACTGCCTGAAGGTTCCTGCATAGTTCTGATACCAACATTACTCAGCAGAGCAAATGGCATGGGACCAGTGAAACCTCTCCACTTCTAACCACAGACATTCTTCCAACTGCCCATGTACAAATCATTAGTAAGACCTCATCCTTGAATTTGCAGTTCAGTTTTGGACACCAGTTCTCAAAAAGGATATCGTGTAACTGGAGAGAGTGCAGAGAAGGGCAACCAAACTGAAAAGATGCATTGAGGAGCTCAGCTATGATGAACGATTATAAGAACTGAATTTATTCTCTCTTGAGAAGAGGAGATTAAGGGGGAGGGGGATATGATCAACATGTACAAATACATACGGGGTCCATATGGTAAATTTGGTGTTGAGTTATTCACTTTAAGGCAGAGGTCTCAAACTGGCGGCCCTCCAGCTGTTGCGAAACTACAAATCCCATGAGGCATTGCAAGGCTGACAGTTACAAGCATGACTCCCACAGGCAGAGGCATGATGGGACTTGTAGATTCGCAACAGCTGGAGGGCCACCAGTTTGAGACCCCTGCTTTAAGGTCATCACAGAGGACAAGGGGACTTTTTACATCTGGAGGAAAATAAATTTAATCTCCAAATACAGAAAGGTTTCTTCACAGTAAGAGCTGTGAAAATGTGGAATAGACTCCCTCAAGAGGTGGTTCTGGCTAGCTCAGTAGATTGCTTTAAAAAAGGCCTGAATTATTTCCTAAATGTACATAATATAACTGGGTACTAATATTTATAGCTAAAGTTGATCCAGAGAATATCCTATTGCCTCTTGGGGGACCAGGAATATTTTTTTCCCCCTGCTGTAGCAAATTGGATCATGCTTTGCTGTAGTTTTTTGCCTTCCTCTGGATCAACTTTGAGTATAGGATTGTTTATATGCGATTGTATGATTTTTTTTATTTTTTTTTATTGGTTGAATTAGATGGACTTTTTTCAAACTGACTAAATATGTACTGTAATGGGGTATTTTTTTCTGCTGACCATTAGGCCTTACCAAATTCTTTGTTATTTTATTTATTATGTCTACATCTTTCTGATCATGTTAAGGTACAATGAACTACAGACTGAATCATTTTAGCAGGGGTTCCCTAAGGTCTGAAAACAATTTCATGGGTTCCTGATGATAAAAAGACAGGTCTAGGACAAACTTTCTCAACTAAAGGTTCCTCAAACTCAATAAGTGAGCCTGTAAGCATACTGAGAACAATTTAGGCAATTAACATTATAGCAATAATTGCAACTTGTCATATTTTAATGTATTTAAAATGATATTTTCTGTCAGGAAGTGTGGTTTGTATAAACTGGAGAATAGTTGGGGTCCTTATTTAGCTATCTGCAAGGGGTAATTCTTCCCAATGACCAAAATTGTAAGGAGAATTCTTCACACTGACCATCACACTAATGTATTATGAGTTTTAACTATTGTAACTTTTAGCAGGGGTTCCTTGAGACTAGAACATTATTTCCAGGGTTCCTCTGTGTTGAAAAGATTGAGAAAGCTGGCATAAACTGACTGAGGGCTACAAAAAAAGGAGTTATGCCCCGTACACACGGTCGGACATTCCGACCACAAAATCTGTCAGATTTTTTCCGACGGATTTTGTCCTACACTGGTGTTGCACACACACGGTCGGACAAAGTTGTCGGAAAATCCGATCGTACGTAACGAGATGACGTATAACACGTACGACGGGACTACGTAGAGGCCAGTAGCCAATAGCTTTTGTCTCCAAATTTTTTCTGAGCATGCGTGGCACTTTGTGCGTCGGAATTCTCTACACACGATCGGAAAAAGTCTGATTGGACTTTGTTGTTGGAAAATTTTAGATCCTGCTCTCAAATTTTTTCCATCAGAAATTCCGACGGAAAAAGCCCGCTAGAGCCCACACATGATCGGATTTTCCAACAACATAATCCGATCAGACTTTTTCCATCGGAATATCCGACCGTGTGTACAAGGCATAAGAGGTACACATATCACCCAAAAAACATCAGTTTGATACGCTTCCTCTAGAAGTTGTTAGAAGCCTCTTGAAAAGTTATCATTAGTGGATTGGTCAATCACTTGATAATGTCTATATACTGTAGCTCCAGTATTGTCACTGGGACCAGTGAAGCCTCTTCCTATTGGTAACCACTGACAACATTTTTTTGCTGCCTCTTATTTTAGCTGTCTGTAAGAAGGGCAACCTTTCCACTGACCTTCAATGTAACAGGGCATTCTTCTTATTGGTGTAAGAGGAATTCTTCCCACAGACCACCAATGGAAAGGGATTACATTTTTTCATGTGAGAGGCTCTGACTATTATAATGCCCAGGGTGATCTAACCTACTTCCTGTGAGCATATGACATTAAGGCTCTGCCTCACACCCTGGACTAACAAGAAAACACAGCAGAGAGCAGCATTAACCACTTAAGCCCCAGACCATTTTGCTGGCCAAAGACCAGAGCACTTTTTGCGATTTCGGCACTGCGTCGCTTTAACTGACAATTGCGCAGTCGTGCAACGTGGCTCCCAAACAAAATTGACGTCCTTTTTTTTGTCCTTTTTTTTCCACAAATAGTGCTTTCTTTTGGTGGTATTTGATCACCTCTGCGGTTTTTATTTTTTGCTCTATAAACAAAAAAGAAGCGACAATTTTGAAAAAACGCATTATTGTTTACTTTTTGCTATAATAAATATCCCTAAAAAATATATAAAAAACATTTTTTTTTCCTTAGTTTAGGCCGATAGGTATTCTACATATTTTTGGTAAAAAAAAATCGCAATAAGCGTTTATTGATTGGTTTGTGCAAAAGATATAGTGTCTACAAAATAGGGGATAGTTTTATGGCATTTTTGATGACATACAAGAAAAGTATCTATATAATCTATATAGATTTTTTAAGCATCGTGGAATGCTCCAATTCTCTAGACACGATCGGAAAAAGTCTGATCGGATTTTTTTGTCGGAAAACTTGAGAGCAGGATCTCAAATTTTTTCCGTAGGAAATTCCGACGGAAAAAGTCAGATGGAGCCCACACACGGGTGGATTTTCTGACAGCATGGTCCGATCGGACATTTTCCGTCGGAATTTCCGAACGTGTGTAAGGGGGCTTAGGCAGGATTTTTCTTTCTCCTTCTTTCTCTCTTTCCTTTTAGCGCTCTTCTCTCTCTCTTTCAATAAAATATACTGTATAAAATATACTGTATACTGCTCAATAGTTTGACCTGGCTGAATGAATACAACAGTTGTATTGTAGGAATTAAAAACACCAAGGGTAAAATGCCATAATACTCATTCCGCTCATCCTCATCATAATTTAACCGGCAAAATTCTGGCAGATTCTTTTTTTTTTGAGCCTGAAGTAAAGACCTGCTGAAAAATGATAAACCTGTTGAATGACTGTGCTAAAATATAAGCAGACGACTCTGATAACAAGTTTACCATCCTTCATTGCCTCATAAGAGAACATTAATGCACAACGAGGGTAGCATTATCTGTCAGATGACTACAGTTGCCACAAGTTCAGATGTGAGAAATAAAATAGGTTATTTTTTTTTTTTTGTACAGTGCTAGTTTTTAAATATTTTTTTGTTTCACATATGGCATTTTGAAGCTATGCTGGCTGTCATAGATACAATATGAAGCATCAAACAATCAGAATATTTGTAGGACACTGGGGTTTAATAAAGTCTGGAAAAGCAAGGTGCGCACCTATCATAATAATATAAGTATCAAAATACTGCAGAAGACATAGGATACAACTGATTTCTTTTAACTGGCCCTTGGTGAATCTTTGCAGAGGTGACAGAGACTGAGGTATCCAAAATCATTTAGAAGATGAATTTCAAACAACAAGTTGACAGGTTCCTTTTCTTGTTTTAGACCAGGGGTCTCAAACTGGTGGCCCTCCAGCTGTTGCAGAACTACAACAAGTCCCATGAGCATTGCAAGTCTGACAGTTACAAGCGTGACTCCCATAGGCAGAGGCATGATGGAACTTGTAGTTCCGCAACAGCTGGAGGGCCGCCACTATGAGACCCCTGTGTTAGACTATTGCACCACTGTGCTCCCTTCTAGCTAACTCACTGGTAGGGATGAACAAATCTACCTGGATTTTATTTTTGGCCAATTTCATGAAACTTCAACCTCTTCAACCTCTTTGATATGAAATTCTTGTCTTTTGCAAGGCTAATAAGCAAACTATTTAAAAAAAAAAGAGGCATAGGAAACAAGGAACTGCCATGAGGTACATACTATACCAATGCTGGAATAAAAATAAAAAAATTGCAATCAGCAGGGAGAAGGCCATATCATGCGGTTATGAGGGCTACATTGAAGATACAAAAATCCTTTAAATTACAGGTTTGGGCAATGCTTTAAAGCTGTATGTGGTGTTACAGAACAGCATGATGTTCACAGAGAACCTCAGAGACGCTGTATTCTGGCAGTGTATATTTGGTTGTGAAATTATTATTATTTTTGCTTAGAGTACATACAGCTGCACCCAACCTAAATAATTTCAGTTATTTACATGCTAACTGAATTTACAGGAATCTTCCAGGACAGCTTAACATGAGGGATAGGCTCCTCCCACCAGGAAACACATGATCTACTTTTTTCATTAAAGGTCTCTGTACCCCCTCGGGTCCTCAGTATTGGAATATAACAGAAGGCCTAAAATCGAACATATGTTTACATTAGTGACAGAATAACAGCAAAATCCCCCAAAAAAACAACTAATCGGGAGGTAAATGTGCTGTCCTGGAAGATTCCTGGAAATTCAGATAGCAGCTAAATAACTGTATTTCCCAAAGGCATCTTCCAGGACAGGTTAACAAGAAAGGATTAAATAGAAATATGTACATGGGGGGGGGGGGACTGCCGCTTGTAAGACCTTTCTTCCAAATGCCTGGTCCATATTGGAGGCTAGGTCTAACGGTAGTGTTTAGCAAAAGTATTGAAACTGGATCATGTTGCAGCTCTGCATATCTGTCTGGGGGAGGCACCAGCTTTCTCTGCCCAGGAGGTCGCTGTCGCTCTGGTAGAATGAGCTTTCAAACACATTGGGGGCTGTAAAGCACCTGATTTGTAAGCTTCTTAAAGTTGCTTATTTTAACCATCTTGCAATAGTGCCTTTAGATGCTCTTGAGCCTTTCTTAGAACCGCCGAACAAAACAAAAAACTCTTGAAGCCAATCCCGCCAAGCCCCTTTTCCAAGGATGGCCGCATTCAGGTCCACCAGACGGCCTGTATATAAATAACAAACGGGCGATGTGTCTATTCTGGCTTTAGGACACACTAAAATTGAGGACCCGGGGGGGAACAGAGACCTTTATTGAAAAAAGTGGATCATGTGTTTCATGGTGGGAGGAGCCTATCTCATTGATTAAGCTGTCCTGGAAGATGAATTGGCTGGCAGCTAGTGTTGATGCTTGCTTTTCTGCCAGGTGAGGCATGGCCTGGTAGGAGTGCTTAAAAATTGTGTGTAAACCCTCCTGTATGGTGAAGCATGGCAGAAAATGTTGCACTTTGAGGTCTAGTAATTGGACCAGGCAAGGCAGGCATATGTGTTAGGTTACTCTGATGAAAATTGGACAGCAGGTTTGTTAGCCATTTCTTAACTTGGAAAAATTACAGTAGCTCATGTCTGGTGTGGCACCTTTCTCCCAGGCATTTAAGCTGCAGCAATTCATGGCAGCATTTTGTATATGCTACACATGTCAGGCTTAAAGAAGGCCAATAGTGAGACAAATTCAAATATTGTATCCCTTCCACCCATGAAAAAATATATACTGTATATATAAACCCTAAAAGAAAAGCCCCCAAAAGAAAAGCCCACTTTTTTACACAAGCAAATAATAGAAAAATGTTCACCTAATAAATCATAAAAGAAAATAAATGGTTGCAAAGGGGTGTTACAGAGGTTAGCAAGGTTAGCCCAAACCCACGGGAAGCTGTCACATGATAGCAGGCTGAGGGCCAAATCATCCAAGGAATTCCCTGTTCCACTGTCGCACATAACAAAGAAGAAGGGATGCTGGTGACATCATTGACCCAATATGGCCACATGGACATATTTGATTAATGACATTTTCAAATACAGTAAAATCTTGGATTGCAAGTAACTTAGTCTGGTTATGCCTACCCAGGGTTGCCACCTCATCCCTTTAAACCCAAACACATATGAATTACACAGGTTCTGAGACTAATTTAGTGCAAATAAGGCACCGAGTGAGTTTAATTACCGTATTTATCGGCGTATAACACGCACTTTTTCCCCCTTAAAATCGGGGGAAAGTCGTGGGTGCGTGTTATACGCCGATACCCAAAAAAAAAATGACAAAAATCGGTTGCGGCGCCGAAAAATGGCGACCGCGGCCGAAAAAGGCCGAACCGCGGCCGAAAAAGGCCGGAAAAAG
Organism: Lithobates sylvaticus; assembly: GCA_028564925.1. NCBI lineage: Eukaryota > Metazoa > Chordata > Amphibia > Anura > Ranidae > Lithobates > Lithobates sylvaticus. The sequence goes on along the minus strand of CM053026.1, from coordinate 370,574,954 downwards.
CCGAAGCGCGGCCGAAAAAGGCCGGAAAAAGCCGAAGCGCGGCCGAAAAAGACCGAAGCCGGCTGTTCAGCTCCGCTCGTAGTCCCGCCTCCCTGCGCTCGCTTCCGAAACAGCAGGGAGGCGGGACTCCGAGCGGAGCTGAACAGTCGGCTCGGTCTTTTTTCGGCCGCACTTCGGCCTTTTTCGGCCGCGGTTCGGTCTTTTTCGGCCGCGCATGCGCGGTATTTCTCGCGGCGGGAAATTTAAATGATGGCGAACTGCAAATGACACTAGGAAGCTGCAAATGACGCCGGGCAAGCTACAAATGACGCCGGGCAAGCTACAAATGACGCTGGGCAGGTTGCAAATGACGCTGGGCAGGTTGCAAATAACGCTGGGCAGGTTGCAAATAACGCTGGGCAGGTTGCAAATGACGCTGGGCAGGTTGCAAATGACGCTGGGCCAGTGGCGTATCTAGGGTATGGCAGCCATGGCTAGTGCCATGGGCGCCGTGGGGGGGGGGGGCGGCAAAAAAGCCGCCCCTGCACAATAAAATAGTTCCATCCGTCCATTCGCGGCCGCCTCCCGCACTAATGCAGTCCCCTGCGCCACGGCCGGCCTGCTGGAGCGCAGCGCCGGCACAGCACTGCACTAGCAAGTGAGGAGGGAAGCGGCAGTCTCCCCCATCCCATGACGGCTGATGAGTTGACTCTCCCGCCTCCCGGGTCATCTACGTAGCCGTAGTGTAACAGGCGGAGGCGGAGCCTAATGCCGAGGCGGAGCCTAATGCCGAGACGGAGCCTAATGCCGAGACGGAGCCTAATGCCGAGACGGAGCCTAATGCGGAGGCGGAGCCTAATGCTCCGCCTACGCTCCTTTCTGCAGCTGCTTCAGCTTCTCCACGGAGCGAGGTCTCCCGAGTCTGTGTGATGTCACGTGACTGTGAGGACTCTGGAGGCTGGAGAAGAGAACTCTAAAGAGAACATTATGTCACTAGAGAGAAGAGAAAAAATTGGAACCCCCAGACAGCAGCACCTGGAAGGATTAGCACTGCAGCCGAGAAGCAGGTACAATTACAGAACCAGTCAGTCACCACGATCTTGAGCATCAAATATAGTGCTCAAACAATATGGATTAAATAAATATGCTTAGCCATAGATATCACAAATAAAGTATAATAAAGTGATTTGTGCAAGTAGTACCTGCTTTTGCACAAATCAATTTTAATACACTTTATTTGTGATATCTATGGCTAAGCATATTTATTTAATCCATATTGAGCACTATATTTGATTGGCTGCTTGCTTCTGCTTGGGCCTGGCACACACGCACAATCGCACATGGTGGTGACTTAAAGTCATAATGTGTGATTATGCGTGTGTGCCAAGCAGACAGGGCTGGTGCTCTGTCGAGAAATGCCCGGCTATCGAATAGTGCCCAGGTGGAACTGCGCATGCGCCGCACGGAGCCGCAGAACAGCTGAGTTTACGCTGTTGTCCCGTGTGGCCGAGGCACGTTCATGTAGGTGAGGGACAGATATTTACATGAAGGGGGCGGATATTTCAATGATGGGCAGTGCTAGGGGTGGAATTTGTATTGATGGCCAAAGAAATTTGCAAAATAAATCTTTATCTGCTATTCATTTTGAACGCTGCGGGCGTGTTTAGTCAATTGAAGGGCAGATTTTTCTATATTACATAAAGGTTTCTTTACCAGATTTGTTTGTTCAGCGATAAAAATTCCGCCCCTAGTACTGGCCATCATTGAAATATCCGCCCCCTTTATGTAAATATCCGTCCTCGCCTACATAAACATGCCTCGGCAACGCGAAACAGCTGATCTTAAGCTCAGCTGTTCTGAGGCTTCGCTCTGCGCACGTGCAGTTCCGTCCCAGCATTTTTCGATAGGGGGTACTTCTCGACAGAACACCGGCATTACCACTAGCCAAACTAGGCAGCTGCCTAGGGCACCTGGCCACTGGTGATCCTATTCCCTCTCTACCTCTGTCCAATGTCAGAGGCGCTGGCGCCGCATTTATGGGTGCTGATGTTACTGCATTTATGGGTGCTGATGTTACTGCATTTATGGGTGCTGATGTTACTGCATTTATGGGTGCTGATGTTACTGCATTTATGGGTGCTGGTAAGGCCACATTAATGGGTGCTGATGTTACTGCATTTATGGGTGCTGGTAAGGCCGCATTTATGGGTGCTGATGTTACTGCATTTATGGGTGCTGGTAAGGCTGCATTTATGGGTGCTGATGTTGCTGCATTTATGGGTGCTGGTAAGGCTGCATTTATGGGTGCTGATGTTACTGCATTTATGGGTGCTGATGTTACTGCATTTATGGGTGCTGATGTTACTGCATTTATGGGTGCTGATGTTACTGCATTTATGGGTGCTGGTAAGGCTGCATTTATGGGTGCTGATGTTACTGCATTTATGGGTGCTGGTAAGGCTGCATTTATGGGTGCTGGTAAGGCTGCATTTATGGGTGCTGATGTTGCTGCATTTATGGGTGCTGATGTTGCTGCATTTATGGGTGCTGGTAAGGCTGCATTTATGGGTGCTGATGTTGCTGCATTTATGGGTGCTGGTAAGGCTGCATTTATGGGTGCTGATGTTACTGCATTTATGGGTGCTGGTAAGGCTGCATTTATGGGTGCTGATGTTGCTGCATTTATGGGTGCTGGTAAGGCTGCATTTATGGGTGCTGATGTTGCTGCATTTATGGGTGCTGATGTTGCTGCATTTATGGGTGCTGGTAAGGCTGCATTTATGGGTGCTGATGTTACTGCATTTATGGGTGCTGGTAAGGCCACATTTATGGGTGCTGATGTTGCTGCATTTATGGGTGCTGATGTTGCTGCATTTATGGGTGCTGATGTTACGGTATTTATGGGTGCTGATGTTACTGCATTTATGGGTGCTGATGTTACCGTATTTATGGGTGCTGATGTTACTGCATTTATGGGTGCTGATGTTACCGTATTTATGGGTGCTGATGTTACTGCATTTATGGGTGCTGATGTTGCTGCATTTATGGGTGCTGATGTTGCTGCATTTATGGGTGCTGATGTTGCTGCATTTATGGGTGCTGGTAAGGCTGCATTTATGGGTGCTGATGTTACTGCATTTATGGGTGCTGGTAAGGCCACATTTATGGGTGCTGATGTTGCTGCATTTATGGGTGCTGATGTTGCTGCATTTATGGGTGCTGATGTTACGGTATTTATGGGTGCTGATGTTACTGCATTTATGGGTGCTGATGTTACCGTATTTATGGGTGCTGATGTTACCGTATTTATGGGTGCTGATGTTACTGCATTTATGGGTGCTGATGTTACCGTATTTATGGGTGCTGATGTTACTGCATTTATGGGTGCTGATGTTACCGTATTTATGGGTGCTGATGTTACTGCATTTATGGGTGCTGATGTTACCGTATTTATGGGTGCTGATGTTACCGTATTTATGGGTGCTGATGTTACTGCATTTATGGGTGCTGATGTTACTGCATTTATGGGTGCTGATGTTGCTGCATTTATGGGTGCTGATGTTGCTGCATTTATGGGTGCTGGTAAGGCCGCATTTATGGGTGCTGATGTTGCTGCATTTATGGGTGCTGGTAAGGCCGCAAATGTTTTGTCAGGGGCACAGTTTCAGTGCTTGCCATAGGCGCCATTTTCACTAGATACGCCTCTGCGCTGGGCAGGCTGCAAATGACGCTGGGCAGGTTGCAAATGACGCTGGGAAAGGCTGCAAATGACGCTGGGAAAGGCTGCAAATGACGCTGGGAAAGGCTGCAAATGACGCTGGGAAAGGCTGCAAATGACGCTGGGAAAGGCTGCAAATGACGCTGGGAAAGGCTGCAAATGACGCTGGGCAAGCTGCAAATGACGCTTAAATGTAAGTTTTTTTTTTTTCCCTAAACTTCTCTCCTAAAACTTTTTTTCCTTAAAATTCCCTCCTAAACTTGGGGTGCGTGTTATACGCCGGTGCGTGTTATACGCCGATAAATACGGTACCACCTTTAGCCACAGAACCTGTGTAATCAATATGTGTTTAGGTTTAAAGGGATGAGGTGGCAACTTTATGCTTACCCTGTGGCTTTAAATCCTTTTGAATTACCACCGACCAAGAACAAGCAAACAGATTAGGAAAGTGAGAGAAAACCAAATGTCTTTTTCTGCATAGCTGTTCAAAGTCAGTGACCTAAACAGTTCAACAAGCAATAGGGTAAGTATGACAGAGCGGCAACTTGACAGCAATAGCACCGCATGGTTTAGAAATTTCTAAATCATATACTGTTGCGAATATCCGTATGATTTAGGCAGGAACTTGACTGCAATACCAATTATGGTACCATAATTAGGCACCTAGTTTTCAGTTTTCAGGACCTGAGTGTTATAGCCTGGAAGCAACTATACAGCCACCAGCAATCACGTCTTGGTCTTTTGGAAGCTTTGTCTACCACCCTCACTGTTCCCACTGGGTCATTTATTGTGTCTGCCATCTATCCTGAGGATGATTTCACCTTATAGTTTGGTACTTTACCTTGTCTTCTATCTGATTATCAAAACATATCAGCTCTAAGGCCACATGGTGGAACCTGGTACATAGCTAATTCCATACAGTTTCATAGGGGGCAAGGATGAAGACTGTGCATTCCTTAAAGTCTGCGCCTTAGTGGGCATCTACATCTTCTGCTAGTGTTATAGAGCATTTATAAATTTACATTAAAAAAATCTGTATAATATACACACAATATACACTCACCAGCCACTTTATTAGGTACACCTGTTCAATCGCTTGGTAACACAAATTGCTAATCAGCCAATCACATGGCAGCAACTCAATGAATTTAGGCATCTAGAAGTGGTAAAGACAACTTGCTGAAGTTCAAACCGAGCATCAGAATGGGGAACAAAGGCAAATTTAGGTGACTTTGAATGTGGCATGGTTGTTGGCGCCAGACGCGCTGGTCTGAGTATTTCAAAAACTGCTGATCTACTGGGATTTTCATACACAATCATCTCTAGGGTTTACAGAAAATGAGAAAAAGAGAAAATATCCAGTGAACAGCAGTTGTGTGGACGAAAATGCCTTGTTGATGTCAGAGGTTCGAGATGATAGAAAGGCAACAGTAACTCAAATAACCACTTGTTACAACCAAGTTATGCAGAATACTATCTCTGAACGCACAACACATTGAACCTTGGAGCAGATGGGCTACAGCAGCAGGAGACCACACTGGGTGCCACTCCTGGCAGCTAAGAACAGAAAACTGAGGCTCCAATTCGCACAGGCTCAACAAAATTGGACAATAGAATATTGGAAAAATGTTGCCTGATCTGATGAGTCTCTATTTTATGGTAGGGTCAGAATTTGGCAGAAATGTAAAAGCATGGATCCATCCTGCCTTGTATCAATGGTTCAGACTGGTGGTGGTGGTGGCGTAATGGTGTGGGCCCCTTAATACCAATTGAGCATTGTTTAAATGCAATACCTGAGTATTGTTGCAGACCATGTCCTTCCCTTTATGACTACAGTGTACCCATCTTCTAATGGCTACTTCCAGCAGGATAATGCACCATGTCACAAAGCTCAAATCATCTCAAACTGGTTTCTTGAACATGACAATGAGGTCACTGTACTCCAATGGCCTCCACAGTCATCAGATCTCAATCCAATAGCACCTTTGGGATGTGGTAGAAAGAGAGATTTGCATCATGGATGTGTAGCCAACAACTCTGCAAAAACTTTGTGATCCTATCATGTCAATATGGATCAAAATCTCTGGGGAATGTTTCAAACAATTTGTTTTATCTATGGCATGAACAATTAAGGCATTTCTGAAGGCAAAAGAGGGTCCGACCCAGTACTAGCAAGGTGTACCTAATAAAGTGGACAGTGAGTGTATATCTCTCAACAATTTGAGCCTCACACATGGGGAGTGTGGAGTTTCTCTACTGAGCTTTAAGAGGTAACTGGGTTAATTAGAGTTCAGTACCCACAGCAAAGTAATTAGACATTGCCCCCTCCCCCCATTATAATGGACTTAGGGTACTTGGGAATGGTAATGTTAAGCCAGCATGTACAATGGTTTGATACATATTTTCTTTATTACGATCAGGACTAAAAAATATAATATTATGTCGTCTTCTTTGCAGCCAGCAGATGCAATTCTAGTCTCTTTTTTTACACCCCCAGCTAGTTCAGCTTTCAGCTGTGCTAATATGTAGTAGCCCATTGTTTGCAAAACTTGATTAGAGAGTTGAGTTTGCTGCAAATCTGAGAAATAAGAAACCAATTAAATAGAAAAAAATTATATCACTGCCCCCATAGGAGCTGCTGGATAAGACGTGTCCTCTGTTCTTTGCCTTGACCTTCTCAAAAACAACAACCCCTCTGACATATCAGGTTTAAAGGGGGGGGGGGGCTTGGAGAACAAAGGGGGCTGGCAGATTATTACAGGAGGGGCACTCCTTTGAGATGTTCTTCAGACAGCTATTGTTGGGGCCCTTAGAGCGTTGGTGCACTTAACGACAGTCCTAGTTAACCTGCATGCAGTATGGGTACAGTATAGGGTTTCTGTCCACTGTGAGTGCCAGTCCTTTAAAGATACTTACGCGTGACGTGGAGGCACCAGATTGGTTATTGCCAATCACCCGGAGTAAAAACTCAGTGGACGTGGCCAGCAAACAGGTGGGTGTGGTCATATGGGTGTAGTCTATAAATATATATTTTTTTTATAAATAAGGTATAGTCTATAAAACATCTATAAGCCCATGCTTAAACACCCAAGATGCAAATGAAAATCTTCCTGCCACCATTGTGCTGCTAAAGTGGAAATCAAAACACCCCTTATTCCAAAGGAGAGCAGTTCACCATCACAATCGACCCCCAAGATTAATGGAAGGTCTGATGCTCTTTTGTATAATCCACTCCAGACTGCCGTCCTCATATATGAATCCGGATCACACATGGATGCATCAAGATGGATGTTCCATATGCGTGGAAAGAGTGCCTAACAATATTGAAGTACCACTTAAAAACTGGAATGGTTACACTCACATAGGCATATAAAGTATTAGCTTAGTGTAGTGTCATAAATCCCACAGAACACAACGGACTCACACTCCGGCGCCGCAAACCAAGCACTCCCATAGATCACAAGTATCCAAGCATTGGAAACTCACCCTACACGTACAAGTTTCATCTGAATGATAAATTCCTGTACAGTCTATTTAAAGAGCATCAACCAAACAGTTCTTGTCGATATCACAGTGATAAACACCAATTACACTGCAAGCACATTTTGACGTCACTGCACTTGCACTCCATTGAGATCCATTATAATGGCAAGTGGGACTTGTAGTCTTCTATTTATAGATCCCTGTTAATGCATTGGATCTATTTACAGAAGACACAGCTATGTAGATGGATCCATGCACAGCCAAGACAAATTCAAAAGATTACAGAATGCTGTAGGGAGAAGAACCCTGCGATTTAGGTAATTAGGAGGGCAGTTTGAGTGTGGAAGGCTGGGGAATGTGACCATGTTTCATGCTACACCCTAAATATTGATATAACATGAAACATGGTCACAAATGTGGAATAAAACACTGCTGATTAAAGGCCTGATATGGAGCTTCAGCAACCTCAGCTGCAAAGCTGGGGAATAACCAGCAGATGGCAGAGCTGAACATATAGATATGTAGTATATGGAAAGCTTGGCTACTTTCACACTGATCAGTTTTTGTTCAGTTGTTCGGTTAAAAAAAAGCAGAAGAAAAATGCATCCTTTTAAATGGAACTCTCCACACCTGAACAAAAGTGCATCAAAAACTAGTCAGTGTGAAAGGGCCTTTCAAATAAGCAGGGCTTTTAAAAACGCAACTAACTGATTTTTCTTCCGCATTTCTTCCATTTTTTAAACTGAAAAACTGAACAGTTTTGAAAGGTATCCAAAGTGCATCAATAACTGATCAATGTGAAAGCGGCCTTAAGCCTGGTACACACTAGTATTTTTTTTCTTGTTCAACCCAGTGGGCTGAACAAAAAAAAAACACCAGAATAAACCGGTCAGCACTCTAAAGCCCCATACACACGCTCGGACAATCCGCGGACCAGGTCAGTCGGACTTTGTCCGACGTACTTTGTCCGATGTTGGCGTTGCGTACACACGGTCGGACTACGTTGTCGGAATATCCGGTCCGGAAGAACGTCGTGACGTAAGTCGTCGTCCACGAGATTACAAAAGGGAAGTTCAGCACCACGTCAGGCACCCGTTGGGCTCCTTCTGCTGATCCCGTGTTTATCGAGAGTTAGTGGAAGTTTGGTGACTTAAGATTCGCGCTTCTCAGTTTTCTGACTCAGATCGTTACTGCTCTTCAGTTTGTGCTTGTCGTGCGTATCTGTTTATTAGTGCGTGTAGTCAGTTCGCATTTGTTGGTCATTGCGGCCTATATCTTGATATAGGACGCTTTGATTTGCACTGCTTATTGTCTGCTCGTTGCTGGTATTCACTTCGTTCTTTCAGGCCTTGCTGTTTATCGGTGCTTTCTGTTTGTCCGTTCTGACCAGCCGACCTTTTGTGACCTTCTGAGCGATGTTTCCCGTGCGTACTCGTCGCCGAGTTCGTGCTGTACGCGGAATTGGTGTCGGGCTTTTAGCTTTGACCCAAGACCCGTCCATGAACAGAGTGACGAGGAGTATGTGGACCAAGAATTGGTTGCTTCAGCGTGACCAGTTCTCGCACATGCCTTTGCTTCGTGAGATCCGGGAGAATAATCCTGATGATTTCAGGAACTTTCTCAGGATGACGGACCCCGATTTTCACCGTCTTTTGGCTTTGCTGACCCCCTTTATCAGCCGGCAGGATACCTGCATGAGACAAGCCATTACTCCGGAGCAGAGGCTTGTTGCCACGTTGAGGTACTTGGCGACAGGGAGAAGTCTTCAGGATTTGAAGTTCTCTTCAGGTATCTCTCCCCAGGCCCTGGGAATCATTATTCCAGAGACCTGTTCTGCCATCATTCAGGTCCTGCAGGAGGACTATATTAAGGTAACATTTCTACTTTACTATTCCCTTCTATGTATGCTCTGTTTGCTAATGACTTGTATTTTTGACCTCCTTCCCTAATTACCATGATTGCAATATGTTCTAATATGCTGTGCCCCTTTTCTCCTTCATGCATTTTTCCCTTCACTTACCTCACCAGCATGCTCTTCTGCCCCAATAGACACCTATGGCCTAGTCACTTAAGCAATGTCTTTTGTCTGCTGCATAGTATTGTTTGCCCCAAAACACCCCCTAAAATATGCACAAATGTTTGCTGTGTGGTTTACTTCTTGTAGAGCCCCCTTTTTTTGTTCTTTGGGTGGGGGGGGGGGGGGCAAACTCATTAGGAACCCCCTCCCCCAACTGCTCTGTCAGATGGTACCAATCCTTTATCTGCTGGCTTTCCCAAGGTCCATACACACTATATACCTACCTCTTTATAGTGCGCATCTTTAGGGATGAATTCAGCAAAGCATGTAGTGCAAGGGACTGCCTCCATACATTCCATTTCCTATTTTTTTGTCTTCTTTCCCTCCTATTAGCTTGCTTGGTAATTTAATAATGTCACACTGTGCCTGCCTTTTTTTGGGGGGGGGGGGGGTTGAAATGTTATTTGATCTTTCCTGTGGCCTGCCAATAGTGTTAAGTACAGAGGGTCTGGCCAAACTAGCCCACATTATTGAGCCATTTGCCAATCAATGAAGTGCAGAGGGTTAGCTGTCCACCACCCCCCCCCCCAAAACCCCTAGTTATTGCCAATGGCCCATCAGAAGTGGGGGATTGATGGGGGGGTGAGTAATCTGTGAAGGGGAGCCTCTACTTTTCTGTGCAAATACTTTCCAGCCTCCAATTTTAGACAATGCTCTTGTTCCAAGATGTTGATTGTCTAATCTGCTTGCAATGTTTAGGTGCAAAGTGACTAATTTTTTTTTCTTGTTTCACTCCACAGTTCCCTTCCACGCCACAGGAATGGCAGACTGTGGCCTCCCACTTTGCCAGCCGTTGGGACTTTCCTAACTGCGGAGGGGCAATTGATGGGAAACACGTCCGCATCGTCCACCGCCCAACTCGGGGTCCTACTATTATAATTATAAAGGGTTTAATAGTGTAGTGATGTTGGCGGTGGTGTCGGCAACATACGAGTTTATGTATGTGGACGTGGGGATGAACGGCCGGATATCAGATGGTGGGGCCATTACGCACACGGAGTTCTACTGGCGTCTCCAAAGTGGCAGTCTGTGCTTGCCACCTCCAGAGGAGAATGCCGAAGGACTCCCCTTCGTCTTTGTCGCAGATGAAGCGTTTGCGTTGACTCCCCATGTGATGAGGCCGTTCCCGATGAGGACCCTCACCCCCGGACCAGAGGGTCTTCAACTACAGGCTGTCCAGAGCCAGAAGAGTTGTGGAGAACGCTTTTGGCATCCTGGCCAGCCGCTTCCGCCTGTTCCTGACGGCATTTAACTTGGCGGAATACAAACTGAACCACATAGTTCTTGCCTGTTGCATATTGCACAACTTCCTCAAAAGACATAACAGGAACTATGTGGTGCCGTTGGCCCAGATGTGGAGGGCCCTCCAAATGCCGAACTCACAGCCCTTCGAGTGGCACGTCCAGGCTTGCCCCCTCTAAATGCCGTGTGGTCCGGGACCAATATATGCAGTACTTTGTGGGTAGGGGGGCCATTGCTCTGCCTGACGATGTGTGAGAGGCATTTTTTAATAAATCTGATATTTTAACCAACCTATGATTTCATGTCATTTCAGTCTTCTTTTTAGCTTATTTTACTTTGACATTTTTTCCCTTTGCCTTCGACAGTGGGAATGCACTTTCTGGGCAAAAGGAGGTAACAGTCTCTTCTTCCCAAAAAGATTATTCTCATGTTGTGTGTTTGCTACCTAATCTTTGGTCTAGAGAAGGTTTGTACTGCATAACTGACACCCAAAATACTCCTTTTCATCACCAGGTCTGACATGTGTGTATTCTCCAAAATGCTGTGCTCCGTGTTTTCGTACAAAGCACTGTGGGTGTCATTTACATAAGTCAAATCCGCTATGCTCTACAAGTGCATTGAAAAAGTTCCCCGGGAAAGAAAATTGGAGTGCAAAGTGGATTTGCCTTTAGTAAATAACACCCATTGCCCCCCATATCCTTTTCATTTTACATACATAATGCATTGTGTTTTTTAAATAAGGAAGCCACACATTTAGAAAAATAAAAGTTTACTAGGAAAACATTCCCAAGTGCGTTTACAATCTTCACGCCAAAACTGACAACATCTTGGTTATTTACAACATTGTTTACAAACATTCCGCAATTGGTAAAACCAGGCATGGAGCAAAACAGAACCTAGGAACTTGGAAAGTTCAACTTTGTAAAGTGAAGACAAGATCAGACATGACTATATGTTCAAAGTGTGTTTGATCTTGCCTTCATCACATGGGGGGGTCACCCCCGAAAAGTGGAAATTTGGAACATGCACACAAATTGGGACTGAAAATGGTCATTAGATGGTAAAACACATGCCTAGAAGCTTCAAAAGTGCCATTTTCCATCATGGGGATGAATGGACGTTTTTTGGGGGTGCAACCCCTTCACCACAACCACTTTCGTAGTTCGTAAAGTGTTTGCACCCCCAAAAAAACGTTGCCATTCATCCACCATGGTGGGAGCTAGCACATGTGGACACAATGTGTGCATGTTCCAAATTTCAGACAGTTTTTAAGTTGCAAATGTGTTCTGAAGCTGGCACAAATGTGTGTTAATTACTTGGTGCGTTTTCATATTTTTCCTAAAATATCAATGATGTTCTTCAATTTTTGTTGAACATCATTGATGTTTTGCTTCATGTAATCTAGATCTCTATTGCAGACCATTATCTCTCCGATGAGTACGTGGGCACTCTCTGTGGTAAAGTGCGATTTTTCTTCCACAACATCCACGTCACCTAAAAACCACAAACAAACAAAAATGGGGTGTTGGAAATGAGGCAGCCATACATGGATTAGCTTACCAGTAGCTGTGTTCTCCCACACTCACCTGTTGTGGTGACAATTTCTCCAAGTTCGATGATCTCTCCTTCCTCCTCCTCCTCCTCCTCTGCTTCTGCTCTTTCCCCTTTTTTGGTAGGTGTTGGTTTGGGGGTTTCCTCAGACGGCCCAAGTTTTCGCTCCCCTATGAGAATGTCCAAAAGGAAGATTTAGCAACACAAGCTATTGAGGGCAGAAATAGGAAATGACAAACATTGCTTGAAAGTGACGGACACTATTTTAGTTTGGCCAGTTACAAATGTCAACTACATGAATGAAGTCACTTTGTAAAGGTGCTAAACTGACTAGCTTTTTGGTAGAAGTTTGTGTGATGGAGACCCCCCTCTAGTATCCACTGGAGCACATGTGTGGAAAAGCATAATAAAAAGGGGGTTTGGGTGTCCCAGCACTAGTGCTCTAGAGTCCAGATGGGTAAACAGCTACTGAGTGACCTCTCCTTTACATTGAATAAATTGGCTTTACATTCTTGATGACATTTCTAGTGAGAACAAACTTCCTTTCCCCAAAAAAACACCAAACATCGTATTATAAGTGGCCGAACGATCGAGGTTGCGTACGATCGAATGCACACACACACGACCATGACAGTGGCAGAAAGATCGAGACTGAGTACGATCGAATGCACAGACGAACCTGAAAGTGGCCATTTTGGAATGTACAACTTGGTAAAAATCAAAACACAATGGAGCAGTATGCAAGCAAGAAATCAAACACAAAACACAACTACTTACTTTTTTGAAGAATTCTCTTGATCTTTCTGTACTGATCGGCCTCCCTCAGTTTCAGGTCTGACCAGCGTTTCCTGAGTTGCTCCTTGGATCGTTGTACCCCAAAATTATTGTACAGCCTTCTCACAACTTTAGACATGATCTTGGCCTTGCGGACATTGGGGTTGAGGTAAGGCCCATACTTCCCATCATAGTCGCTCCTCTTTAATATGTCCACCATCTCCAACATTTCTCCAAATGACATATTGGAGGCCTTGAATTTCAGGTTCCGGGATCGGGACGTTTCTGCCTCCGGACTTTCCTCGTCCTCCTCCTCGTTGGTGGGATATTTGTGGCGCACCTGCTGTGTCCCCGCCATGTGCTCTCCCCACTACGCCGTAAAGAGAAGGGTGGGGAATAGACGAGAAAGATCGTCAGGGGCGGGCGGAGTTTGAAGCATGCGCAGTGTATATAAAACGTCACACGCCTGTGTCGTAGCCACGATCTGGGAGACGAGGGGAGAGAAAACTCACACGAGACGATCGCTACAAACGAAGGTACAATTTAACGTTGGTACATAACTAGCCTAGACTGATTTGAACTTGAGGCTTCTTTATGGAGAAGATTAGGAGAGTTTAGCCTGACATAATTTATAGGGTTTGGTGTGTTGTTGTGTCTTGCAGAGATTGATATGAAGGGATTCAACGACATGAGTTTTCTCCCCCTCTTCATTGCCAAATACAGGGATTTTCCCATATTGTGGCAGGGTATACACCCACATTACACCAACAAACCAAAGAGGCACGCAGCCCTGGAGGAACTTGTGGAATTTGTCAAGCCAAGGTTCCCCACGGCAACTGTTGATGATATTAGAAAGAAAATTGGCAGCCTGAGGAGTGCGTATATCAGGGAGAGGAAGAAGGTCGTGAAGTCTGAGGAAACTGCAACTTCAGCAGATGAGGTCTATGTCCCCAAGCTCTGGTACTATCAGAGTCTCCATTTTCTGAAGGACCAGGCTGATGTCACGGAGCCAACCTCAACTCCTCCTTCCACGCTTCCTTGCGCACAGCCCACCCCTGATGAGGCTTCCGAGGAGCAACCTGGGCCTTCCAGTCTGGAAGAGGTGGAGGAGCCCAGCTTGTTCCAGGTATAGTAGTTTTGTTACCATTTATGGGAATAATGAATGATGTTCACTTAATTCAGGATCGCCAATTGCTTAGTTCCTAACGTGTTTGACATATCAACAGACAGTGGTGTGGGAGACATTTGGGGCCAGAATCTAAACTGCTGGGCTGAGAATTGTATGGTTTTCTATTTGTAAACATTTTGCACCAGTCACTAGATGAGAATTGTGTGTGTTTGATGAACAAATAACTGAAACTATGTCCCTTTTTCCTACACAGGAAGACCTCAGCCAGGAGGTGGCTGTGGAAGGTGGCAGTCAGGAGGAGGCAGGGGTTAGTGGCAGCCACCAGCTGGGTAGTGGCAGCCAAGAGGGGGCTAGGCCTCGGAGCCTGACTGACACCCAAACCCCTCCCCTCCGCCCTCCGTACAAAAGGGCGAGAAGGGGGGGTTATGCGGCACAGTCAGCGCTCCGGATGATCAGAGAGGCTTCAGACTCCCTACATGCCACACCCGCCGACGAGGAGACCTTTGGCTCGGTGGTTGTCACAAAAATGATGGGTATGGAGGTGGGGCAACGCAACATGTGTGAGGGGCTCATCCTCCATGTCCTAAATAAGGGTAGGGCTGGGGAGATGACCCCAGTCACACATGTTTGCCATAGTTACCATGCTCCGCCTCCTCCTCCTCCTCCTTCTGCCACCCCACCAGCACGACAGCCACAGCGTGGAAGGAAGCGTGGAAGGAAGACCTGAGAGTGACGACCTGCAATCAGTCTGGTGTGAGAGAAGATGGAGCCTCTTGTAGTACCAGAGCCTGGGGACCTAGATGGCATCTGCTGCAGTTCCGGATACTTTGGACTTCACGACCAGATTGCACTCCCCTTAATATACGTACTCCTCAGGCCCCCAATTTTCTACGCTTGGACAATGATGGTTGCCGTGGGGGGCCAAGACTTTGCAAATTCCCCAAGTTTCACCATGGCTGCGTTCCTCTTTGGTTTGTTGGTGTGACCTAAATAAAGGTTTTTTTTGATTTGAAATAATCATTGACTATTGTGTTTTACTTTGCTACAATGACAGTTTTTCTTTGAGTAGGCTGGTACATTTCACTAATCCTAAAGTAGAATTAACAAGGGGCAACAACAACAAACAACCTCCTAGTAAATTTAAGCAAGAAATACAAATGTAAATAATGTGTTTTTGGTAATTTGAGACACACAACCCCCCTCCAAAAAAAAAAAAAAAAAACATTCAAATATGTATTCCCCAAAAAAAAAAAAAAAAAGACAAATCATGGTAAAAAAATAACAAAGATTCTTTTCCGTTCAGAGTAAAAATAAACATGTAGTGTATAAATGCTGCAAAGTAATAAAGAAGTAAGTTTGTGAGAAGTGCGGGTGAATAGGAGCAGCTAAAACATGTCATTCTTGTTGCATTGTAAAGAAAAAGAGAATGCGCTGCATTAAAGACATTTTAACATTGCAGCGTGACGAATGTGCTGTGTCGATTAGGAAAGGTAGTTTTACCTGACCGAGCGCTTCCGTCACAGAATTTCTTCTGAGCATGCGTAGCACTTTGTCCGTCGGACAAGCGTACACACGCTCGGATTTGGTGTGATCGGACCGGGTTGACGGGAAATCTTTCCAGCAGGAGATAAGACTTTGTCCGACGGACAAACCGACGAACACTGTCCGATGGTGCATACACACGGTCTGATTTTTCAACAACCTTGTCCGATCGGACCAAATTGATGAAAAAGTCCGACCGTGTGTATGGGGCTTAAGCCATTGGCAGACCTTGGCAGACCTCTTACTTGTGATTGTTACTGCGAGCAAGGAGCCAGTTGGAGTATAGCCCTAGAGGGGCAAAAGTGCGTTTGACCTTGACTATTGATTAAGGTCCAGCCCAGGAGGTGAGCGCATATGGTTGACTGGGTGTTATGCATGTGACACGTGGGTGATCCGTTGAAGAGAAGGCTGTGATATCTGGAATTCACTGGTGGTTGGGCACATATACATATTTAAGGACTTTTTTTGTTTTATCATTTGGAACTCATTTATTTAAGTGACACTGTTTTAGTTTTGCTGCATCATTATTGGCATCGTATAGTAGATACATACAGTAAGCTCTGTTCGGGCAGAAGTACGGAAGACTACCCATCCACTATAGCGATGGTAACAAATATAAAAAAAAAAATCATTAATTTTATTGATAGAAAATCATGTTAAAAAGTCAAATTCAGGTGCCCAATTACAAGGTCACAAAATCATAACCAGAACCAATTTACATAAACACATGCTTAAGAGTGCCCTTAAAGCCCCCACAAAATCATGTTGGTTATAAACTTAAAGGAATACTAAAGTCTCCTATTATTTTTTAGATAAAAATAACAAACATGTTATGCTTACCTGCCCTGTGCAGTGGATTTGCACAGATCAGCCCGGATCCTAATTTTCTTGGGTCCCTCTTCGGCTCTACTGGCCCCTCCCTCCTGTTCAGTTCCCCCATAGCAAGAAGCTTGCTATGGGGGCACCCGAGCCGAGGCACAGCTCCATGTATCCATTCAGACACAGAGCCGCAGCCTGGCCTGTCCCCTTTCTCTCCTTATTGGCTGACTAACTGATTGACAGCAGCAGGAGCCAATGGCAGGGAGGGGAATCTCGGGCAGCCAAGAAACTCCTACAACATTGCTGGATCTAGATGGGGCTCAGATAAGTATTAGAGGGGCTGAGAGGGGCTGCTGCACACAGAAGGCTTTTTATCTTAATGCATAGAATGCAATAAGATAAAAAAAAACTTCTGCCTTTACAATTACTTTAACCTTTTATAAGAGTTATAGTAGATAGATTGGTGAGAATTGGCCGCCACTCTACTCTACGCATTTCACAGGCCGCAATGTCCTATATCTCAGGAGATGCGTTGCTTATGTAATGATGATATGCAGTTCACAACAAGTAGAATTACGAGATTTCAGCCACCCTACATGTTTTTTTCTCTTTCTTCTTCCTCTCTCTCTGTCCCTATATGTATGGTATATGGGGTCCAAATTGTGACCCCCATGTGCCGGTACTACCCTGTTTCTCCACTATACTTAAAAAGCGAGGGCGGGATTCGCGGAACCGTCCATTGATCCCAGAAGACCCTCAGATGTAAGATGCTTATTGCCCCAACAGGGGAAGGAGTGGACTGCAATTATTGAGCCTCCACAAATCGGGGAGGCTAGTTGTTACAGTTATGATTGACAGTCCCAGTGTACTTGGACAAGCCTTCTATGTCTTGTTATGTAGCTCAACTCATCTTACACCATTGTATCCTTTTCTTATGTTGTTCGCAGATGTTCACATGTATCTTTGCCCTTTAAAGAAATAAAGATTTGAAAAAAAAAGTAGGAATGACTGTTTTTTCAAAAGGTTCCTCTTACTATGTCCTATATGAATAAAGGCTCTGTGACTTCTTATGAGCTATTTAATGGCATCATCACAACGGAATTTTATCTAAACTAGCCACAATGCCTCCACTCCTGAGTGGGATATACAGGTGATACTCGAAAAATTCAAATATTGTGAAAAAGTTAATTTATTTCACTAATGCAACTTAAAAGGTGAAACTAATACGAGATAGACTCATTACATGCAAAACAAGATAGTTCAAGCCGTGATTTGTCATAATTGTGATGATTATGGCTTACAGCTCATGAAAACCCCAAATCTACAATCTCCGAAAATTAGAATACAGTAAACCCCCGCTATATTGCGGTTCAGTTATTGCGGCCCCGGTATATTGCAGTATTTTTATTAGGACCTGTTATTCTGATATTGTGGTAATATTTCGCCATTTTCGCTGTTATGTACTCTATTTTTTACTGTACTGTTAAGACAATATTTTTGTGTTTTAAAAATCCTCTTGATCTCTCTCTCTCTATCTTTAATGTGTTTCTATTGCATAAAAGTGTGTTTAAAGACCTTTAAATGCTATTAAAAAATTAACAAAACATGCCTAGGGTATTTAAATAGGGTCTTTCTATTTTGCGTTTTTTCTCTTTTCGCGGGTGGGTCCGGAACATAACCCCAGCGATGGAGGGGGGTTTACTGTATTGTGAAAAGGTGCAATATTCTAGGCTCAAAGTGTCCCACTCTAGTCAGCTAATTAAGCCATAACACCTGCAAAGGGTTCCTGAGCCTTTAAATGGTCTCTCAGTCTGGTTCAGTAGGAATCACAATCATGAGAAAGACTGCTGACCTCACAGTATGGCAGAAAACCATCATTAACACCCTCCATAAGGAGGGAAAGCCTCAAAAGGTAATTGCAAAAGAAGTTGGATGTTCCTGATGTGCTGTATCAAAGCACATTAATAGAAAGTTATGTTGAAGGAAAAAGTGTGGAAGAAAAAGGTGCACAAGCAGCAGGGATGACCACAGCCTGGAGAGGATTGTCAGGAAAAGGCCATTCAAAAGTGTTTAGGGATTTTCACAAAGAGTGGACTGAGGCTGGAGTCGGTGCATCAAGAGCCACCACATACAGACAGATCCTGAACATGGGCTTCAAATGTCATATTCCTCTTGTCAAGCCACTCCTGAACAACAAACAATGTCAGAAGCGTCTTACCCGGGCTAAAGAAAAACAGACCTGGTTCAATGACCGTGGGATTACTGTGCTTGATTGGGAAGCAAACTCGCCTGACCTGAACCCCATAGAGAATCTATGGGGCATTGCCAAGAGAAATATGAGAGACATGAGACGAACAATGCAGAAGAGCTGAAGGCCGCTATTGAAGCATCCTGGTCTTCCATAACACCTCAGCAGTGCCACAGGCTGATAGCTTCCATGCCACGCCGCATTGAGGCAGTAATTGCTGCAAAAGGGGCCCAAACCAAGTACTGAGTACATATGCATGCTTATACTTTTCAGAGGTCCGATATTGTTCTATGTACAATCCTTGCTTTATTGATTGCATGTAATAATTTTCTGAGATTGTGGATTTGTGGTTTTCATGAGCTGTAAGCCATAATCATCACAATTATGACAAATCACGGCTTGAACGATCTTGCTTTGCATGTAATGAGTCTATCTCATATATTAGTTTCACCTTTTAAGTTGCATCAGTGAAATAAATTAACTTTTGCATGATATTCACATTTTTCGAGTATCACCTGTAATCCCCTGGCCAGTATGATATATAATAAAGAGTGTTGTATTACAATTGTCCACTAGAGGGAGGTGGGCTCTTCCGAGCGCAGACCCAGTCAGCTTCAAACTATTGTTGCCACTGAAAATATATTTTATATTAGGTCGCTCCCTTCACAGATGGGGAAGCATATTTCCTTCCTCCTGCAATGCCAGACAGATCTGTGCTATATAGCATAGCCATGTAAATCTCAGAATTGAATGCACAGAAATGTAAATCCTGACAAGCAAAACAGCTACGTTTTATGTGTTTCATCTTTGAATTTTGCGGTTTGCCTGGAGTTTAGCTTTAAACATTAAGACCCCTTTCACACCGCACCGCCCATAGAGTCGCCGCTATTTTTAGCAACGTTTTACCGTCGGATTTGCGGCGCATTTCGGCCGCTAGCGGGGCGATTTTACCCCCCGCTGGCGGCCGAGAAAGGGTTAAAACCCCCTGCAAAACGCTGCAATAGTGGCATTTTGCCAGCGGTATTACAGCGCTGCCCCATTGATTTCAATGGGGAGCAGCGGTGGAGGAGCGGTGAGTTCACCGCTCCTTCACCGCTCCAAAGAAGCTGCTGGCAGGACTTTTCCTGACGTCCTGCCAGCGCACCGCTGCAGTGTGAAAGCCCTCGGGCTTTCACACTGCAGACAATGGTGTAGCTGTTTAAGGGCGTATTGCAGGCGCTATTTCTAACGCTATAGCTCCTGCAATACGCCCTTGGTGTGAAAGGGGTCTTAAATATTAGAATTGCACAGAATATTTTCGAAATGATTGATAATCTTTTTTTTAAAGTGATTCTATCTCTAGTGCAAGCAAAAAAAAAAAAAAAATAACTCAAAGATCAAAATATTTGCGTCCAGTGGATTGTGATTCCAAATTCACTCTCAGTTATGTCAGATGCTGCATTCCCCACTGAACAATGTGGTTTCTCCCACTAAGTGCCACATAGCCAACAGTAACATAGTAGCTAACAGGTAGAAACATAACGTTCCGCAGGGGACATGGCATCCAACAACTCTGGAAGTTTCAGATCTCAGTGGCAGACATAGGACTTCAAGACACCAACATTTGTAGTCACTGCCCGCCATACAGGTGCATTTTGTATTTTTTCTTTTACAGGCTGTTTGTACTTTAAATTTCTGGACTATACTTATTCACAAAAGCCTATCGCTCTTTATGATTGTGCGTGCCAGAACTCTTGAACGTCGCAAAACTTCAGGCACGAACGACAAACCCCATTGAAGTCTATGGGACCCGAACAGGAAAAAACAAGTCCACATTTTGAAGGCTCATATGCAATTTAATTTGCCATAAAAAGGGTATGGGGGGCTGGTACTGCTCTGGGGGACATGTAACAATGCAAGAAAAACTTTTAAAAAATATTGTTTTTAACCACTTCAATACAGGACATTTTCAACCCCTTCCTGCCCAGGCCAATTTTCAGCTTTCAGCGCTGTAACATTTTGAATGACAATTGCACAGTCAGGCAACACTGTACCCATATGAAATTTTAATAATTTTTTGCCCCACAAATAGAACTTTCTTTTGGTGGTATTTGATCACCTCTGCGGTTTTTATTTTTTGCGCTATAAACAAAAAAAGACTGTCAATTTTGAAAAAAACCCAATATTTTTTACTTTTTGCTATACTAAATATCTTAATTAAAAAAAAAAATGTCTTCCTCAGTTTAGGCCGATATATATTCTTCTACATATTTTTGGGGAAAAAAACTGCAATAAGCGTATATTGATTGGTTTCCGCAAAAGTTATAGTGTCTACAAAATAGGGGATAGATTTATGGAATTTTTATTACAGGCATACCCCGCTTTTAAGTACACAATGGGTTTATTTACTAAAGCTGGAAAGTGCAAAATCAGGCTCACTGCTGCATATAAACCAATGAGCTTCTAACCCCAGCTTGTTCAATTAAGCTTTGGTAATAAAACCTGGAAGCTGATTGGTTTCTATGCAGAAGTGAGCCTGATTTTGCCCTTTCCAGCTTTAGTGTACTTAAAAGTGGGGTATGCCTGTATTATTTTATTTTTTACTAGTAATGGCGGCGATCTGCGATTTTTGTCAGGACTGTGATATTGCGACAGCGATCAGTGCTATAAATGTGCATTGATTACTGTATAAATGTCACTGGCAGGGAAGGGATTAACACTATGGGGCGATCAAGGGGTTAAATGTGTTACCTAGGGAGTGATTATAACTGTGGGGGGATGGGACTGACTGGGGGAGGTGACCGATCGGTGTTCCTATATACAAGGAACACACAATCTGTCTCCTCTCCCCTGACAGGACATGGATCTCCAAATCCCTGCTCTGTGACAAGCAATCGTGGCCGCTGGGCACGTGCATCGGCACCCAAGTGACGCAGCGGGCGCGCCCACTAGACGGCCGGGAAGCCGACGATGTCATATGACGGCTGCCCGGGATGGCAGAGCCACCTTGCGGCCGTCATATTACTATGCTCCGGATGGGAAGTGGTTAAAGGAGCAGTGATTTTTAGGAGTCTATTCTCATGACTCAGAAACCCAGTGGATTGTCTACTGGAAAGCTCCCCATGTCTGTTATTGCCCCTAGATAATCTTCCACTATTTGATACAAACACTGCGATGGGATGTTAAAGCTAACAGCCCTGGGTGCCGAGGACTAAAAAATGTTTTAAATGCATCATTGAGGTGGCCCCCTTCTCCACCGCTCCTCCTTTGATCAACAGAAGCCTCAAAACTAGCTTTTCCATGAGACTGTAGCCTACCAGAGTCTGGAAAAGCATTACATAAACTCCTCTTTAGGATGTCCTTAAGATATTTCATCATCTGCTTCCTCTGTGGGGACGGGATGAGTTTTGAGACTTTCCCCTTGTAACGGTGGTTAAGGAGGGTTGCCAACCAATAATGATCCACTAATGCCACTAATTCTCTGGTCCTAATTTCCTGTTTGACAATTTTGCGGAGGCATGAGAAGCAGAGTCTTGGGGGTCACTGAGGATTACAGTGGAACTGCCTCCTCCCAGCCACGTACTACTCCCAAGCCACGTACTACTTCCCTGTCGAAGGGATAGTTAGTGCCATTATCGCACACCACTATTCCTGGCTCAAGCTTCCGTGGCATGTACCACCTTGGGCCTGTCTCTGCAGAACTGAAAGAATCTCTGCTTCGGTGTGGCTCCTGTCCCCTAGACAGACCAGCTGAAGCACTGCATGGCATCTTTTAGCCTGATTCGTTGAATGGCCTCTTGAACACTTAGGAGGTACTGGTGGTTCATAGAACAATTCAGCAAAGGAGGGCATGGAGGAGGAGGAGGAGGGGTGGAGCTGACAGATCTCCCATCATCACCACCAGCTGTATGGAGACGTGGCAGCAAAACAAGCTCCAGCACTGAGCCCTGTCCAGCATACTTTCTAGTTGCAAGCAGAGTTACCCAGTGTGCTGTGAACAAAATATATTGTCCCTGACCATGCTTGCTGGACCACAAGTCAGCAGAAATGTGGACCTTGTGACTTATTGCCTTCCTCAACGATGCAAAAATATTGCCTTCCACGTGATGGTACAGAGCTGGAATGGCCTTACGTAAAAAGAAATAGCGACTAGAAACCTACCATTGTGGTACAGCACATTCTGCAAATTCACAGAATGGGGCAGAATCCACCAGATGGAAAGGCAGGAGTTGTAAAGCCAGCACTTTGGACACGCTGGAATTTAGATGCTGGGCATGTGGGTGGCAGGGAGTCAATTTTTGTTGCTGCCTTGCCACAGCTGGGGCAGAGAAATTTGCCTTTTATACTCTACAGCTGGTGGATTGCTGCTGGCAGACGTGTTGCAAGGACCTGTGACACCCTTTGCTATACCATCATCCCTTTTAGTGGAGGCTGCTGAGAGGTCATGATATATAGCGGGGTTAGACATGAGAGGTGAGGAGTGAGGAGGAGAAGAATTGCGTCTCTTGTGTGTGGCTTTCAGGTGCTCTTACTGATGACTCCCACTTCCTGATGATGCACGCTCCAGCCTGAAATGCATAGAGGCCTGGCAATTACAACTATAGGAACCCTATACTATTGCTTACACAGCTGAGATGCACCACGCACATTGCAAGTTTTATACCGGCGTCAGTCCGGTTTCTGCTACCTCCTGAGTGGATTGTTTGTGATTTCATGCTGGACTATGTAAGTGCTCTTTGTAAGCAATAAAACATAAAGCGGTATTACACTATATCCTGCCTTCTGTGGCTCTTTGTTGGGGAGCTATTTCACAGACCTACTTGATGCAAGTTGATATATGCAGTGGATGCAAGTTGATATATGCAGTGGAGAGATTATAAGGTGAAGACACCTACATTTGTATAGCTGCAAAGTGGATTGGGATCCAGCTTCCTCCATATACAGTATCATTGCTTTATTGGAATGGGATGCACAAAGGAGCCCTTCCCATTAGTCCTGCTTTGAGATCACTGTGTGGAGATTTGTTCACATATGATTATTATGGACATTTCTGATGGTTTATTTTATTGTGCACTTTATTAATCAGATACACAGTGTATATTATTAATTTGACATTTGATTTTTGTACTGATTCCTTTGCGCCCTTTATATATATATATTTTTGCATTGATTTTAGTTTCTACTAATTTTAGGTGCAGCATTGGTATATTATCAACAAATATTTTTTTTGTATTGTGCGCCGACACCCAGCACTTTCCCCCTCACTTTCAGGTGCTCTTGCCAACGGGCTGAGTGGTGGGAGGTTAAATGCCTTGTCAAGCATGTCGTACCCAAATGGTTGGTGTTTTTTCCACGCTTCATCTGCTTGCGGTACAGATTGCAAACTGCACATGTGCTGAAAAAGGCCCACACAGCTGAGCTGTGGGAAGTGGGCCAGGAGATAACAGCTCCACATTCGGATGGAATAAGGTGGCTGCTCTTTACTCTTCCATGATGCCTGCCTCTGGAGGACTTTCTGCCTCGTTGGGGTTGTTTCTCCCCCTCACTTTCCTCCTCTGCTCTATCTGGCACCCAGGTCGCGTCAGTGACCTCATCAGCATCCCCTCCATCCTCATCATCACTGGAGCCAACTTCGCAATAGGCTGTGGCTGGGGGAACATGACTGACAATTTGTTGTTTATCAGTGTTCTCCCCTCGCTGTTGGCTCATGTTCTTCCCTTCACTACATCAGAATCAACTAATGTCTGTGCATCCTCAAGCAGCAAGTGGCTGACACTGTGTTCAAATAACTCAGCTGACTACTCCATGCATGATGCTGGGGCTATGGCAGTAGTAGCTGTGGACAAGGAGGCAGAATAAGCCGCTCTGGCAGCTGCAGTGGATTGCGCACTAGTGCCAGCTTAAAGGGTCATATAGGATGAGGAGGATGAGGATGGTTTAGTAAGGCAATCCCCCACCTCCACTTGCCGTGGATGGATAACATGGGCAACATCACTAAACAGAGACAAAGGTACCCACATCCACCTTTGCCTGTGGACACAGACGCTGCTGGCCCATAGTGACATGGAAACCTCTGTTTCTCCTTGTTGGTCTCTCAGACATGGTGTGGGGCTTATTACCCAAATTTTATAGATACTGGGAAATGTGAAATTGGATGCACTTTGTTCAATGAAAAGTGGTGTTTGGTGCACTTTGAATCCACATCGCAGTCAGAAAAACTGCGGCTGACAATTTAAAAAAGGGCAGGCAACAGACACAAAAAAACAAGCACATTTTTCAACAGTAGACACTTCTCTAGTTTTTATCAACTATTTGCAAATTGTTTTCCTCACAGACTCCATGGCAACATACGTGTGGGTTAGCCCCACCTCCATAACCACCCTATAGGACACCAATCCCATAAATCTTTGTTCCTTTTTTGTCCTCCTCCGTAGAACCAAGTAGATGGTTTTCCTACCTGAATACGACTCCCCTGCGATCAGGATCGCCCGAGCGACCAGGTGTCACATCCCTCCGATAAGCCTGCCTGTTAAGCAGGGTATGATGTGTATATGCAGAGTAGCACTGAAGATCTGGGAAACTGACCATCAGCAGGCAAGCGCACACAGACCTGGTTGCCTAGCTGTCAGCAGGCGGTCATTATCTGCCATAAAGTCTGGTGTGTGTATGGGGTTCCCTCGGCCTAGGCGATCGCAAGGTGGAGTGGTAAGACAGACATCGTCATCCATGGCAGCAGTGTTTGTGTATATATATTGTTTGTACCTTTGGTCCTGTTTTCCCTTCTCTCTCATTTTTCCTGCTGGTGTCATTTCCCCTGAGCATGGTGGCCGGTTCCTTTTGTGCTCCAGCCGCCGCTCTTGCTCTCTTTTCTGGGATCTGGCATACGCTCTGCTCATGCGCGGACCCGGATCGAAAATGAGGCTTGATTCGCGCATGCGTGCGAGTGTCTCGTACCTGCCGCTGGTGGTGACGTCACGCGGCACCACTTTTAAAACCTGGGGTAAGCCTGCAGAGCCTCGTGAATGATTGTGGGCGACTTTCCCAGGCCTCTGTTATGGCTCCCCCGGGTAAGTACTGGTTCTGTGGGGAATGGATTGTTCCTTGCCTGGCAGCTGACCTGTCTTTTTTTCTCATAGTGACCTACTTTGGATGACATGGATCCTTTACTGCCTCCTGGTGGCCAGCCCTCTCGAAGTAGGTATGCATTGGGGATTATCCCTGTGTTCTGCCTGCTGAGAGGGAGGAGAGTGGGGTATAAGGGCACCAGTTTTAATGTATTTCTTCCCTCTTCATTCTTCTCTCTTCCCCAAAGCCCTTCCAGGTCCTATGCACACCATAGTTCCCGCAGAGGAAGCGGTTCTTCAAAGTTACACCGCCGGCACTCTTCCTCCAGATCCAGGCACCGCGGATCTCCCTCTAGGTCCAGACATCACAATAAAGATCCGTCCTTGTGACACCACCGCTGGAGCCACTATGCTCTCCAACGGGAGAGGGGCAAGTCCACGATACATGGGAATATTCCCAGCCAAGCCGCTCATCCGCTCCTCCCTCGGACAGTGAGTAGGAAGTAGAAGATCCGGGGATATTCTTTGGTGAAAGCAGTAAGGGAAGCCCTGAATTGGGAAGATCCTGTAACTTCTCCACCGAAGCAGAGAAAATTCTTCAAGCAGCTCAATAAGAAGGGTCAATATTTCCCCTTTCTCAATGAATTGGGCGAAATCATCTCTGATGAGTTATGCAAAATGGACAAGAAGAGTTCCATGCAATCTAAAATCCTGAAACTGTATCCCTTCAGGGAGGAAGGTTTTAAGCATCTCGAGTCGGCTCCTTTGGTGGACGCAGCACTGATGAGACTGGTTAGATATGTGACCCTTCCTTTGGAAGACACGGTCTCCTTTAAAGATTCCTTGGATCTACCTGATGGCGGGCATTGTCTGCAAGCTGGTCCTAGCCTTAGCTAGTATCTGAAGCCATGGAAACATGGTCAGACAATGTTGACGAGATCCTCAGAGGCATCTCCAGTGAAGTGGCCAGAAGCTCGCCTATCCAGGAACTCAGGTTGGCTTCCGCCTTTCTGGGGGAGGCTTCCATTGATGTCATCCGCCTGGTGGCTCGGGTTATGCTGGTGGCTGTCACAGCCTGTTGTGCCTTATGGCTCTGACCATGGTTGGCGGACCCAGCTTCCAAACAGGTTTGGTGCCGAATTCCCTTTGAGGGCACTTCCCTTTTCAGCAACAAACTTTATAGCGCCATAACCAGAGCCAAGTGGCAAGTCGGGATTCCTCTCTCCAGTTCGGCGCTTACAGAGCCAGAGACGGACCTTTACAAGGAAATAGAATACCGATCGGTTCAGAGAGGCGGGCAGCTACAGGCCTGGCCGGGAGTTTACAAGATCCTGGAAGGCTAGGCAGTCTACATTCAAGAAACCCGTGAAGGGCAGTTCTTCCAGCAACCGGGAATCCACAACGTTTTTTTTGAGATTGGGCCCGCTCAGGCATGCTAGGTGGGGGCTCGTCTTCTCTGCTTTTGGCATGTCTGGGCGGCCTCATACCAGGACTTCTGGACCATCAAAACGGTCTCCTCAGGTCACGCCTGGGTCTTCAGCAGCACCCCCAGGCTCAGATTCATCCCTTTGTCTCTTCCACATTCAAAAGAAAAAAAGCAGATCCTATTAGCCTACGTAAACTCTTTATTGGAGCAAGGCGCAGCTATTCCTATTCCAGATGGCGAGCAAGGCCAGGGCATGTATTCTCCTCTATTCATGGTACAGAAAAAGAACGGAACTTGGAGACCGGTCATAGATCTGACCCATCTCAACCGCTTCATCAGAAAAGAAAAATTTTAAATGGAGTCTTTATACACGATCTAGCAATCAGTCCATCCGGGAGACTGGTTAGTGTCAATAGATCTAAAAGACGCCTACTTCCACGTCCCAGTGGCAGTGGATTTCCAACAATTCCTTCTTTTTTGCAGTAGGCCAGCGGCACTTACAATTCACTTGTCTCCCCTTTGGTCCAACAACATCACCTCGTGTCTTCTCCAAAGTCTTGTTAGCTGTTGTGGCTCTGTTCCGAGTCAAGGGGGTTCGTCTTCATCACTACCTAGACGACCTCCTTCTCCTGGCACAAGACAAAGGTCAACTTCTAGAACACAGGAGTCTGGTCATCTCCACCCTTCAAGAGTTCAGGTGGCTCCTGAATCTAGAGAAGAGTCACCTGGAAAGCTCACAGTCCCTCGTGTTTCTTGGAGCCCACTTCAACACAGTAAAGGGCACCATCTTGCTGCCCAAGGACATTATTGTAGTGATCTGAGACAGAATTTCGCTCAGCCCTCGCTTTGTCTCATCTCTCTACCTTCCAGTGTCTGAAAGTGATTGGCACCATGGCGGCCACAATTCTCATGGTGAAGTGGGCCCAGTGGCGGACACGATCTTTCCAGAGAGGGTTCCTCCAACAATGGAGGTTCGACAACAAGAGCCAGCGCATCTACCTTACTTTGGCTATGAGGGTGTCCCTCCTTTGGTGACTCCAGTGGGAAAATCTTCGCAATTGCCACTCGATCATCCCCATCACATGGGTCCAGTGATGTAAGTAACTGAGTTAAAATAAACTGAGTTACCTAACGCAGTTACTTTAGAGGGTAACGAGTAATCTAACTGATTACTTTTCCCCTCATGGTAACTCAGTTCCCATTACTTTGGCTTAGTTACCCCAATTACATCTACCGCCACTAGATAGCAGTAGTGTAATTCCGGTGTCCTGCCGAAAAACTTCCCCCGCCGGATAAGGACCCCCTGTACTGCGCACGCGCAGTGCTTGCACAGTCAGAAGGACTACGGAGCTTCCGAAA
The DNA here is from genome assembly GCA_028564925.1 of Lithobates sylvaticus. Lineage (NCBI taxonomy): Eukaryota > Metazoa > Chordata > Amphibia > Anura > Ranidae > Lithobates > Lithobates sylvaticus. The sequence continues at coordinate 370,546,564 of CM053026.1, read as the reverse complement.
ATTGCCAAACCTAAACAGCTCTGAGTGAACTCTACAGTGTGCAGGTGCAGTTAACATGTAATTGTACGAGGCGATGCCGCATGCTCCTGATGCTCGTGCTACTCTGCAAGGGGCGTCTATCGTGTAAGTAAGGGCCGGGTCTAGTATTACTGTAACCAAGGGGCACATTTATTATTATTGTTATATATCGAGCTCTGCCCATTAATTTAACATTCGCCCTCTTCTGTAGCCATCCGCCCCTTACATGATATAATAATAATAGACCTGCCACTTGCTTACACGCTATAACAGATCTGCCCCTTGATAAGAGTAATAATAGAGCAGCCCCTTGGTTACACGATATATAACAATAATAATAAATGTGGCCCTTGGTTACAGTAATACTAGACCCGCCCCTTAGTTACACATATAGAATATTTAAAAAAAAAAAGTCAGTTACTTTGCTGCGTAACTAATTACTTTTCCAATGTAGTAACTGATTTACTAACGCAATTACTTTTTGGGAGAAGTAATTTGTAACTTAACTAATTACTTTTTTAAAGTAAGATGACCAACACAATAACATCAGATGCCAGCAACAAGGGCTGAGGCCCTCATTGCCTATCGGAAGTAGAACAGGGCAAATGGAACTCCCCTTCTCTCGGGGTTGTGTCCAACAGCCTGGAACTAGGAGCCGCATTTCAGGTGCTTCTAGCATTCCATGATAAAACAAAGAAATCCTCTGTGATGCTCATGTTGGACAATACAACCGCGGTGGACTACATAAGGAGGCAGGGTGGAACCCGCAGCTGGTCCCTACTACGAGAAGTGGAGCCGATCATGAGCTGGGCTCAGAAGAACTTGTGCAACATTTCAGAGGTCTACATACCCGGGATCCAGAATCTTCAGGTGGACTTCCTTTCTGGTGTTCAGATGAACAATGAGTGGTCTCTCCACAAAGAAGTGTTTGAGTGGCTCTTGACCCTGTAAGTGTCACCAGAATTCAACTTCTTTGCATCCCCATGCAACAACAAGTTGGCCGAGTACTACTCAAGGTTCCCAAACCCTCAGGCCTATGGGATAGATGCCCTCATGGACCAGTGGATGTTCTGCGAGGCTTATGCCTTTCCTCCAGTGCCTGTGATACTTTCTCCGGAGACTCAGAACAGAGAAGGTGGAAGTGATAACAATAATTCCTTTCTGGCCCAACAGGCCATGGTTTCCTCTCTTGACACTCCTCAGTTATCGGGCTTAGTTCCCCTGCCACTCAGGCCGGACCAATTGTCTCAGGGCACAACCCTGCACCCCTGTCCTTCTCACCTGCACCTCAGTGCCTGGTTCTTGAGAGGGGAAGGCTCGAAGCTCTAGGCTGCCCAGAAGAGGTCATCCCTACCCTCCTGAATGCTAGAAGAAAGAGCACCAACAGGGTCTATGAATGAATATGGGCCAGGTTCACAGATCACATGTGCTCCAGGTCCAACCTGTGTAGCGCTCCGGCAGTCCAGGACATTCTTAGCTTCCTGCAATCAGGTCTAGACCTATCACTATCAGTTAGCTCACTTCGAGTACAGGTATCAGCCATCTCGGCTATCAAAGGAGTGTCATGGACCAAACACTCCCTTGTTCACCAGTTCTTCAAAGGATCAGGTTTAGGCCTCAGAGGAAGCCAAGGTTCCCCAAGTGAAATCTCCCGCAAGCCACTTACTCTCAAGACTGCCTTCCTTGTGGCTGTTACTTCAGGCAAAAGAGTGTCTGAAATCATAAACTTGGGTTCGAGGGAGCCTTCTCTAACTTTCTTTTCAGACAAAGCAGTGTTAATCCCCATGCTGGGGTCGATTCCTAAAGTGACCACAATTTTCAACGAAATTGTGCTGCCCACCTTTAGATTGACAGAAAAAATCAAGATGTCCATCCCCTTGATGTGGGGCACACTCTGAAACAATATCTGGAATTCACTGCTCCCTTTCGTCAATCGGATTTTCTCTTCATTCTTCTGTAGGGCAGCGTCCTGGTCTTCTATCAACACTTTTGTGTCTCACTACTGTGTTGAACCAGCTGCCCTATCATCTGTCTATTTTGGTTTGCAAGTACTGCAATCTAGCGGCCAAACACAGGTAGTGAACTGAAACGAATATTGCTCTCACAAAGCACAAAGACTGAATACAGGAAGTGCCTCTTATTTACTTTGGAAGGTTAATCCTTTTTACCCAGGATGCTTGGTGACCTACCCATGGACACCTTCTCTGACAGTGCATGCTGGGTAGGACATAAAAGGAGTCCGAGCGGCCATTTTAGGTCTCTTCTGAATGCATGGCCTGCCTGTGAGGACTTGTGAGGAGGCCTACCAGAAGAAGGGCCTACAGACATTGCAGAGCGCAACTCCATTAGTTTGTGTGGGTGACCTGACGGTACCAGAGACACAGTGACCGGATTGGAGAGATCCAGAGACACTCGTTTGAGCATCGGAGGACCGGGTTCACCCAGCATAGCGGAACGGAGTCAGCTGACAGAGAAGCAAGCTGCAGTCACCGGACCAAAGCTACCATACAGAGCTCCGATCCAGTTGGTGAGCAGGTTGCGGCCCACAGTTTATTAACTTTTGCACCTAGTCAGACTTATATACAGGCCTCGCTGGGATTTTTAGTCCTACCGAGGAGGAGTATAGCAACTGATACTAGGCAGACATAAGGCCTATCGTATATTGCATCTCAAGCCTTGTATCATAGTTACTGAAGTTATACCAGGAGCATCTTTAACTCAACTTGAATTACTTTAACCCCTGGATTACAAATCACAAAGAATTATCCTAGCTAGCGAAGACCAGAAGACTAAAGACTGAGTACTTTAAGTGAGATCTCACGCATAGCTATAAAAGTAGGGGGAGCTCCTGTGTATTTATATTGTTTGTGATTGTTATATCAAAATTCATTGTTCTGTCATTCTATGTTGGGATGACAGCACAATTACTGTAATCCCCTGTTTGAATATATTTACTGTAAAATATATTTTGGTTAAGTACCCAGTTGTGTGGAGTATTGTTTTCTCCCAGCAGGTGGAGCCAGTGGATCCTGAGGTTACAATACAGGTATATTGTGTTATATTATATTGTACTGTATTGTATTGCACCACAGCTGTGTCAAGGGGACTGAGCCAATTCAGTGGGGGTTCATTAGCAGAGTGCAGGCCCAAAACAATTTCAGTGCTACATAAAGTTCATGAAAACGGGTTTAGTTTGGGCATGATCATGGTGCCTTCTTGATATCATGTCACTCTTAACAGAGAAATATGTCTTTTTTGGCCATATTTTTCTTGTGGTGGTGTAATTTTTGCTCTCCTGAGACCCAAAGTCAGCCTATAGCAGACTATTATCCACTATCAGTTGATGTCATAGAGCAGCTTCAGACTTTGGAAGGATCTCAACCATATTGTCCAGTGGCCACTGGAGGGGCATAGCAGAGAGCAGTGACTGACAGTCAGTGCTCTCCAATCCGAGCTGACCAAGAACTGAGTAATCAACGATCATGTTTAAACTTGTTTTTTCTCTACCATCTCGCCTCCTTTGTCAGAAGTGTCTCCTTAGTCCATCCCATTTGCCATACTTGCCTTCCAATGACAGTTTTATTGGTATTGGCTCTAATTTTCACAATAGTTTTTCATCAAGTTTGTCCATCTTATTTTCATCTGTAACCTACCTTGTTTTTCAGGATCACCTTCCATTTCCCAGGTCTTCAGCTTCATATTCCTATGCCCACTGCATTAGTCAGTTCTGTTCTCGTTTCACAACCCCATTTATCAATCTTGTCTTCATACTTTGCTGCTTTTTGGTCCATATCCATTTTGTAGTACTATTATCTTTCCATCTATGTTATCTTTACTTGACTATTTACCTATTCTATTTGTAATCGTAGGCTTCATGCACATGCAGCCATTGGAGCTATGTTGAGCTTTTATTTTTCTCTGCCTGCTAACTCTCCTCCATGTTAGCCTATTTGTCCATGCACACTATAGGCATTTTCAGGAGTTTAGAGACAGGGCAGTGTACGGGTAGAAAAAGAAACACTTTACTGGTGCGTTCAGAAGAGGAGCTTTTGAGCATACAAAAATGCTCAAAAATGAAAAAAACGCATTAGCACGCATAAAAGTGCATTAACATACATTATCCCGTGGTAATGCATTGTAATGGGCAGAATTCTGGCTAATAGAATACATTAACCCCAGATGCCGGAATGTGCATTAACGCACATGCAAAAACATGCAAAACATCATTTACTTCTAGTTTTCTAGACTTCTAGTTTATTTTTATTTTTTGCCTTAGCCCCTTCTCACCAAGTCAATTGTCTGTTCATTAGTCTTTTTCACTGTTTTCTTTTCATACTTTTTTCTGCCTATCTATTCCCACTTTTCTACAGATATTACATCTACTTTTCTTGTCTTTATTGTCCCATTACAGGCATACCCCGCTTTTAAGTACACAATGGGGTTTATTTACTAAAGCTGGAAAGTGCAAAATCAGGCTCACTTCTGCAAAGAAACCAATAAGCTTCCAGGTTTTATTACCAAAGCTTAATTAAACAAGCTGGGGTTAGAAGCTCATTGGTTTCTATGCAGCAGTGAGCCTGATTTTGCACTTTCCAGCTTTAGTAAATAAACCCCATTGTGTACTTAAATGTGGGGTATGCCTGTACATCTGTTATTCTCAAAAGTATCCACAAATCCAGTCTGTCATTTTCCTATTTCTTACTTTCCTTACTGTTCATAAATCTTGCCTTTGTCCAAAAGTCCCTATTTTTACAATCAGTTTTTTTTTCCATAACCACCATATTTATCAGTCTTGTGTTTCTCCAATTTTCCAGTCTTTGCGTTCTTCCTCTGTCATGTGTTTCAGGTATTTTTTGTAGTTTATTTGACAGTTTTCTCTTCCTAACCTATCCAGTTTATCTTCCTCCACCTACTTCTTTAGTCAATTTAGTCTTCCCTTTTTGCTTTTTTTGCTTTTAGGATTCAGACAGTTCTCCCAGTTCTTTCCACCATTTCATCCTGCCCATCACATCCCTGCCACTGTCTGTTTTCATATGGTTTTCCTATTTACTAATCCCTCTTGCTTTTCCCCAATGCTCAATCTTTTGCACTAATTCATTACCAATCTTACACAAGATTTCCTATTTCGGCAATATGTTATATACCTTAAAACTTAAATATTTAATGTATGAGTTGTATTTCTTGCTTTTGCAAACATGACCAGGCTCCCATCTTGAAAAAATTATGGTAATGGAACAAAGAGATGAAAAGAGGCAGAAAAAATTACAACGTTGTCACAATATGGCGCCAATCTCAGGGCCCCACACATACACACACACATGCATGAAGCAGCTACAGAAAGAAAGGAATGGTGCTGCTGTAGATAAAGCCAATGTAGATACTTAGTCTTGTATGGTCAGAGATAATAGACTATATATACTGCATGTCCATGTAGTGGGCTTGTGCAATTATAGTATAGACAGATTGCCTTAAAGTGGAAGTAAACCCCCCTATCGTTTTCAGCCAAGGAAGCTGCCATCTTTACCTCTGTTTAATCTTCAACTGCCACGGTGCTGCACATGTGATCCATTATGACACCAGCCATTGGATGGTTTGACTGTTTGGTTGAGAGCTCAGCCAATGTGCAGTTAGCATTCCCGGCATGCCTTTTTTTTTTAAACTGTTAAATCGATGAGTTTACTTCCGCTTTAACAGGTAAGTCAAACATATAGGGCTATATTGGGGGTCCGTAGCCCATATTGTGATGAAGATCAATCAGTTTGTAGTGGTTTCAGCAGGCTGCCTGTGGAATGATACATATATAGCATCAAAAAAGGAAGACATCACTGAATGGGAAGCAAATCATTCAAGCATATAAGGATGGATTGATTATGAAGCATATTATATATGCATGTATTGACTTCACAGTTCCTTGACCGAACATAACGCATCAAACAATGCTCAGTTTAAGAATAGATTCACTGAATGTCAGCAGGGGTCAAAGGGGAAGGAGGAGGGGAGAAAGAGAAGAATGTTATTTGCCCGAGGGCTCTCACCACTCCTAGGATGATGGCTGTAGTGACCGTTGTACATGGAGCCCATTTCCCTCTGAGAACAACCTGCAGATGAATGCTAGATCAGCATGTAGGTGAATGCGGAAAGGTCTGTCAGCGTGTTACAGTGGCAGTCTGTTGTGGAGATACCTTACGTTGGACGTCCTGACGAAGTGCACGGTCACGTGTGCGAAACACGCTGACTTAGGCAGCGCCATTTCTACCCCACGCTCCACCATGTGTTCCAGCAAATATGCAAGATAACATTGCACCGCCACTTCTGCTTGGATGGACTGGACAAGCCTGCTTTGCACCTACTTACGGGCCACTGTAGCCAGCATACCTGACATATGATCAGAAGCTTTTGAGCATTCACGCTCCACAACAGACTGCTACTGTAACACGCTGACGGACCTTTCCAGTGTTCACCTACATGCTGATCTAGCATTCATCTGCAGGTTGTTCTCAGAGGGGGAATGGACTCCATGTACAACACCCACTGCAGCCATCATCCTTGGAGTGGTGAGAGCCCTCGGGTAAATAATATCCTTCTCTTTCTCCCCTCCTCCTTCCCCTCTGACCCCTGCTGACATTCACTGAACCTATTCTTAAACTGAGCACTGTTCGGTCAAGGAACTGTGAAGTCAATACATGGATATACAATATGCTTCATAATCAATCCATCCTTATATGCCCGAATGATTTGCTTTCCATTCAGTGATTTTTTTGATGCTATATATGTATCGTTCAACTGGCAGCCTGCTGAAACCACTACAAACTGAATGATCTTCATCACAATATAGGCTACGGACCCCCAATATAGCCCTATATGTTTGACTTATCTGTTAAGGCAATCTGTCTACACTATAATTGCACAAGCCCACTAAATGGACATGCAGTATACAGGAGGTCCCGACTTACAAACATCCGACTTACAAACGACTCCTACTTACAAACGGAGAGAGACAACAGGAAGTGAGAGGAAATCCACCCCTAGGAAGGGAAATTCCCTCCTGTAAGAGTTAATATGGGAAAAAGGTGTCTCCACTGATACTTTATCACCAGTCCATGTTTCCCCTAACAACCCAAAATTTTCTAAATCCAATTGTCATTGGGACAGAAGGTGAGGTGAAATCTTCTGCACAGGGGTACAGACAGCAAAACAAATGTTACAGGGGTGATAACCCTTCCCTATGCTATCCAAAAAGCTTAAAAATAGATTTTTGGGCTGGAGCTACACTTACAAAATTTACCTGTTCCGACTTACAAACAGATTCAACTTAAGAACAAACCTACAGTCCCTATCTTGTTTGTAACCCGGGGACCCCCTGTATATAGTCTATTATCTCTGACCATACAGGACTAAGTATCTACATTTGCTTTATCTACAGCAGCACCATTCCTGCCTTTCTTTGGCTGGTTCATGCATGTGTGTGCATGTGTGGGGCCCTGAGATTGGTGCCATTATGTGACAACGTTGTAATTTTTTATGTATTTGTTTTTATTGCGGGGTGTCCTTGGGGGGGCTCTATATTTGTACATTAATAAAGCTATTTTTTAATTAGATACTCTGTGATTGATCCTTCATTTTTGCTGCTTTGGGACATCTCTTTGTTCCATTGCCATTAATTTTTCATGTTGATATATCTGAGCTTAGAGGGCATCCCGTCTAGCTGACGAATCGGTACTGATTAACAATCTATGTTGCTATTTGCAACTTATGCAAAGTGGATTCCATGATTGTTCTTATTTATTTAAACAGGCTTCCATCTTACCTGTACAGAAATTCTTCAGCTTTCCCACGTACAATTGATGTTTTTCTTACTGTGGTTTCTTTTGGCTTTCGGTACTTACTAAAGATGATTTGGGGTTTTACACCTTTAGCTTGCAGTCTTCCTAATTGCCAAGCTAAATGTAGCAAATATGTATTGCCTACTGCCTGTTGGCCTCTTTATTGGTCAATAAGGATGTCTATTAAAAGAATAGACTAAAAGTTAGGCACAGGAGACATGAAGAGGTTGGTCTGAGAATAAATTCAGGAACCAATGTCACTATTAGAGTGCTACAAAATATGTGACAATGCATGCAAGCGGGGCTAGGGTGTAGCGGCTTCACAGAGGGAATCCCACATACTGACTTTATAAACCAGGCACCGTTTATTACCAGAGAGACGATAGTAGGAAGAGTATTTACAGCAGTAATGCATGTAGTTTCACTCCAAGCATGGAGGCATAGATACACAGCACAGTCACTTCTGATGTAAGCTGTAATTTTATTCGTCAGCACAATAGGCACTTTCCACTGACTAACACAGTATAAACCCAAGCACACAATGCTTATCTGTAGAGGCTGATATTCACACACGTTACCCCGGAAACAACAGTATTTCTTCAGCAGATGGATATAGGCATCTGATACGTTTGTCCTGCCCTCACAGTGAGGGCACCGGTTTTATTATCCGCCACCGGGGAGTCTTTCATCCGACCAGGATTGCTGATACAGAATTCTGTAGGAACCCTGAGCTATCCCTCACAGGCCGGAACACTCTCCCTATCTTCTCCTGTCTCTCCCTCACAAGCGGGTCTCTGTCCCTGTCTATACACAACATGGCTGGGCTTCCCTATATAAGGTATGCACCCAAAAATGACCGACCAAATCTCCCGAGATTTGCTGTCCTATCAGAACACCAGGCTTCTCCAAAATGGTGCCGGAGACAATGATAGAGGCAGACCGCTCTGAACAATTGTACACAAAAACATATCAAATTGGTTGAAAAGTGAGTATATACACTTGCTAACCCACTACCTATTACAGCCAACTAGGCTGTCCTGCACTACAGCGCCTACATGCAGACATGGAGTCTGTGTTGTCACATATTTTGCAGCACTCTAATGTGCAAATAGTGTCTGAGGTACCTCTTGGTGTCACTAGGCTGTCTGCCAGTAAATTAGCATCACCTTTTTTGTCCACTTTTAATGCCTGGGAAATTATATCAGCCTTCTATTTCCTTCTGTTCTCTGTGGTAACTAGGGGGTCTGAACAAGGAAGGAGGAAATCTTCCTCCTTCCCCCGGGATTCTCTCTTCACTCCCCAATTCTCCGCCTCTGAGCTGGTGAATCAGGGAGTGTGAATTCTGACAGAGATCGCCAGTGAAGTGCTAAGATCTCAGCTTCATAAACTGTCCGTTTCTGTGTCAGTCAATCACAGCTTCTCTGTGTGCAGAGATCATCGGCGGATGATCGGTCTCCCCCGATCATCTCTGTTTTATAAACCGTTTCACACAGGGGCCACTTGGGATCCGACTTGAAGTCGCCCCAAGTCGCGCAACATGTCAAATTCCATGTTAGTCAATGAGACCCGTCTTAATGTACACTACTGAAGTCGCTCCGACTTCAGTAAAGGTTCCCTGTACTACTTCAATACGACTTCTAGGCGACTTTGTTCCCATTGATTTTAATGGAAGTCGCCTCCAGAGTCGAATCGTGTCTTAACTGAAGCAAAAATACAAGAAGAGAAAATGTTTTCTCAGGCAAACCCCTACCTCCCCCTCCCTCCCTCAGAGCTGATTGTTGTTTGATTGGCCACTGGAAAGTCGCCTGTCCTGGAGGCGACTTGAAGTCGCCTTGAAAGTCGCCCCAAGTCGCGCTGTGGTGCACACTCAGGTCGCCTCGCAAAGTTGCGGCCAGAGTCGTGTTGCCCCTGTGTGAACCGGCTCTTAATGGACTGTGATCAGCAGTGATTCTTGGGATCCTTGGGATCACCGCTGATCACAGTTTCATAAACGGACACCTAAGCAGCCACTATGCTGCTCATTCAGTCATGGAACTGTGGATGTTTCATTCATTATGATTTAAAGCAGGGGTCTTCAAACTATGGCTCTCCAATTGTTCAGGAACTACAATTCCCATCATCCCTAGTCATGTCTGTGAATGTTAGAGTTTTACAATGCCTCATGGGATGTGTAGTTCCACAACAGCTGGAAGGCCGTAGTTTGAGGATCCCTGATTTAAAGCATCACTTAAAGTTACAATTCATTGCATGCATCAGGAAACAACTTGATAAGCAGAACACCAGCATATCGTTCTCAGAAGAAATTAAGCTGGTTTAAATAAACTCTGAAAGTCCATCTGACCACTGTCTATGGTTCTGCAATTTGAATAATCAACTGTGAACCTAGGCTGAAACATGTATTGTAGGCCCCCAGACATGGTTCTTTTCTTTTCAATTAATTAATTTTACTTTATAAACATTTCTACCAGTTGAGCTGCTTTGCTACTAGAAGTGCCAGGAATCTATGCCAATAACAACATTCAGTTCTCTTCATTCATAATCCTAGTTTATTTTAAAAAGTGTTAGACCACAGCTATTATCTAATTAAGCAGTCATAGCAAACTCGACATACTAATTGTTTATGTCAACACCCAGTAATCCCCTTTCAAAGGAATGTGCAAAGCTTGTGGGGGATTGTTAATAAAAAGACAAATAGGCTAGATGTACTATCTGTGTAAATGAATATTGTATATCAACATGTCCGTTATACCAACATGTATTACTGAATACAAAAATCTGGTGAATATGGAACTGTGTATTTGTAAGCCTTTTTTATGATTTTTCTACACGATAGTATTATAGCTGAACTCCAGATACAAAAACGTCAATGTCAATATATTTCTCAAAAGTCATAAAGGATAAAAATGCACTTTTTGTGCATCGATTGCCTTTGCACACTCAGATATTATGTTGTATTAGTAGCAGTGACATCATAACAGTTTTGTATATAACCGGTGCAGATAGCAGAGTTGAGGTTGAGACCCAGCAGGTCTTCCCACTACAGGAGTGGTTCTATGCTATATTACTGTACATATCTGGAAAAAATACACAAAGGAAACCAATATTCAAGTAAATGTAGCAGCGCATTATCCCTGGTGACTCATTCTATGCATTAAGACAAAAAGCCTTCTGTGTGTAGCAGCAGCCCCAGCACCCCCTAATACTTACCTGAGCCCCCTCTTGATCCAGCGATGTCAACAAGTGCCTCCGCCATCCGGGACATTCCCTTCTGATTGGCTGAGACACAGCAGCAGCGCCCTTGGCTCCAGCTGCTGTCAATCAGTCACTTAGCCAATCAGGAGAGAGAGGGGAAGGGGCTGAACTGGAGCTCTGTGTCTGAATGCACACACAGAGCTGCAGCTTAGCTCGGGTGCCCCCATAACGAGCTGCTTGCTGTAGGGGCACTCGACAGCAGGGAAGGGCCAGGAGAGCCAAAGAGGGACCCGAGAAGAGAAGGATCCCGGCTACTCTGTGCAAAACCACTTCACAGAGCAAGTAAGTATAATATGTTTGTTATTTTTATAGAAAAAAAAACAAGACTTTACAATACAATACAAGACACGTGGCTACTCATTAAAATTAAAATAAAAGAGGTTAAACCTTAAACTACGTAGAGGGTTGTTTACTGTAAGAGCGGCAAGGATGTGTAATTTCCTTCCACAGGCGATGGTATCAGCGGGGAGCATCGATAGTTTTAAAAAACTATTAGATAAGCCCCTTAACGACCACAACATACAGGGATGTACAATGTACCGTATATACTCAAGTATAAGCTGAGTTTTTCAGCACATTTTTTTGTGCTGAAAGTGCCCCCCTCAGCTTATACTTGAGTCAAGCACTTTTCTGCAGGAGAGAATGACATTTTCCAAACCGATTTGGGGCCCCGTATCTTGGGGCCACTTGGTGCTAGGAACCCCAAATTTGGTGTGCAAACCCAGTGGAACTAGCACTACAACATATCCAGATGGGGTTCCTAGCACTCTGCTTCAGAAAACTGCTTGACATTTTCCGAACCGACTTTGGGGCCCTGTATCTTGGACCCCATCTGGATATGTTGAAGTGCTAGTTCCACTGGGTTTGCACACCAAATTTGGGGTTCCTAGCACCAAGTGGCCCAAATTCGGTCAACTGTGTCCATCTGCAGCAATATCATTTCGGGACCCTGTGGGTCCAGAGACCCCAAATTTTGGCTGAAGCTAGGGGGCATCTAGGAACCCTTAACTATCAAGTTTGAAGTCGGGGGACCTATGGCTGCAAATGGGCACAGTGAGGCATGCAAATGGGCACAGTGAGGCTGCAAATGGGCATTGTTGACCCTCTTTTCCACTTACAGTAGCTGCGCATTTCTCACCCTAGGCTTATACTCGAGTCAATACGTTTTCCCAGTTTTTTGTGGTAAAATTATGTGCCTCGGCTTAAATTCGGGTCGACTTATACTCGAGTATATACGGTAATACGGACATATAATTACACACATAGGTTGGACTTGATGGACTTGTTTTTTTTCAACCTCACCTACTATGTATGTTTTTTTTCACTATTGTTTTTTTATATGTTTCTTTTTACACTGGTATAGTGTATGATTTTGGAAAGGGCAGCGTATATATTTATTTATCCACATTTGCATGATATATGAGGCATGTTTAATGCTTGCAGCTGATTTTTGATAATTAAGGCATTTTGGATTAGTGGAGGCTCACTGGACTCTTTATATTTTAGCTTTCAACAGCAATATACCCCAGGATCAAATTCCCAGGCCCAGTACCAGCGCTGTTGCCAGCGATAGACCCCAAGAACAAAGGCCCAGTACCAGAGCTGCCGCCAGTGATAGACCCCAAAACCAAAGGCCCAATACCAGCGCTGCCGCCAGAGAAAGACCACAAGAAATGCCCAGGCCCAGTACCAGCGCTGCCGCAGCATCACGCCCAAATGGCAGCACAGGAACTTCAAATCCCCCAACTACCAGCACTGGAGTGCCATGTCCCCCAAGAGCCAGGGCCGCTACACATCTTCCAGCTGGTCTTGCCAACCCAACATGGCTGACTTCCGACTCAGGATCAGCAAGAATTCCCCTTTCACCGCCCAGCCAGGTGTGCAGGCCAATACCCCGAATTTTACAGAAATCGATTGTTTTTATTTATTTTTGCACGACACTTTGCTGCAAGTCATCGTGGACCAGCCGAATTTATATGCCCAGCAGCATATTGCCAACAACCCCCAATCATCATACACCCATCCGTTTGAGTGGAAGGATTTGACTCTGGAGGAGTTCAAAGTGTTTATGGGCCTCACCAAAAAAACATGAAGGACATGCAACAATACAGGAACCACCAACCCCATCCACCTCATGCCCATTTATTCTGCCGTAATGCCCAGGTCCCAATATGAGATTATTATGCGCTTCCTTAATTTCTGCGGCAACACCCAGTGCCCTCCCCGCAATCATCCAAATTACAATAAGTTATATAAAATTTGCCCATTCATAAATTTCTTTTCCCAACGATTTGCAAAACTCTATGTCCCCGATCAGCATATATATGTAGATGAGTCCCTGGTACCCTTTTCAGGCCGGCTAGGAATAAAGCAATACATTCCTAGCAAAAGGGCCAAATACGGAGTGAAATTTTTTTTAAGCTTTGCGAGAGAGTCACAGGATATCTGTATGCATTCCGCATATACGAAGGAAGAGATTCCCAGCTCCAGCCCCCTGAGTGCCCCGCCTATATGGGCTCAACTGGTAAAATTGTATGGGACCTGGCATACCCACTGCTGAAGAAAGGTTACCACATATACCTGGATAACTTCTACACCAGTCTGCCGCTTTTCAAACACCTATACTTCGCAGAAACCCTGGCCTGCGGAACCTCCAGAAAGAATAGGAAGGGCTTCCCACAAGCCATAGTGAATAAAAAACAGCGAAGGGGAGAAAGAGAGCAACTTTGAGATGCAACAAAGTGCTGGCTTTGAGGTGAAAGGATACCAGGAATGTGTACATGATGTCCACCATCCATGATGACACTACAATTGAAGTTCAGAGAAGACGAGGTCCCATTGAAAAGCCAACATGTGTACAAGATTACAATCTCTACATGGGGGGGTGGATTTCAACGACCAAATGCTTCAGCCCTATTTGTCAATAAGGAGGTCCCGTTTCTGGTACAAGAAAGTAGCAATCAAATTAATTTGGCCATTTATAATGCCTACATAAAACACACCAAATCCACGGAAATCTCTGCCCACTTCCGAAAATGTATCTAAGAAGTTGTCACGTCCTTAATCTACCAACAAAGACCACCCCCACCCCCCACCCCCCCAGAAAACCTTTGCTCTGATGCTGTTAGCCGACTTCATGAGCTCCACTTCCCAGACAACATTCCACCATCTGAAGCAGGCCGAAGAGGCCAAAAAAGATGTTGAGTATGCAGCAAAAGAGGATTTCGAAGAGATACCAGCTATCATTGTCCCCAGTGTCCCTCCGAACCTGGCCTTTGCATTGGTGAATGCTTCCGACTGTATCACACATTCCTAAAATATTATCCCATATTCTTAACCATTTCCCCATTTTCATCATCTGTGCTGACCATTTCTCATGCTTCCTCAAATAACCATGCCACTGCCTTCCACGTGAACTGACCCTGGCCTGTTTTATCAACTACGCTTCTGCCTACTGCTTGGACTTCTTCCATGTGAACTGACCCTGGCCTGCTTTATCAACTACCTTTCTACCTACTGCTTGGACTGCTTGCACATGAACTGACCCTGGCCTGTTTTATGGACTATGCATTTGCCTACCGCTTGGACTGATCTGTTGCCCTGCTACTGTAGTACACAGGGGTCTCACATGTGAGGGGCTTCAGAAATGTTTTTTTTTTTTGTCTCCGGGTTTCATAATTTCCGGATTAGGGTCTGGAGTTCCGAGACTTCATAGAGATTTGGGGGGGGGGTGAAGCCTCTACCCCTGTGCCCCTGTGCACAGGTCTTACCTGATCGCGGCCCTCAGCCTGCTTCTGATCTGACTTACTGCCATCATGCCTCTGGACTATGGAAATAATTAGCTGTAGCAAGAGGCAGTATGTTTATGAAGGGCTGGAGAGTGGTACAATAATGAGTGCAGGCAGGTTACGGTGTACCAGGACCAATATTATGGCTTTGGCTGTGCTGACAATATCCTTGTGCTAACTATAGAGAATTTTCCTGCCTGCTGCCTGGATAATTACTTTTGTTGTCACTAATCACATCCCTGCCTGCTGCCCGGACCAATTCTCTCCTCTGCGGACACTACTAAAACCACAGGTAATACTTTTTTCCTGACAGGCTCCATGGCAGCATACGTGTGGGTTGGCCCCGCCTCCATAACTACCCAATAGGACCCCTCTCCCATAAATCTTTGCTCCTGGCTGCTATCCGTGTTCCTTTTTTGTCCTCCTCCGTAGGACCATGTGGTTCTCCTACCTGAAGATGACTTCACAGCGATCGATCGGCCGAATGACTGAATTGTTTCCTCCGATAGGCCCTGACTGTTAAGCAGGGTATGGAGAGTAATTGCAGAGTAGCGCTGAAGAAATGGTTGTCTTACCTTAAAGTGCGCCCAGCCTGTTTACCTGTTGCTACAGGTGGCCCTTATCTGCTGGAGGTCCGGTGTGTGCGTGGATTCGTTCGGCCATATGATCGTTGGTGGAGTGGTGAGTATGTATATTGCCATGGCAGCAGTGTTTATGTGTGTGCCCATTTTTTTATGCTCTTTTTTCCTGTATCCTATTGCTGTTCCATGCTGTTTGCTGACGCTTCTGCGTTCCAGCAAACTATTCTCTTCAACTTCCGGGTTCGTGGGCGTTCTGCGCATGCGCAGACCCGGCATGAGAGCGAGGCTTGGTTCTCGCGCATGCGCGTTGAGCACCCGGCGTCTGACATCGCCGATGATGTCACGGGCGCCAAATTCAAAAGCCTGCAAAGCTGGGCAAGGTAGGAACAATCCCTTATGCTAGGGATATGTGCCTTTTGTCTGGTCTGAGGTCTGAAATGTTTTCTCTTGTTACTACAGCGTCAGGTGTTTTGTCTTTGCAATGATGGATGCTTCACTGCCCCCTAGTGGCCAGCCTGCTCATGTTAGGTAGGTTCTAAATACATCTTTTGTATTTTTTAATGTTGAAGAGAGTAAGCATAGGCAGCAATTATGACCTGTCCCTTCTGTCTGTCTTTCTGTGTTCACAGCCCTTCCAAATCTGATCCACAACCTAGTGCCTATAGACGCAGTGGATCGTCAAAATCGCACCACCACAAATCCTCCTCAAAATCCAGCCACCATAGGTCCGCCAGGTCGGAACAGCGTGACAGGGATTATTCTCGCCCCCCTGTGGCTCACTCCAGCAAGAGGCCAGAGAAATCATGTTGGGGTGCAGGATGCCCGTGCCAGCGGATAAATCCCTATGTGACCATTGTTTCACCAAAGTAGCGGATGAAAGAGACGGCGCTGATCAGCGCTTAGAAGTAATGGTGAGGCGAGTGTTAAAGGAATCCCTGCAGGAAAGGGAAGCCCAACAGCCATGTGAATCCCCATCTGACCCATTAGATCCCACAGTGGGAGAGGGGTTACTACAAGAGACATGGGAATCATCCCAGCCTAGCCGCCACTCGGCTCCTGTCTCAGACAGTGAATCGGATCCGGAAGATCCAGGATTGGGGTTTGATTATGGTCTGGTTCCCTCCCTGGTCAAGGCAGTGAGAGAGGCTCTGAAGTGGGAAGATCCTATCACTTCCCCCCCAAAGCAGAGGAAATTGTTTAAGCAGCTCAATAAGGAGCGCCAATTTTTTTCCGTTTCTGTCCGAATTGGGTGATATTATTTCAGAGGAATGGAGCAAGATGGACAAAAAGAGTTCCATGCAATCTAAAATCCTTAAACTGTACCCTTTTAAGGAAGAAGATGTGAAGCACCTGGAGTCAGCTCCACTGGTAGACGCAGCGCTTATGCGTTTGGTGAGATATGTGACTCTCCCCTTAGAAGATACTGTGTCATTCAAGGATCCTTTAGAGAGACGGATCGATTCAGATCTGAAGAGAATCTATTTGACCTCAGGGATGGCGTGCAAACCAGTGCTTGCGATTGCAGCAGTGTCAAAGGCCATAGAATTCTGGGCTGACAGCATTGAAGAATACCTGAGAGGCATTTCAATGGGCACGGCTAAAAGACTCCCCTATTCAGGAGATTAGGAGGCATCCATTGATGTCATTCGCCTGATGTCTCGGGATATGCTGGCAGCCGTTTCAGCACGCCGTGCGTTGTGGCTCCGTCCGTGGCTCGCAGACCCTGCATCTAAGCAGGCTTGGTGCCGCATCCCCTTTGAAGGGTCCTCATTATTCGGCAATAAGCTTGATTCTGCCATATCCCGGGCCACAGGTGGGAAATCTGGTTTTCTCCCTCAGGACAGGCGTCCTCAAAACCAAAGACGCTCTTTTCCAAGAAGGCAGAATGCGGATCGTGCCAGGGATGCACGCAGCTACAAACCCGGCCGAGAATTCTCCAGGACATGGAGGTCCAGGCAGTTTTTTTTTTAGAAGGCCTCTAAAGGTGGTTCCTCTGGGAACTAGGACTCCGGGAAGTCCTTTTGAAATTGGGCCCGCTCAAACATGTCGGGTGGGGGCCCGTCTTCTCCACTTCAAACATGTTTGGGCGGCCTCAATTCGGGACTATTGGACCGTAAAGACAGTGTCGTCCGGTCACAAGTGGGTCTTCTGCAACACTCCAAAACTCAGATTTATCCCTACAACTCTTCCAGGCTCAGAAGAGAAAAGACAGGTCCTATTGACCTATGTGAGCTGTTTATTGGAACAAGGCGCAGTCGTACCCGTCCCAGAGGAAGAACGGGGCGAAGGCATGTATTCACCCCTGTTTATGGTGCAGAAGAAAACGGCACATGGAGGCCAGTAATAGACCTGACCCATCTCAATTCCTTCATTTGCAAGGAAAAATTCAAGATGGAGTCCCTGCTTACCATACAGCAGTCGGTACACCTGGGAGACTGGTTAATATCAATCGACCTGAAAGACACGTATTTTCACGTGCCTGTGACAAAGGACTTTCACAAATTCCTCCGCTTTGCGGTAGGCAACCAATACTTACAGTTCACATGTCTACCCTCGGGTTAACCACGTCACCCGGGTCTTCTCCAAGGTGCTATTGGCGGTAGTGGCTCTTCTCAGGGTCAAGGGTGTTCGTCTCCACCACTACCTGGACGACTTGCTTTTACTATCTCAGAACAAGGATCAGCTATTAGATCACAAAGAGGTTGTCATCTCTACCCTGCAAGAGTTCGGGTGGCTCCTGAATTTAGAGAAAAGTCAGCTAGAGCCGTCTCAGTCCCTCGTGTTTCTGGGCGCTCTATTCAACACCGTGGAGGGTACCATCTCCCTCCCAGAGGAGAAAATCGTGGTGATCCGAGACAGGATTCTTGCAGCTCTTGGATCTTCTCACCTTCTGCTCTCCAGTGCCTGAAAATAATTGGCACAATGACAGCAACCATTCCCATGGTGTAGTGGGCCCAGTGGCATACTCGTCTTTTTCAGAAGGGGTTTCTGCATCAATGGAACTCTGTCAATCAGAATCAGCGCATCTTTCTTACCCCATCTATGAGGACATCTCTCCTCTGGTGGCTTCAAGGGAAGAATCTGCGCAACCATCATTTGATTATTCCCATCTCATGGATCACTGTGATTTCAGATGCCAGCAACCAGGGGTGGGGCGCTCATTGCCGTTCGGATGTGGCTCAGGGCAGGTGGACATTCCCGTCCCAAGGAGTCGTCTCCAACATTCTGGAACTGAGGGCAGCCTTTCAGGCACTCCTATCCTTTCGCCATCTAGTGTTGAACTCTTCCGTCATGCTAAGGTTGGACAACACAACGGCAGTGGCATACATAAGGAAACAAGGCGGGACTCACAGCTGGTCCCTGTTACAAGAAGTGGAGCCTTTAATGAGTTGGGCTCGAAAGAACTTAGCCAACATCTCGGCAGTATACATTCCGGGGGTCCAGAATGTGCAAGCAGACTTCTTGTCTCGGGTCGAGTTGGACAACAACGAGTGGTCCCTTCACAGAGAAGTTTTCGAGTGGCTCCTAACACTGGGAGTGTCTCCGAAGGTCTATCTGTTCGCTTCCCCGTGCAATTTCAAGATGCCCAAGTACCTTGCGAGGTTCAAGGACCCTCAGGCATTCGGGATAGATGCTCTCACGACCAGTTGGGATTTCCAGAGGGCCTATGCCTTCCCTCCAGTCCCGGTGATTCTACAGTTTCTGCGGAGACTCAGAACAGAAAAGGTGGAGATCATTGCGGTCATTCCATTCTGGCCCAACATGCCGTGGTTTCCTCTGCTGCTACTCCTCAGCTATCAAGATCCAATTTCCCTGCCTCTCAGGCCGGATCTATTGTCCCAAGGCACGACGTTACACCCGTGCCCATCTTGTCTACACCTCAAGGTGTGGTTCTTGAGAGGGGAAGGCTAGAAGCCCTTGGTTGCCCAGAAGAAGCTATTCCAACCCTTCTTAGCGCCAGACGAAGAAGTACTAATAGGGTGTACGAGCGCATATGGTCCAGTTTTACTGTACACATGTCATTAAGAGAAAATTCTCGTAACTCTCCAGCAGTTCATGATATTCTGAGCTTTCCTCAATCTGGACTGGATTTATCTCTGGCAGTCAGCCAGAGTACAAGTGTCAGCCATCTCGGCCTTCACGGGAGTCTCATGGGCGAATCACGCCGTAGTTCGTCAGTTCTTTAAGGGTGCCATCAGGCTCATACCACAAAGAAGACCCAGGTTCCCCAAATGGGACCTTTCATTAGTTCTGGATTTTCTGTCAAATCTTGGGAAAGATTCTGTTGAACCTTTGTCTGTTAAGGATCTCACACTTAAGACTATCTTCCTAGTGGCAATAACGTCAGCGAAAAGGGTGTCGGAGATCAGGAATCTTGGTTCAGAGGAACCCTTTCTGACCTTTTTTGCAGACAGAGTGGTACTGATTCCAATGTTAGAGTCAAACCCAAAAGTGACCACGGTCTTCCATGAGAATCAGGAGATTGTACTCCCTACCTTCAAAACATCAAATGACCAAGATATTCATCCTCTTGATGTAGGTCACACCTTAAAGCAGTATCTGGATGCAACGGCTCCATTCAGGCAAACGGAATTCCTCTTCATCCTTCTTCATGGCAAGAACAAAGGGATGCGAGCGTCAGTTAGGTCAATTTCCACTTGGATTGTGCAGACTATTCAAAGGGCATACAGAGCAAAGGGCTTGGCTCCTCCTGAGGCAGTGACGGCTCATTCAACGCGGAGCATCTCGACCTCATAGGCGGCCTCTCGGCATGTGGAGCCTGAAATTATTTGTAGAGCGGCCTCTTGGTCCACAATTAACACTTTTGTATCTCACTATTGTGTTGAGCCAGCTGCGCTGTCTTCTATTAATTTTGGTTTACAAGTATTGTCGGTGGACAATGATAAATACATTTTGGTTTTCTTTGCTCAACATTTTGCCCACCCGGGTGTGTTTGGCGAGTTATTTCCCACACGTATGCTGCCATGGAGCCTGTCAGGAAAACGGAAAATTTATATCAAATACTTACCGTAATTTTCCTTTCCTGATAGGCTCCATGGCAGCAGGAGTTCCCTCCCAAATGTCTGGAGTAGGCTAGTTACGGAACACGGATAGCAGCCAGGAGCAAAGATTTATGGGAGAGGGGTCCTATTGGGTAGTTATGGAGGCGGGGCCAACCCACACGTATGCTGCCATGGAGCCTATCAGGAAAGGAAAATTACGGTAAGTATTTGATATAAATTTTCCGTTTTTTTTTTTTACCCTTTCCTCAATAGAATTTATTTTGGAGTGTAATTTTTGGTATGTAAATGCTATGTGTTAGAAATATGACGGGCCTTCAAAAATGATAGGTTGTCAGGAAATTAGGTGTGTAATTTATACTTGTAGAACGGCTGAAGCTGCTACTTTAATGGTGGGCCTCTGTATGTGGCCAGGCTGTGTAAAAGTCTCACACATGTGGTATCGCCATACTCAGGAGGAGTATCAGAATGTATTTTGGGGTGTAATTTTTTGCTATGTACATGCTATGTGTTGGAAATATCTTAAAAATGGACAATTTTGATTAAAAAAAACACGTTTTCATTTTTTCCCACATTTTCCTAAAACTTCTGGAAAAAAATGAACCGTTTAAAAGACTCATTATGCCTCATAGATTATATGTTGGGGTGTCTTTCCAAAATGGGGTCATTTTGTAGGTGTTTCCATTGTCCTGGTGCTCCAGGGCCTTCAAAAGTGTGATAGGTCATCATGAAATTATATGTGTAATTTATGTCCCTAGAACACCTGACGGTGCCCCTTCCATGTTGGGCCTCTTCAGGTTGCAAAGAATTGTGGGAAAAAATTACAACTTCAAAAAACTCACCATGCGACTTACTAAATACCTTGGGATGTCTACTTTCCAAAAAGAGGTCATTTGAGGGGTATTTGTACTTTCCTAGCTTGTTAGTGTCTCAAGAAATGAGATAGGCCTTCAGTACATCAGGTGTGATCAGGTGTGATCAATTTTCAATGATTGGCACCATAGATTGTAGACTCTATAACTTTCACAAAGACCAAAAAATATACACTAATTAGGGTTATTTTTACCGAAGATATGTAGTCGTATAAATTTTGGCCAAAATTTATGAAGAGAAATTACTAATTTGCTAAATTTTATGGCAGAAACAAAGAAAAAGGCACTTTTTTTTCACCAAATTTTCTGTCTTTTTTTATTTATAGAACAAAAAAAAACACTAGTGATTAAATACCACCAAAAGAAAGCTCTATTTGTGTGAAAAAAGGGATGCAAATTTAATTTGGGTACAGTGTTGCATTCAAAGTGTCAGAGCGCTGAAAGCTAAAAATTGGTCTGGGCAGGAAGGGGGGTGAAAGTGCCCTGTAGGCAAGTGGTTAAAGCACTTAGAGAATCAGCTTAACATTGTTTAATATTGTTTTAGTGAAAGAAAGCAAAACAGTGTAAGAAAAAGAAATTGTATAGAAAAAGATAACATAGAAACATGGAAACTATAAAAATAAAGAATCAAATGTGAAAATTACTTAACAAGGTTTTCCTGGTCTTTGGTTCCAGGAGAGGCTAATTCACTTCAGCTTAAAAAGTAATTGTACCTAAAAAAAATTTTTTTAAAAAGCCAGCAGCTACAAATACTGCAGCTGCTGACTTTTAATAAATGGACACTTACCTGTTCCAGCGATGTCGGCAGCAGAGGCTGATCAATTGCTCTGCTCTCTGCTGTTGCTGGCGCCATTCTCAGTGAGGGAATCAGGAAGTGTCGCCTTTGCGGCTTCACTTCCCGGTTCCCTACTGCGCATGCGCGAGTCGCGCGGCGCAATGAGAATCTTCTGCGCTGTCTGCCGGGACACGTGTGTGTCCCGGCAGACAGCGCGCCGGGACAGGAAGTGATGTAAACTCCCGTGGGAGTTTATGCCCGGAAGTGGGTGCAGATACCTGTCTTAGACAGGTATCTGCAACCCCCCCCCCCCTGAAAGGTGCCAAATGTGACACCGGAGGGGGGGAGTTGCTTTGGATAAGTCTCTATGAGCTTGCCACATCTTACCACTGGGATTTTTGCCCATGCCTCCTTGTAAAACTGCTCCAGCTCCTTCAAGTTGGATGGTTTGCGCTTGTGAACAGCAATCTTTAAGTCTGACCACAGATTTTCTATTGGATTCAGGTCTGGGCTTTGACTAGGCCATTCCAACACATATACACGTTTTCCCTTAAACCACTCAAGTGTTACTTTAGCAGTGTGTTTGGGGTCATTGTCCTGCTGGAAGGTGAACCTCCATCCTAGCCTCAAATCACACACAGAGTGGTACAGGTTTTGCTCAAGAATATCCCTTTATTTCGCACCATCCATCTTTCCCTCAACCCTGAACCGTTTCCCAGTCCTGACTGCTGAAAAACATCCCCACAGCATGATGCTGCCACCACCATGTTTCACTGTGAGGATGGTGTTTTTTGGGTGATGTGTTGGGTTTGCGCCAGACATAGCGTTTTCTTTTATGGCCAAAAAGTAAAATTTTAGTCTCATCAAACCAGAGAACCTCCCTCCATACATTTTGGGAGTCTCCCACATGCCTTTTTGCAAACTCAAAACGTGCCATTTTGTTTGTTGCTGAAAGTAATGGCTTTCTTCTGGCCACTCTGCCATAAAGCCCAACTCTATGGAGTGTACGGCTTATTGTCGTCCTATGTACAGATACTCCAGTCTCTGCTGTGGAACATTGCAGCTTCTCCCGGGGTTACCTTAGGTCTCTGTGCTGCCTCTTTGATTAATGCCCTCCTTGCCCGGTCTGTGAGTTTTGGTGTGCGGCCGTCTCTTGGCAGGTTTGCTGTTGTGCCATGTTCTTTCCATTTGGTTATGATATATTTGATGGTGCTCTTAGGGATCATCAAAGATTTTGATATTTTTTTATAACCCTAAACCTGACTTGTACTTCTTAACAACATTGTCCCTTACTTGTTTGGAGAGTTTCTTGCGCTTCATGGCAGTGTTTGGTTAGTGGTGCCTCTTGCTTAGGTGTTGCAGCCTCTGAGGCCTTTCAAAAAGGTGTGTATATGTAATGACAGATCATGTGACACTTAGAATGCACACAAATGGACATCATTTCGCTAATTATGTGACTTCTGAAGGTAATTGGTTGCACCAGAGATTTTTATGGACTTCATAACAAAGGGGGTGAATACATACGCAAATGCCAATTATCATTTTTTTATTTCTGAAAAATAGTTTTATGTATATATTTTTCTAATTTTACTTCACCAACTTAGACTATTGTGTTCTGATCCATCACATATAATTCAGATAAAAAAACATTGAACTAAAGGCTGTAATGTAACAAAATAGGTAAAAAGCCAAGGGGGGAGTGAATACTTTTGCAAGGCACTGTAGAGACACTCTAATGCCCCATACACACGCTCGGATTATCCGAGGACCAGGTCCGTCGGATCATGTCCGTCGTACTTTGTCCGATGTTGGTTTTGCGTACACACGGTCGGACAAAGTTGTCGGAAAATCCGATCATTCTGAACGTGGTGACGTTTGTTGCCTACGACGGGACTACTTAGAGGCTAGTAGCCAATAGCTTTGGTCTTGTAATGTGATCTGAGCATGCGTGGCACTTTGTCCGTTGGAATTCGCTACACACGATCGGATTTGGTGTGATCGGACTTTGTTGTCAAAAAATCTATCCAGCAGGAGATAGGACTTTGTCCGTCGGACAATCCGATGGAAACTGTCCGATGGTGCCTACACGGTCGGAATTTCCGACAACATTGTCTGATAGGACAGAATCCATCGGAAAATCCGACCGTGTGTATGGGGCTTTAAAGGAAGACAGATCACAGCAAGCAGAATAAGGAATTTGGAAATTTGGAGGGTATTGAGTAGTATAAGGCACTTTTTGAGTCAGGAATACATACAGTACTTAAATAGATGTTTGTTTTTTTTTATTTTTATTTTTTAAACCAGAATCCTTAACACAAATATGTATGTAGAATTACACCAGAATATTCCTAGACAAAGGAATAAACTAGAATCTTTTTCATTAGTACCATTGAATGCTGTGAAAATCCTCATATAGAGAAAGTGCCAAAAACTACCATTGATCCTGTGCAAACATATCTGCCTAGTCAGAGAAAGTATTCAGCCTGCATAGTCATGCTGACATACTGTACTGCAATCAATGGGTTGGTGCAATACAAGGCACTGTAGGAAAACGAATGACATCCAATCCCATCAGAATGTGTTTATCACTTTTAACTTAACAACAACACATGCCTATTCTTTATGGAAGAGCCCTCCCAACATATATTATCTGTGAAGGCAGCTAAAGACTTTTTTCTTATCTATAGAGACAACCTCCAACAACTTGAGTTTTGTGAAAAAGACAGAAAAATTGTCAAATTCAGACATTAGTCATGCTGTTATTTATGTTCATTATACAAATACGTCAAACTATTATGCACGACCGTATTTTTTCCTTAATTAAAATGCTTGAAATGATCTCAAATGGATATAATGCTTTTAATGAACAATCACCATGCATTAATTGCAGTTTTTGTTCTGTCAAATAGGTACGTTTTGTTATATTGACAACATTTCAATAGCATATTCTCAAAAGCAAAAAATTACATGGTAATGACCACCGTGCTTTACATTAGCGGTTTAATATTAAACATTTCTTTGTATGTCTTTAGATTATACATATGTGTAAACTAAAGGTCCTCCCAGTGAAATGCTAGTCTACTGTATTGTTGTGTTGCATGAACTACAACGGTTAAACAGCAGTACAGCCATGTTTTAAAACAGAACTATACTCACCTTCAATCAAGCAATGTGGCGTCCAGGATCTCCCCGATGGTAGCTGACATCTTTGAGCATATGTGCGGGAGTTCAGTCAGCTTTGCCATTGCGTATGCACAGCTCACTGCACAGAGGTGGACAGGCAGGTAGGTAACTCAAAAGTGGAACTTTCATCAGAAAATGTAGTCCCGCTAGATCACTTCAGACTGGCTATGTAAAACATTAAAGCAGGGGTGCCCTATCTTTTGAAGAGCGACAGTCACTTAAAGTGATTGTAAACGATCATCTTGTGAGACAACCCATTCCGTTTAACCACTTGACAACTGGGCACTTAAACCCCCCTCGTGACCAGACCAATTTTCAGCTTTCGGTGCTCTCACACTTTGAATGACAATTACTCAATCATGCAATACTGTACCCAAATTCATTTTTTGTCCTTTTTTTCATACAAATAGAGCTTTCTTTTGGTGGCATTTGATCACCTCCTGGGTTTTTATTTTTTGCGCTATAAATGAAAAAAGACCGAAAATTTAGAAAAAAATGAATTTTTCTTTGTTTCTGTGATAAAATTTTGCAAATTATAAATTTTTCTTCATAAATTTTGGCCACAATTTATACCGCTACATATCTTTGGTAAAAATAACCCAAATTAGTGGATATTATTTGGTCTTTGTAAAAGTTAGAGAGTCTACAAGCTGTGATGCAAATCATAAAAAAATGATCACACCTGATGTGCTGGTGGTCTATCTCATTTCTTGCAACCCAAACAAGCCAGGAAAGTACAAATACCCCCCAAATGACCCCTTTTTTGAAAGTAGACATTCCAAGGTATTTAGTAAGAGGCATGGTGAGGTTTTTGATGTTATAATTTTCTCCCACAATTCTTTGCAAAATTAAGATTTTTTTTTCCACAAAATTGTCATTGTAATAGGTTATTTCTCTCCCATGGCCTGTGTAAACCACAAATGACACCCCAAAATAAATTATGCTACTCTTCCTGAGTATTACGATACCACATATGTGGGACTTTTCCACAGCCTAGCCACATAGAGAGGCCCAGGTGTTCTAGGAGCATAAATTACACATCTAACTTTTTGACTATTACACTTTTGAAGGCCCTGGAGCACCAGGACAATGACACGTGACACTGACGTGGCACTGATGACAGATGGCACTGATACGTGGCACTGATAACATGTGACACTGATGTGGCACTGATGACAGATGGCACTAATACGTGCCACTGGTGACACTGATGACAGATGGCACTAATATGTGGCACTGATGACAGATGGCACTTATACGTGGCACTGATGACACATAGCACTAATATGTGGCACTGATGACAGATGGCACTAATACGTGGCACTCATGACAGATGGCACTAATACGTGGCACTGATGACACTGATGACAGATGGCACTGATACGTGGCATTGATGACACTGATAACAGATGGCACGTGACACTGACAGGTGGCACGTGACACTGACAGGTGGCACTGATGACAGATGGCACTGATACGTGGCACTGATGACAGATGGCACTGATACGTGGCACTGATGACAGATGGCACTAATATGTGGCACTGATGACACATGACACTGATGTGGCACTGATGACAGATGGAACTGATGACACGTGGCACTGATGTGGCACTGATGACAGATGGCACTAATATGTGGCACTGATGACACATGACACTGATGTGGCACTGATGACAGATGGAACTGATGACACGTGGCACTAATGTGGCACTGATGACAGATGGCACTTATACGTTGCACTGGGGACAGATGGCACTGACAGGTGACACTGGGGACAGATGGCACAGACAGGTGGCTGTTGTCTGGAGGACATTAGTTGAGGAAAGGTTACGAGCACTGAACTTGTTCTCTCTGGAGAAAAGACGCATGAGAGGGTATATGATTTCAATGTACAAATATTGTACTGGTGACCTGGATAAAACTTTTCCACATAAGGGAATTTAATAAGACATGCGGCCATTCATTACAATTAGAAGAAAAGTGGTTTAACCTTAAACTGCGTTGAGGGTTCTTTATTCTAAGAGCGGTAAGGATGTGGAATTTATTTCCACAGGCAGTGGTTTTAGTGGGAGCATCGATAATTAAAAAAAACTATTAGATAAGCACCTGAACAACCACAACACACAGGGATATACAATGTAAAGCCCCATACACACGCGCGGATTATCCGAGGACCAGGTCCGTCAGACCATGTCCGTCATACTTTGTCTGATGTTGGTTTTGCGTACACACGGTCGGACAAAGTTGTCGGAAAATCCGATCACTCTGAACGTGGTGACGTTTGTTGCCTACGACGGGACTACGTAGAGGCTAGTAGCCAATAGCTTTGGTCTTGTAATGTGATCTGAGCATGCTTAGCACTTTGTCCGGTCGGAATTCGCTACACACGATCGGATTTGGTGTGATCGGACTTTGTTGTCAAAAAATCTATCCAGCAGGAGATAGGACTTTGTCCGTCAGACAATCTGATGGAAACTGTCCGATGGTGCCTACACAAGGTCTGATTTTCCGACAACATTGTCCGATAGGACAGAATCCATCAGAAAATCCTACCGTGTGTATGGGGCTTTATACTGACATAAAATCACACACAGAGGTTGGACTTGATGGACTTGTGTCTTTTTTCAACCTCGCCTACTATGTAAGTATGTAACAATTGGGGAAAAGTATCTAAACTGATGCAGACAGAACCAGTGCAAGGCAACCAATCAGCTTTTATCTTCTGCTTGTTCAGTTAAACTTTGAAAATGAAAGATAGATTGGTTGTCATGCACAGCTGATCCTGATTCTGGCTGCTCCAATTTTGATAAACTTCCCTCAATATACAGAGTGCAGCAGTCAGC
This sequence comes from Lithobates sylvaticus, assembly GCA_028564925.1. Lineage (NCBI taxonomy): Eukaryota > Metazoa > Chordata > Amphibia > Anura > Ranidae > Lithobates > Lithobates sylvaticus. The sequence goes on along the minus strand of CM053026.1, from coordinate 370,518,407 downwards.
AGTATGTATCATTGTGCCCCTTATGTTGCGGGTGAGCAGGAAGAGAAGATAGCTGGCGTCTGTTGTAAACTAGATAAAAAAATATCCAGAGTTGGTGGTCATTGTCTGTGGCCCTCTGACATTGGCAGTCACTGTCTGTATCTCCCTCTACATGGTGGTTAGTTTCTGTGCCCCCTACATTGGTGGTCAGTGTTTGTGTGCATTTACATTGCTGGTTACTGACTGTGCTCTCATTACACTGCTGGTCAATGTGGGTGCCCCTTAACATTCGTGGCCAGTGTCTGTACCCTCTTACATTTGGAGTCAGCATTTGTGCCCCTGCATTTGTGTTCAGAGTCTGTGGCCCCTTAAATTGGTAGTTGGTGTCTCTATCCTCTTACATTGGCGCTTAGTGTTTATGCCCTCCCTGCGAGACAGTGTCTTTGCCCACTTACATTGGTGGGCAATGTCTTTGCCCTCCTTACATTGGTGGTTAGTGTTTGTGTTCCCTTTTCATTGGCAGTCAGTGTCTGTTTCCTTCTTACATTGCCAGTCACTGTCAGTGCCCTCCTTACATTGCCAGTTAATGTGTGTACTCCCCTCACATTTCTGGTAAGTGTCTGTGCTTCCTTACATTGGTGGTCAGTGTATAAGCGGGTTGAAATAGCCAGTTAGGTGCTGTCCAGGAGTTAATGCCCTTTTCCGTTCTTTGTTCTCTTGGCGGGTTTTTCTGGGTCCAACACACTGGTTCTGTGTAATATAAAAGGGACAGGATAAAAGAGCTAGGAGATCCAAAGAGGTCCAGGTCTTGCATCAGGCCTAAAGGTAAGGTAATGGGACAGACAACAACACTCAGAAGGATGTTGCTCATCACTAGGGATGAGCTTTATGTTCGGATCGAACATGAGTGTGATTCGAACATTAGTTTGACTCGAACATTGGCTGTTCGCTCGTTCGCCGAATAGCGAACAATTTAAGGTGTTCGCTGCAAATTCGAAAGCCGCGGAATACCCTTTAAAAGCCTATTGGAGAAATCAAAAGTGATAATTTTAAAGGCTTATATGCATGGTATTGTCATAAAAAGTGTTTGGGGACCTGGGCCGTTTTTTCGGGAGCAGTGGTTTTAATAATGCTTAAAGTGAAACAATAAAAGTGAAATATTCCTTTAAATTTCGTACCTGGGTGGTGTCTATAGTATGCCTGTAAAGTGGCGCATGTTTCCCGTGTTTAGAACAGTCCGAGAGCAAAATTACATTTCTAAAGGAAAAAAAATAATTTAAAAATGCTTGTGGCTATAATGAATTGTTGGTCCCGGAAATACATATAAAAGTTCATTGATAAAAACGGCGTGGGGGTCCCCCTCACAATCCATACCAGACCCTTCAGGACTGGTATGGATTTTAAAGGGAACCCCGCGCCAAAATAAAAAAAATTGGCGTGGGGATCCCCCCAAAAATCCATACCAGATCCTTATCCGAGCACGCAACCTGGCAGGCTGCAGGAAAACAGGGGGAGACGAGAGAGCGCCCCCCCCCCCTCCTGAACTGTACCAGGTTGTTGATGGGGACAAGGGCCTCATCCCCACAACCCTTGCCCGGTGGTTGTGGGGGTCTGTGGGCGGGGGGCTTATCGGAATATGGAAGCCCCCTTTAACAAGGTGACCCCAGATCCCGCCCCCACCGTGTGATTTGTAAAGATTTTTTAAAAAGACAATAGCTGTTTTTTTACAATTCCTTTATTAATGTCTTCTTCTTTCCCTGCTTCTTCTGGTCTTCCTTTGGTTTTCTTCCTCCATCTTGTTCTTCCCCCACTTCTTCCTCTATCTCCCTCTGCTTCTTCCTCCGGTCTTCTCCTCCAGCATCTTCCTCTGGTCTTCTCCTCCGGCATCCTCATCCGGCTTCTTCTTCCCCGCACGATCCCCCTCAATGGGAGTCTCCCGCTGTGTGACGCTTCTGTTCTTGTGACAGCTCTTATATAACTGATGGTGGGGCCACCCGGTGACCCCGACCCCCTCTGACGCACGGGGACATCCCTATGGCTTCCCCCGTGGTGTCAGTGGGGGCCGGGGGTCACCCGTAAATGGGACTAGGTCCCAAAAAACTCTTTTTATGACAATAACTTGCATATAAAATAGTAAAGAACTGCGGCGCTAAATTAAACTAAAAATATATAAAGCTAAAATCACTCACTAAAATAGGGATAATAAGGATAAAAACAACCAATAATAAGGTGAAAAATCTTCCATGCAACAATGTCTCACTCTCCAACTAATTTGTGGCGCTTGAGGATCAAATGAAGCTACAAAGTAAAATCAACCTTTGGAAGTAACACATAACATAGATCCAAAGGAATACAAAGTGTCCTTCACAATTAATATCTCATCAATATTGTATAGCCAATGATTAATACAATCAGTGCTACAACAATTCGTGAGTACCCAATCCTAGGGTCATCAGACAAGTAAAAACGAATTGCTCAATCCTTATTCCAAATGACCAAATAAGGTAAGCTGATGAGGTTCAATAATACATAAGTATCAATGAATTGGGCATAGCGGGCAACATCAGAAAGAGAAATACCCAAATGCACAGGATCCCGCTCACTAACAAGGTAGGAGCCAATCAAAATTCATAAAGATAAATAATTAATGAATTAAATAAATAATAATCACATTTAAGTTACTAATGGGGCAAATAATATGTGCAAAAAAAGCAATAAAGTGCAAGTGGTGACAGAAGTGCAAAATTAGCAAAGACCTGGGAAAAATATTTGCCAGAAATGTATAAAACTAAAAATGTGCAAATGTAAATGGAGAAATCTGTATGATAAAAAAAACGAAATTAGCCAAAGCTGTGCATAAATAGGAAAAAATATAAAAAATATATATATTAAAACTATGCGATAGAGATAATAACCATTAAATAGTGAATTAAATTAAATCAATTAACTTCTTGCCGACCGCCCACTGTCAAAAGACGGTGGAGCGGTGCAGGTCTTGTGGCGGGTCGCCGTCATATGACGGCGCTACCATTTTGGCCACTAGGGGGCGCGCGCACGCCGCGGGAGGCGCGTGCCCGCTGCGTCGCTGGGGACCCGATGCGTGTGCCCGGCGGCCTCGATGTCCGCCGGGCACCCGCGATTGCCCAGTAACTGAGCAGGACGTGGATCTGTGTATGTAAACACACAGATCCACGTCCTGTCACTGGAGAGGAGACCGATGATGTGTCCCTTGTACATAGGGACACCGATCGGTCCCCTCCCCCAGTCAGTCCCCTCCCCCCACAGTTAGAATCACTAATATAGGGAACATATTAACCCCTGCAGCGCCCCCTAGTGTTAACCCCTTCCCCGCCAGTCACATTTATACAGTAATCAATGCATTTTTAAAGCATGGATCGCTGTATAAATGTGAATGGTCCCAAAAATGTGTCAAAAGTGTCCGATATGTCCGTCGCAATGTCGCAGTCACGATAAAAATCGCAGATCGCCACCATTACTAGTAAAAAAATAATAATAATAAAAATGTCATAAATCTATCCCCTATTTTGTAGGCGCTATAACTTTTGCGCAAACCAGTCAATATACGCTTATTGCGATTTTTTTTTACCAAAAATATGTAGAGGAATACGTAACAGCCTAAACTGAGGAAAATATTTGTTAAAAAAAAATAAAAAAATTGGATATTTATTATAATAAAAAGTAAAAAATATAATGTTTTTTCAAACTTGTCCCTCTTCTTTTGTTTATAGCGCAAGAAATAAAAACCGCAGAGGTGATCAAATACCACCAAAGTAAAGCTCTATCTGTGGGGAAAAAAAAAAAAAATAATTATTTGGGTACAACGTTGCATGAACGCGCAATTGTCATTCAAAATGCGACAGCGCTGAAAGCTGAAAAATGGCTTGGTCAGGAAGGAGGTGTTCGTGCCTGGTAGGCAAGTGGTTAAAAATGAGTATACAAAAACAGTGGGAGTGTGCAACAATTAATAAATGTGCAAAAAATGATAAAAAGTAATGAATAAATCCAAAATAAAGTCCAATCAGGTGATAGATGCACAGTTCTTCAAAAAAATATATAAAAAACATCCAATAGTATGTGCAAAAACAGTGCGATTCAGTTGTGAAATATAATTGCAACACGCTCCTTTCAATGTGGATTTAAATTCATCCAATCAGGTCAGTGACTCATGCAGCCGATCCCCAGTGTGCATGAATAAGTAGTTTCCCCAGCCTCTCACCTTATGTAAAGGCAAAGCAAGACTAAGGCCGCGTACACACGAAGGGACAATCCCGCAGGATTATCCTCTGGACTCAAGTCCAGCGGACAATCCCCTCGTGTGTGGGCGTCGGCGGACTTTTTGGCGCCAAAGTCCGGCGGACCAAAGTTTTAAGTTTTGTTTTAAAACTATCCGCTGCACTTGGCAGTCCGGCGGACAATCCCGCCGTTAGTAGGCTAGTCCGCCGGACTTTTTAAATGAACGGACTTGCCGCTCGTTCGTCCCCACCCCTTTCCTGGCCTGCCAGGCTGCGTGCTCGGATGAGGGTCTGACATGGATTTGGGGGGAACCCCCACGGCGTGGGGAGTCCCTTTAAATCCATGCCAGGTCACGGAGCTAGCGCGGCGGCATTTACTGCCTACGCTAGCTACGTAACCTGAAGTTACGTTCTAAATGAACGGACTGCTCCGTGTGTGGGCAAGTCCGTTCATTTTCAAAAGTCCCGCGGACTTTTGGCCGGCGGATTATCCGCCGGAGAAGTCCGTGCGTGTGTGGGCAAGTCCACACGCTCGGAAAGTCCAGCGGACCCAGCTGGAAAGTCTGGCGGATTGTCCGCTGGACTAAGTCCGCCGGCAAAAGTCCGCACGTGTGTACGCGGCATTAATGAACCTTAATGACAGGTCTGCACTGGGCGATCCACTCCGCTCTGCTCCGGGTCTCCTACAGTGATACCACTCCCAGGGCTCTGCTCACTACGCCTAATCAATCTTCAGAATTCCACGAGGTCTCAACAAAGAATGTTTTAGGAGGAGAAAAGGGAGGACTCCATAGTGTAGCATTTAAATAACTTGAATATAATAAAAGAAATGCACTTACAACAAATGTTTAAAAAACAGCACTTCACATATAATATTTCCGATCGCGGCCGCGATCGAAAACACAGGGCGCCACCCAACTCTCTTTCCCTGACACGTTGCGTTACTGCCAACGTGACTTTTTCAAAGGAACTCGGATATAAGCCTTTAAAATTAGCACTTTTGATTATTCATGTTTGTGTCCCATAGACTTTGACGTTGTTCGCGTGTTCAAATAAATTTTTTGCCTGTTCGCATGTTCTGCTGTGATCCGAACCAGTGGGTGTTCGGCTCATCCCGATTTATCACTACCTGGATAGGGATGAGCCGAACACCCCCCCCCCCCCCCCCAGTTTGGTTCGCACCAGAACCTGCGAACGGACCGAAAATGTGCACAAACTTTAGAACCCCATTAAAGTCTATGGGACTCGAACGTTCGAAATCAAAAGTGCTATTTTTAAAGGCTAATATGCAAGTTATTGTCCTAAAAAGGGTTTGGAGACCCGGGTCCTGCCCCAGGGGACATGTTTCAATGCAAAGAAAAAACTTTTAAAAATGGCAGTTTTTTCGGGAGCAGTGATTTTAACCACTTCAATACCCAGCCAAAGTCAAATGACGCCCACAAGGTGGATCTCCCATCCTGGGTGGGTGTCATATGACGTCCTCGGCTTTCCGCCGCTAATGCAGGCCCCGGGGGCCCGCAGAGCGGCGATCAGGGATCCGGTGTGTCCCTGGAAACACAGCCGTTCCCCGATGGGGGTACTGAAGTGGCGCCGGTGTTCGGAGCAGCAGCGTTACCGACTGTGATCCATCACTAGCCGGCGCTGCCTGTCTGTGGATGGGAAGCGGCCTGCACTGCGCACGCGCGCGCTCCCGGGGACAAGCAGTGCCGTGATCAGGACTGAGGCTGGCTGAGGCTTTTGCCTTGGATACAGCTCAGCCCAGATCAATGTAAAAATAACAAACTAATTGGCTATTTAGTGACTGGCTGTGTCCAATGACAGCCAGTCACTAAATGTAAACAAAAAAGTGTGGTAACTCCTGTTGCTGGGTTCTCCTCTTCACACACCGATCCAGTGTCAGTGTGAAGAGGAGATAACAGTGAGTTACCTAATATACTGTACCCACTAGTATATATTACATCTCTGTGCCCAGATAACCCCCTAAATAAAGAGAACCTGTCATCAGGTGTACCTGTCATCAGGGGTACCTGTCATCAGGAGTACCTGTCACCTCAACAGAGTACCTGCCACTAAAGTACCCGCCACCTCACCACCTGCCAGAGTACCACCAGAGTACCCGTCACCTCGCCACCTGCCAGAGTAACACCAGAGTACCCGCCACCTCACCACCTGCCAGAGTACCACCAGAGTACCCGCCACCTCACCACCTGCCAGAGTACCTGCCACCAGAGTACCTGCCACCAGAGTACCACCAGAGTACCCGCCACCTCCTCACCTGCCACCAGTGTACCTGCCACCAGCATACCTACCACCAGAGTACCACCAGAGTACCCGCCACCTCACCAGCTGCCACCAGAGTACCTGCCACCTCACCACCTGCCACCAGAGTACCCGCCACCTGAGTACCCGCCACCTCACCAGAATACCCGCCACCTCACCACCTGCCACCAGAGTACCTGCCACTATGTCCAGAAAGGTGTACACCCCAGAGGAGGCATACCAAATACTCAGTCTGAGCGATGAGAGCATCGGGGAGCTCTCACCGCTCAGTTCTGTTTCCGTTTCTGGTTCGGAATATGAGCCCCCTGAAGGCAGCACATCAGGATCCGAATTGGAGGAGGAAGCAGTCCGTCCTAAAAGAACACAGTCTGAACCCCAGGCATTTACCAGCAGTGCCAACGGCGGTAGACCCCAGGAGGAGAGGCCCAGTTCAAGCGCTGCTAGACCCCAGGAGGCGAGGCCCAGTTCAAGCGCTGCTAGACCCCAGGAGAGACCCAGTGCACGCCAAAGAATTAGGGCCCAATCCCAGCTGACAGAAGGCTTGGCAAACCCATTGTGGCTGCCTTCTACTACAGGGTCAGCCACGATCCCCCCTTTTACAGCACAGCCAGGTGTGCAGGTCAACACTGCAGGTTTTTCCCAGATGGATTTTTTAAATGTATTTTTCCCAGAGGAATTGCTTCAAGGCATCATGGACCAAACTAAACTTTTTGCCCAACAATTTATTGCAGCCAACCCCAGCTACAGCTATGCCCGCCCTTTTGAATGGCGACCCCTAACAGTGGTGGAGCTTAAATCGTTTTTAGGCCTTATGCCGCGTACAGACGGTCGGAATTTCCGATGGAAACAGTCCGATGGGAGTTTTTCATCGGATTTTCCGACCGTGTGTATGCCCATCGGTCTTTTTCTGTCGGAATTTCCGATGGACTTTGGATTGAGAATCCGTTCTTAATTTTTCCGACGGAAAACCTTTCTATCGGATTTTCCGATTGTGTGTATGCAATTCCGACACGCAAAATTCCGACGCATGCTCGGAAACAATTCAACGCATGCTCAGAAGCATTAAACTTCCCTTTTATAGTGCAGTCGAAAGTTTTTTAAGGCGTGGTGTTATTGACCGTCAGAATTCAGTGTGACCGTGTGTAGGCAAGGCAGTTTGAGAGCGAGATTACGTCGGGATTCCGGCGGGAAAACCATCAGAGCTTTTTCCAACGAGAATTCCGACCGTGTGTACGCGGCATAACGCTAAACATAGGGCTTACAAAAAACATGAAATACATAAGTATTGGTCGACCAAACCCATCCACCATATGCCAGTTTTTTCTTCAGCCATGTCCAGGTCCCGATACGAACTTATAATGCGCTTCCTGCATTTTAGTGACAACTCACAGTGCCCCCCCCCCCCCCTGAATCACCAAAACTTTGACAAGCTATATAAAATTCGCCCCCTAATTAATTTTTTTTCCCAAGAGATTTGCTGAACTTAATGTCCCTGATAAAAACATATGTGTGGACGAATCCCTGGTGCATTTCACAGGCTGGCTGGGTATCAAGCAATATATCCCCAGTAAGAGAGCGAGGTATGGCTTGAAGCTCAGCAAGCTCTGTGAAAGCGCCACTGGTTATGTGCACTCATTCCACGTGTACGAAGGCAAAGATTCCTAGCTCCAGCCCCCTGAGTGTCCATCGTACATGGGAATTAGTGGAAAAATTGTTTGGGAGTTGGCATTCCCACTCCTCCAAAAGGGGTATCATATTTATATGGACAATTTTTATACTAGTTTGCCCCTTCTCCGCCACCTGTACCTAAAAAAAACATTGGCCTGTGGTACAACAAGAAAAAACCGAAAGGGCTTCCCACAGCGTCTTGTCGCCACAACCATTCCAAGGGGGGAATCGGCAAGCTTGAGGAATGAGAAAGTGCTGGCTGTGAAGTGGAGGGATAGTAAAGACGTGTATATGATGTCCACCATCCACAATGACACCTCAGTGGAACTTCACAGAAGACGCAGTACCATTCGCAAGCCTTCCTGCATCAACGCGTATAATACATTTATGGGGGGGGGGGGGGGATTTAAATGACCAAATGTTGCAGCCCTATCTTTCAACCAGAAAATCCCTTTTTTGGTCCAAAAAAGTCGCAATTTACTTTTTTCATTTGGCCCTTTTAAATTCTTTTATAATTTACCAAAAATCATCAGAAACACCCACCACCATAAAGTATATTGAAGACATTGTTACTTTACTTATCTATCAAGAAGAATCCCCCCCAGAAAGCATTCGCTCAGATTCTGGCAGCAGGCTACATGAGCGTCATTTTCCGGAACATATTCCAACATCAGCATCCGGAAGACGACGCCCAAAAAAAATGTCAGGTGTGCACGAAAAGAGGAATTAGGAAAGACACCAGCTTCTATTGTCCCGATTGTCCCTCCCTACCTGGCCTTTGCATCGGACAATGCTTCAGGCGATATCACACTCTGGAAAACTATTAGCCCATATTTCCAATAGACTGCCATTTCCCCGTTTTCAATTCCTGTCATGAATATTTCCCTGCCTCAACCAACCATATCATTGTCTTCCATGTAAACTGACCCTGGCCTGTTTCTCGACTGTGCCTCTGCCTACCGTCTGCATTGTTTATCCGCCATGTTTTTGCCTTTCAAGTGAACTGACCCTGGACTGTATCGACTATGCCTCTGCCTACCGTCTATGTCTGCCTTTTACCTGCACTGACCTCGGCCTGTTGAACATGTTTTTGCCTGCCCCTTGGACTGATCTTTTACCCTGCTCCACAGGGGTCTCATATGTGAGGGGCTCCAGAATAGTGTTCGGAGTTCAGAAAACCAGTTTTTGTTTTTCTGTGTTCCCAGAACAGGGTCTGGTTGTCTTGAGGCTTCAAAGAGATTTGGGTGGGAGAAGCCTCTACCCCTGTCCCCATTCTTCCCTGACCGATGCCCTAAGCTTGATGGTACTTTCTGCTCCCTGGAAAAAATACTCTGGCTGTGCTGACCATACCTCTGCCGGCTGCCTTTACTAACTATGGACAGTATTCCTGCCTGCTGCATGGATGATCCTTTGAGCCTTTTGCTGCTGCTGACCACATCCCTGCCTGCTATCTGGACTAATGCATTAGCTGTGTTGACAACATCTCTACCTGTGCTGACTATTCCTGCCTGCTGCCTGTTTTGCTGTCGCTGTCCACGTTCCTGCCTGCTGCCTGTTTTGCTGTCACTGTCCACGTTCCTGCCTGCTGCCTGGACCGATGCTCTCCTCTGTGGACCACTGCACTACTAAAACCGCAGGTATTCTTTTCTTTACCCTTTGCTCAGCAGAATGTATTTTGGTTTGTAATTGGTATGTACAGTACATGCTATGTGTTAGAAATATGAAGGGCCTTCAACAATGTGATAGGTTGGCAGGAATTTATGTGTGTAATTTATGCTCCTAGAACACCTGACAGTGCTACTTGGGCCTCTGTATGTGGCCAGGCTGTGTAAAAGTCTCACACATGTGGTATTGCCATACTCAGGAGGAGTAGCAGAATGTATTTTGTTGTGTCAGGTTTGCTATGTACATGCTATGTGTTGGAAATATCTTTAAAATGGACAACTTTGTATAAAAAAAATGCGTTTTCAATTTTTTTTTTCACATATTCCAAAAACTTTGGGAAAAAAATGAACCAGTCAAAAGACTCATTATGCCTCATAGATTATACGTTGGGGTGTTAGCTTTCCAAAATTGGGTCATTTTGTGGGTGTTTCCATTGTCCTGGTGCTCCAGGGTCTTCAAAACTGTAATAGGTGGTTGAGAAATGAGATGTGTAATTTATGCATGTAGAACGCCTGACGGTGCTATTTCAATGTTGGGCCTCTGTATGTGGCCAGGCTGTGTAAAAGTCTCACACATTTGGTTTAGCCATACTCAGGAGGAGTAGTAGAATGTATTTTGGGGTGTCATTTTTGCTATGTACATGCTATGTGTTATAAATATCTTATAAATGGACAACTTTATGTAAAAAAAAATGCGTTTTCATTTTTTTCCACAGTTTCCAAAAACTTTGGGAAAAAAATGAACCATTCAAAAGACTCATTATGCCTCACAGGTTATACGTTGGGGTGTTAGCTTTCCAAAATGGGGTCATTTTGTGGGCGTTTGCATTGACCTGGTGCTCCAGGGCCTTCAAAAGTGTGATAGGTTGTCATCAAATGAGATGTGCAATTTATGCTCGTAGAACGCCTGACGGTGCTACTTGGATGTTAGACCTCTGTATGTGGCCAGGCTATGTAAAAGTCTCACACATGTGGTATCACTATACCAATGTTGGTCATCTTACTTTAAAAAAGTAATTAGTTAAGTTACAAATTACTTCTCCCAAAAAGTAATTGCGTTAGTAACTCAGTTACTACATTGGAAAAGTAATTAGTTACGCAGCAAAGTAACTGACTTTTTTTTTAAATATTCTATACGTGTAACTAAGGGGCGGGTCTAGTATTACTGTAAGCAAGGGGCGCATTTATTATTATTGTTATATATCGTGTAACCAAGGGGCTGCTCTATTATTACTCTAACCAAGGGGCAGATCTGTTGTAGCGTGTAAGCAAGTGGCGGGTCTATTATTATTATTATATCGTGTAAGGGGCGGATGGCTACAGAAGAGGGCGAATGTTAAATTAATGGGCAGAGCTCGATATATAACAACAATAATAATAAATGCGCCCCTTGGTTACAGTAATACTAGACCCGCCCCTTACTTACACGATAGGCGCCCCTTGCAGAGTAGCACGAGCATCAGGAGCATGCGGCATCACCTCGTACAATTACATGTTAACTGCACCTGCGCAGTGTAGAGTTCACTCAGAGCTGTTTAGGTTCGGCAATTTTCGTAAGCTCCGTAGCCTGCGCAGTATAGGGGGTCCTTATCCGGCGGGGGAACTTTTTCGGCAGGACACCGGAATTACACTACTGCCATCTAGTGGCGGTAGATGTAATTGGGGTAACTAAGCCAAAGTAATGGGAACTGAGTTACCATGAGGGGAAAAGTAATCAGTTAGATTACTCGTTACCCTCTAAAGTAACTGCGTTAGGTAACTCAGTTTATTTTAACTCAGTTACTTACATCACTGCACTATACTCAGGAGGAGTAGCAGAATGTATTTTGGGGTGTCATTGCAAGTATGCATGTGCTGTGTGAGAGAAATAACTTGTTTTTATGACAATTTTGTGCAAACAAAAAAAATGAATTATAATTTTTCCAAGAATTGTGGGAAAAAATTACAACTTCCAAAAACTCACCATGCCTCTTACTAAATACCTTGGAATGTCTGCTTTCGAAAAAGGGGTCATTTGGGGGGTATTTGTACTTTCCTGGCTTGTTAGGGTCTCAAGAAATGGGATAGGCCTTCAGTGCATCAGGTGTGATCAGATGTGATAATTTTTCAATGATTTGCACCATAGCTTTTAGACGCTATAACTTTCACAGCAACCAAATAATATACACTTATTTGGGTTATTTTTACTAAAGATATGTAGCAGTATACATTTTGGCCCAAATTTATGAAGAAAAATGTTTTATTTGCAAAAATTTTCAATAGAAACTAAAAAAAGTGTTTTTTTTTTTTTTTTTTTTTTCAAAAATTTCTCTCTTTTTTCGCTTATATTGCAAAAAATAAAAAAAACAGCAAATTAAATACCACCAAAAGAAAGCTCTGTTTGTGAGAAAAAAATGATAACAATTTGGTTTGGGTAGAGTGTAGCATGACTGAGTAATTGTCATTCAAAGTGTGAGAGCGCTGAAAGCTAAAAATTGGTCTGGTAAGGAAGGGTGTATAAAAGCCCTGTATTAAAGTGGTTAATGACGCTTAAAGTGAAAAAAAAAGTGAATATTCCTTTAAATATTGTGCCTGGGGTGTCTATAGTATGCCTGTGAAGTGGCACGTGTTTATCGTGTTTAGAACAGTCCCTGCATAAAATTACATTTCTAACAGAAAAAAGTTATTTTAAACTGCTTGCGGTTTTAATGGTATATCTGGTCCCGGCAATATGGATGAAAATCATTGAGAAAAATGGCATGGGTACCCCCCCCCCCCCCGCCCATTACCAGCCCCTTTGGGTCTTGTATGGATATTAAGGGTGTATAATTACAGCATACACCCAGACCCGTTTTAACCACTAGTTTTAACAGCACACACCAGTAACATCTGCATCGCCATATAGCTGCCTCTTCTTCCCCAGGTGATCAACATCAGGACTCACCCTATCCCCATCGTTGGATCAACCCGGTAAGGTAAATATTCTGGTAAGTATCACAGGGGACCACCACTAGCAGTTGATCCAGGGACCAACATCCGACCGCCCCTCGGGGGGTCAGGAAGGAATTTTTTCCTCTGCAATAGCAATTGGCCACGCTAGTAGGGGTTTTTCGCCTTCCTCTGGATCAACGAGAGGGAGGGTATAGGTCTACAGGGTTTCCCACAGATCCGCAACATCTTCAACCAGCTTGCGCAAGACCGCTATCGCCTCAACAACAGCATCAGCTTTTTTTCAACGCATCATCTCGTCCACAGCAGGGAAATTTTTTGGAACACCTCAACATGTGCAATTTCAAATACTCAGCAGAGTCCCTCCGCAGACTAAGAAATTTGACTGCAACTCTACCGACCGACATTCAAAAAATATTACAAAAAGAACGACTACTAAGGATCTCAACCGCAACAGTTAGCATGCGCCTTGATTAACACCAGATCGGCAGTCAAGCACAGGCACGAAATCCATGACTTCATCACACAAAACAACATAGATTGCCTCTTCATCACGGAAAGCTGGCTAACACCCGACTGCAACACCATCCTAACAGAATTAGTGCCAGAAAACGACAGGATCCTAACCGAGCATAGGAAAGGAAAAAAAGGAGGAGGCCTAGCAGTGATCTTCAAAGCTCATCTAGCGCTCGTCAAACCTACGGTACAGAACAAAGCAACTTTTATGGAGACACTTACTCTACAGATGCAAACCACACCACAATAAACCATCCACATGCTGCTATTCTACAGACCACCAGGACCAAAGACAAAGCTACCGATACCACTCACGGAATTCATCTCGGCACACACCCTGAAAAACAACAAGGTTCTGGTACTCGGAGATTTCAACCTCTGGGCAAACTCCACCGAAGATCCCATCGCCACCACCTGCATCAATCAACTGGAAGACCTAGGGCTTCAGCAACTAGTTAAGTCTCCCACACATGGGTCGGGTCACATCCTGGACCTCATCTTCAAGCAAAATACGGACATCAGCATTCGAGACAACATAGCGCTACCATGGTCAGACCACCACGCTATTTAAATTTGAGATCGCCACCAACATCTCCCTGCAAAAACCAAACCCGGCGGCAACAACACACTGGATTAGATCGCAGAAGAAACTACATTCGGAAATCTTCAAAACCACACTAACATACAAAATAGCTACACTAAATCAAAACCACTCAACAGAACGAACACTCAGCTTCATAAACAAGGCACTTCTACAAACAGCAGACGCAGTCGCCCCGAAACATCGAGCACCCATCCGCAAGAAAAATTCTGGATGGTTTAATGGCACGCTTACTCTACTGAAACGGGAACACAGAAGAGCAGAAAGAGCCTGGAGAAGAAACATCACAAAGGAAAATCACACAAACTACAGAATACTCACCAATAGAAATCATAAAGCAATTTTCACAGCAAAAAAAGAACATGTCTCAAACACCCTCTCAAAAGCCTTAAACCGACCACGGGAACTTTTCAAACTAGTCGCCCAGACTATGAACCCCACCTGCCTTGAGCCCCTAGGAAACGAAACTCAAGAATACTGCAACAAATTATCCAATTTTTTCATCAACAAAATAGACAACATTCAGAAAATAATTCAACAAAAAAAAACAACAACCAACTCTAGTCAACTCAACCCAGGTAAGGAATTTTACATCCACAGCGCACAAACACCACATTTTTCACTTACCCGGATCACCACGGATGAAACCAAAAATGTCATCAAGAGCCTCCGAGACATCACATCGCCAAACGACATCATCCCCACAAAACTCTTGAAAGAATGCTCCGACATTCTGGCCCCCGCTATCACACACCTAGTAAATCAGTCGTTCAAAGAAGGATTGGTTCCGAATTCCCTCAAGCAAGGCATCTTCAAACCATTGCTAAAGAAACCCAACCTCGACCCCAAGGATCCGAACAATCGCAGACCGGTAACAAGCCTGAACACCATTTCCAAGATCATGGAGAAAGCAGTAGTACAACAGCTTCAACTTCATCTGGACACACACAAGCTCCTGGACCCACTACAATCGGGCTTCCGCCCAGGCCATGGCACAGAAACGGCACTTCTGAAAATATGGGATGACGCCCTAGAAGCAGCGGATGATGGAGAATCGTGTCTTCTGGTATTGCTGGATCTTAGTGCGGCGTTCGACACAGTGGACCACAACACTCTTCTCAGCCGCCTCAAGGAAGTGGCAGGAGTTACAGATGTAGATCTTCCATGGTTCGCTTCCTTCTTAGGAAACCGGTCACAAACAGTGAAGCTAGGAGCCTTCACATCGGAAACCCGGGCAATCACTTATGGAGTCCCTCAAGGATCACCATTGTCACCAGTACTGTTCAACATTTACATCCGGCCACTCTTCAAAATTATTAGCAAATTGGATCTGTGCTTCCTCTCATACGCGGACAAAAAGACCAGTACCAGGAACTAGGAAAATGTCTCACAGTGATAGATGACTGGATGACCACTAGTTCCCTCAAACTAAATGGATCAAAAACAGAATTACTGCTCCTCGACGCAAACTCAAGGAAAAAGACGAAGACCCCCTGGACACCACCAACCATCTTGGGACAGACCATCCTTCCAAGCAACAAAGCCAAAAGCCTTGGAGTAATCTTTGATTCAGAGATGACCATGGAGGCACAAATAGGATCTGTAATCAGCAGATCCCACCATCTCCTTCGCATGCTACGCAGACTCATCCCCTTCATCACGGAAAAGGAAAAATCGGTAGTAGTAGGAACGATCATCAATTCGCGTCTCGACTATGCAAACTCCCTCTACATAGGATTACCGGATTACCAGATTGCGTGCCTTCAAATTGTCCAAAACACAGCAGCAAGATTAGTCACCGGAAAGAAACCCTGGGAATCCATCTCCCCATCCCTAAGGATCCTCCATTGGCTCAAGGTAAAAGACAGTAGGGATGGGCCCGATGCTCGATGCGAACCCACGTTCGCATCGAGCACCGGGCGTTCGCTCGCTCAGCGAGCCCAGAACTATTTGGGCCGTTCGCATCACATTCGTGTGATGCGAGCGGCCCCGCAATGCATTGCGGCCGGCACGGCCGGGCGCAGTGCATTGCTGGCTGATGATTGGCCAAGCATGCACTGTGACCCCGCATGCTTGGCCAATCACAGTGCCGGAAACTCGGAGAGCAATAATTGGCTACAGGCAGGACGCCTGTAGCCAATTAAAGCTCAGGGGCTTTAGTACACGCCCCACCATTTAAAAGGCCACCACGCCGTCGGCCCCGGTCACATGAGTTTCGGCTTTAGGAGAGATGAGTCTGCTGATTCTGTCTTTGCTTGATTCATTGCTCCGGAAAGATTTGCTCTTCTTTGCTAAACCATTGGCTAGTTCTTTGCTAAACCATTGCTACCTAAGTCATTGATCGTTCATTGCTGCTGATTGTGTTTTTAGCTGCTGCTGGGGATTAGTCTGGTCCGTGCTTACTGTTAGTACAGTATTGCAGTAGTACCAACAGCAGTGCTGTTAGCACAGCATTGCACCCCAAAGGCACCCATAGGACTTCTAGTGTGTTAGTGGCAGCAAACAGAGCTCCTTTATTTTCTTCTCAGCAGCATCCATAGGACTTCTAGTGTGTTAGTGGCATCACACAGAGCTCCCATATTTTCTACCCAGAAGCACCCATAGGACTTCTAGTGTGTTAGTGGCATCACACAGAGCTCCCATATTTTCTTCCCAGAAGCACCCATAGGACTTCTAGTGTGTTAGTGGCATCACACAGAGCTCCTATATTTTCTTCTCAGCAGCACCCATAGGACTTCTAGTGTGTTAGTGGCATCACACAGAGCTCCCATATTTTCTTCCCAGAAGCACCCATAGGACTTCTAGTGTGTTAGTGGCATCACACAGAGCTCCCATATTTTCTTCCCAGAAGCACCCATTGGACTTCTAGTGTGTTAGTGGCATCACAAAGAGCTCTTATATTTTCTTCCCAGAAGCACCCATAGGACTTCTAGTGTGTAAGTGGCATCACACAGAGCTCCCATATTTTCTTCCCAGAAGCACCCATAGGACTTCTAGTGTGTTAGTGGCATCACACAGAGCTCCTATATTTTCTTCTCAGCAGCACCCATAGGACTTCTAGTGTGTTAGTGGCATCACACAGAGCTTCCATATTTTCTTCCCAGAAGCACCCATAGGACTTCTAGTGTGTTAGTGACATCACACAGAGCTCCCATATTTTCTTCCCAGAAGCACCCATAGGACTTCTAGTGTGTTAGTGGCATCACACAGAGCTCCCATATTTTCTTCCCAGAAGCACCCATAGGACTTCTAGTGTGTTAGTGGCATCACACAGAGCTCCCATATTTTCTTCCCAGAAGCACCCATAGGACTTCTAGTGTGTTAGTGGCATCACACAGAGCTCCCATATTTTCTTCCCAGAAGCACCCATAGGACTTCTAGTGTGTTAGTGGCATCACACAGAGCTCTTATATTTTATTCCCAGAAGCACCCATAGGACTTCTAGTGTGTTAGTGGCATCACACAGAGCTCCTATATTTTCGTCTCAGCAGCACCCATAGGACTTCGAGTGTGTTAGTGGCATCACACAGAGCTCCCATATTTTCTTCCCAGAAGCACCCATAGGACTTCTAGTGTGTTAGTGGCATCACACAGAGCTCCCATATTTTCTTCCCAGAAGCACCCATAGGACTTCTAGTGTGTTAGTGGCATCACACAGAGCTCTTATATTTTCTTCCCAGAAGCACCCCTAGGACTTCTAGTGTGTTAGTGGCATCACACAGAGCTCCCATATTTTCTTCCCAGAAGCACCCATAGGACTTCTAGTGTGTTAGTGGCATCACACAGAGCTCCTATATTTTCTTCCCAGAAGCACCCATAGGACTTCTAGTGTGTTAGTGGCATCACACAGAGCTCCTATATTTTCTTCTCAGCAGCACCCATAGGACTTCTAGTGTGTTAGTGGCATCACACAGAGCTCCCATATTTTCTTCCCAGAAGCACCCATAGGACTTCTAGTGTGTTAGTGGCATCACACAGAGCTCCCATATTTTCTTCCCAGAAGCACCCATAGGACTTCTAGTGTGTTAGTGGCATCACACAGAGCTCTTATATTTTATTCCCAGAAGCACCCATAGGACTTCTAGTGTGTTAGTGGCATCACACAGAGCTCCTATATTTTCTTCCCAGAAGCACCCATAGGACTTCTAGTGTGTTAGTGGCATCACACAGAGCTCCCATATTTTCTTCCCAGAAGCACCCATAGGTCTTCTAGTGTGTTAGTGGCATCACACAGAGCTCCCATATTTTCTTCCCAGAAGCACCCATAGGACTTCTAGTGTGTTAGTGGCATCACACAGAGCTCCCATATTTTCTTCCCAGAAGCACCCATTGGACTTCTAGTGTGTTAGTGGCATCACACAGAGCTCCCATATTTTCTTCCCAGAAGCACCCATAGGACTTCTAGTGTGTTAGTGGCATCACACAGAGCTCTTATATTTTCTTCCCAGAAGCACCCATAGGACTTCTAGTGTGTAAGTGGCATCACACAGAGCTCCCATATTTTCTTCCCAGAAGCACCCATAGGACTTCTAGTGTGTTAGTGGCATCACACAGAGCTCCTATATTTTCTTCTCAGCAGCACCCATAGGACTTCTAGTGTGTTAGTGGCATCACACAGAGCTCCCATATTTTCTTCCCAGAAGCACCCATAGGACTTCTAGTGTGTTAGTGGCATCACACAGAGCTCCCATATTTTCTTCCCAGAAGCACCCATAGGACTTCTAGTGTGTTAGTGGCATCACACAGAGCTCTTATATTTTCTTCCCAGAAGCACCCATAGGACTTCTAGTGTGTTAGTGGCATCACACAGAGCTCCCATATTTTCTTCCCAGAAGCACCCATAGGACTTCTAGTGTGTTAGTGGCATCACACAGAGCTCCTATATTTTCTTCCCAGAAGCACCCATAGGACTTCTAGTGTGTTAGTGGCATCACACAGAGCTCCTATATTTTCTTCTCAGCAGCACCCATAGGACTTCTAGTGTGTTAGTGGCATCACACAGAGCTCCCATATTTTCTTCCCAGAAGCACCCATAGGACTTCTAGTGTGTTAGTGGCATCACACAGAGCTCCCATATTTTCTTCCCAGAAGCACCCATAGGACTTCTAGTGTGTTAGTGGCATCACACAGAGCTCTTATATTTTCTTCCCAGAAGCACCCATAGGACTTCTAGTGTGTTAGTGGCATCACACAGAGCTCCTATATTTTCTTCCCAGAAGCACCCATAGGACTTCTAGTGTGTTAGTGGCATCACACAGAGCTCCCATATTTTCTTCCCAGAAGCACCCATAGGTCTTCTAGTGTGTTAGTGGCATCACACAGAGCTCCCATATTTTCTTCCCAGAAGCACCCATAGGACTTCTAGTGTGTTAGTGGCATCACACAGAGCTCCCATATTTTCTTCCCAGAAGCACCCATAGGACTTCTAGTGTGTTAGTGGCATCACACAGAGCTCCCATATTTTCTTCCCAGAAGCACCCATAGGACTTCTAGTGTGTTAGTGGCATCACACAGAGCTCCTATATTTTCTTCCCAGAAGCACCCATAGGACTTCTAGTGTGTTAGTGGCATCACACAGAGCTCCCATATTTTCTTCCCAGAAGCACCCATAGGACTTCTAGTGTGTTAGTGGCATCACACAGAGCTCCTATATTTTCTTCCCAGAAGCACCCATAGGACTTCTAGTGTGTTAGTGGCATCACACAGAGCTCCTATATTTTCTTCCCAGAAGCACCCATAGGGCTTCTAGTGTGTTAGTGGCATCACACAGAGCTCCTATATTTTCTTCTCAGCAGCACCCATAGGACTTCTAGTGTGTTAGTGGCATCACACAGAGCTCCTATATTTTCTTCCCAGAAGCACCCATAGGACTTCTAGTGTGTTAGTGGCATCACACAGAGCTCCTATATTTTCTTCCCAGAAGCACCCATAGGACTTCGAGTGTGTTAGTGGCATCACACAGAGCTCCTATATTTTCTTCCCAGAAGCACCCATAGGACTTCGAGTGTGTTAGTGGCATCACACAGAGCTCCTATATTTCTTCTCAGCAGCACCCATAGGACTTCTAGTGTGTTAGTGGCATCACACAGAGCTCCTATATTTTCTTCTCAGCAGCATCCATAGGACTTCTAGTGTGTTAGTGGCATCACACAGAGCTCCCATATTTTCTTCCCAGAAGCACCCATAGGACTTCTAGTGTGTTAGTGGCATCACACAGAGCTCCCATATTTTCTTCCCAGAAGCACCCATAGGACTTCTAGTGTGTTAGTGGCATCACACAGAGCTCCCATATTTTCTTCCCAGAAGCACCCATAGGACTTCTAGTGTGTTAGTGGCATCACACAGAGCTCCTATATTGTCTTCCCAGAAGCACCCATAGGACTTCTAGTGTGTTAGTGGCATCACACAGAGCTCCTATATTTTCTTCCCAGAAGCACCCATAGGACTTCGAGTGTGTTAGTGGCATCACACAGAGCTCCTATATTTTCTTCTCAGCAGCACCCATAGGACTTCTAGTGTGTTAGTGGCATCACACAGAGCTCCTATATTTTCTTCTCAGCAGCACCCATAGGACTTCTAGTGTGTTAGTGGCATCACACAGAGCTCCTATATTTTCTTCCCAGAAGCACCCATAGGACTTCTAGTGTGTTAGTGGCATCACACAGAGCTCCTATATTTTCTTCCCAGAAGCACCCATAGGACTTCTAGTGTGTTAGTGGCATCACACAGAGCTCCTATATTTTCTTCTCAGCAGCACCCATAGGACTTCTAGTGTGTTAGTGGCATCACACAGAGCTCCTATATTTTCTTCCCAGAAGCACCCATAGGACTTCTAGTGTGTTAGTGGCAGCACACAGAGCTCCTATATTTTCTTCTCAGCAGCACCCATTTTTTATACTATATACACTACCGACTACAATGGCTGGAAGACCGCCAAGGAGAGGCAGAGCGTGCCGAGGCAAGAACACAGGGCAGGCAGGCTCTGTTTCTAGAGACAACAGTGCTAGCCGTGGACGTGGTCGTGCATCATCATCAGCACGTGGCCATGGGACACGCTTGTCTTTGTTTTCGGCAGCTGGACATGTGGAGCCGCATCATGCCGAAGGCTTGGTAGAATGGATGACCAAGCCCTCCTCATCCTCCTCATTCTCTCTCACCCAGGCTCAGGGTACTGGCAGAGCAGCTGCCAACGCATACTCAATGGCATCATCAGCCACCCCTTCCCTAGACCCACCATGTCCTCCTGAGGAGTCCCCCGAACTCTTTGAGCACAGTGTTGGGTACATGCTCCAGGAGGATGCCCAACGATTCGAAGGCTCAGGTGATGATACCCAGCTTGAGGAAGTCAGTAGTGTGTGCGCAGAGAGAGGGGATGCTGAAGGACAGCAATCTGGCAGTACTGTTCCACCAGCTGCAGCTTACTGCCAGGTTTGCTCTAGTGGTGAAGAGGGAGGGGATGATGAGGTCACTGACTCCACGTGGGTGCCTGAAGGGAGAGAGGAGGAGGAGGAGGATGCGGCGTCACATGTCCAACGAGGCAGGATGCCCCCTGGAGGCCAGCTAGAGGCCAGCACAGCAACTGTACCACACCGCAGAGCTCCGCCTGTGCAGGGCCTGCTTCTGCACGTTATCAGAAAAGTTCTTTGGTGTGGGCCTTTTTTGAGACGAGTGCATCAGATCGCACCACTGCTATTTGCAATATTTGTCTCAAGCGTATCTCGCGTGGCCAAAACATCAGCCGCTTGGGCACCACAAGCATGAGCAGACATATGTCAACCTGCCATGCAGCTCGTGGCAAGCACACATAAAAGACCCACACCAAAGAACAAAGCGGACCTCTCCTTGCTCCTCATCAGCTGGGATCTCCATCCCCACTATATCTTCAGTCCTCTCTGAAAGCTGCTCTGAGAGGACTGAAGGTGTAGAATTAGGTGTGTCACAACCAAGTACTTGCAGTACACCGACGTCCGATTGTAGCAGGCAAATTTCCCTGCCCCAGCTGCTGGACCGTCGAAAGAAGTATACTTCCAGCCATCCACATGCCCAGCGGTTGAATGCTAGCTTGGCTAAATTGCTAGCACTTCAACTGCTGCCTTTTCACTTGGTAGACTCGGCCCCCTTCCGTGAGTTTGTTCAATGTGCGGTTCCTCAGTGGCAGGTTCCCAAACGCCACTTTTTCTCACGGAAGGCGATTCCGTCTCTGTACCGGCATGTGGAAGGCAATGTCCATGCCTCGCTGGACAGGGCGGTCAGCGGTAAGGTGCATATTACCGCTGACTCATGGTCCAGCAGGCATGGACAGGGACGTTATCTTTCTTTCACGGCTCATTGGGTCACTCTATTGGCAGCTGGGAGGGATGCAGGACAAGGTGCAGTAGTGTTGGAGGTTGTTCCGCCACCACGCCTCCAAAATGCTACTACTGGTTGTGACACACCTCTCTCCTCCACCCCCTCCTCTTCTTCTTCCTCCAGTGCTCTGTCCTCGGAACCAGCGGTGCTCCGTAGGCGTACAAGGGGCTACACGAGTACGCAGGCAAAAAGATGCCATGCCGTGCTTGCGCTGGTGTGTTTAGGGGAAAGGAGCCACACTGGGCCAGAGGTTCTGGCAGCTCTGCAGGGGCAGGCCGAGAGGTGGTTGACGCCACGCCAGCTTAAGCCAGGAATGGTCGTTTCTGACAATGGCACCAACCTCCTCTCCGCCCTGCGACAGGGGCAGCTCACCCATGTGCCCTGAATGGCTCACGTCCTCAACCTGGTGGTGCAGCGGTTCTTGGGCAGGTTCCCAGGCTTACAGGATGTCCTGAGGCAGGCCAGGAAAGTCTGTGTGCATTTCCGCCGATCTTATAATGCCAGTGCTCGGCTGACTGAGCTGCAAAAGGAGCTGAACCTGCCCAAGAACCGCCTAATATGTGACATGCCCACCAGGTGGAACTCAACGTTGGCCATGCTGCAGCGACTGCACACGCAGCAGAGGGCCATCAATGAGTACCTTTGCAACTACGGCACCAGGACAGGGTCAGGGGAGCTTGGATTTTTTTCCCCACGCCAGTGGAGCATGATCAGGGATGCATGCACTGTCCTCTCACCATTTGAGGAGGCCACGAGGATGGTGAGCAGTGACAGTGCATGCATCAGTGACTATCACACTTGGCACGTACCTGACAGATGAGTCCAATTGGGCAGAGGGAGGTCTCCCGTACGGGTCTGACTCACGGCCCCTGGAGGTGGGTACAGGAGGCACGGGAGTCAGGAAGGGTAAGGGAGCCTGATAGAGGGGTCCAGAGGTTGGTGATGACGGTCCGCTGGTGGCAAGATGAAGCACAGGTAAGCAGGGTTCACAAATGGCTGGATAAAGTACCGGTATGCAAAGTTCACTGATAGCAAGGTGGAATGATGGTAGGTAGACACACGTCACACAGCGGAGGAGGGATGGTGATGGGGTTCCGAATACAGGTGGTGAAACTCACTGTTAGCCGGATGTGATACAAGATAAGCAGATACAGGTCCCTTGAGCAGGAGAGATAAGAAGTCCAAATCCAAGCAGAAGTCGGCAACGTTCAAACGGCAAGGTACAAAGGAGCTGGCAGGAGAATGGTCGGTCAAGCAGAGGTCTAGGGCAGGCGGAGATCCGAATAGTCCAAAAGGGTAAGCCAAGGTCACACAGGTAGAGCAGGGTATAATACAGGAACAAACAGATCACTGGAAGATCACTGGAACAAGGTAAGTGGCTGGTGTAGAGTCTCAGGTATACTGAAGATCAGGCAGCACTAGCCAGCAGGTGCTGCCTGATTAAATAGTCCGATTGGCGCCAACAGCCCACACAGGTGTATCACAGGGCGCGCGCCCTCGGACGCCAGCGCGCGCGCGCACGCAAGCCCGCGCTCCTGGGAGCGCGCACACCACCACGCGTCGGCGCGCGCCAATCAGTCGCCTGGAAACACGATTTTCCTGACAGTGACACTGTACCTCTTGTCCACCTGTTGGAGCATACGCTGCGTGGGATAATGGACAGGGCACTTAAGGCAGAACAGAGGCAGGAAGAGGAGGACTTCCTTGCCTCTCAAGGCCCCCTTTATCCAGACAGTGTTCTTTCTGTCCCACCCATCACACAGGAAGAGGATGAGGAGGAGGAGGAGGAGGAGGAGGATTGTGTGAGCATGGAGGTGGAGCCTGGCACTCAGCATCAGCAGCAGCAGCAGCAGTCTTTTAGGGATGATGTACAGTCCCAACAAACCAGTGGACTTGTACGTGGCTGGGAGGAGGTGGCTGGCGATCATGTCATCCTCAGTGACCCAGAAGACTCCGGACCGAATGCCTCAGCTAACCTACGCTGCATGGCCTCCCTGATCCTGCAAAGACTGCGGAAGGATCCTCGCGTTCTTCGGATCAAGGAGAGGGACCATTACTGGCTGGCCACTCTCCTTGATCCACGGTAAAAGGGTAAGGTTGCGGACCTTATCTTGCCGTCGCAGAGGGAGCAGAGGATGAGACATCTCAGGGAGGCCTTGCAGAAAGGTCTGTGCAACGCGTTCCCAGAAACTGGGAGGTTACAAACTCCTGGTCCTGGACGACGAGTTGCTGAGGCTTCGGTCAGTAGCAGAAGGAGCGGTGGGGAAGGTGGACGTCTGACCGATGCGTTCAGACAATTTTTTAGTCCACAGCCCCAAGGTATGATCGGTTCCAGCAACCATCGCCAGCGTCTGATATACATGGTGCAGGAATACCTAGGGGCAAGGTCAGACTTGGACACCTTTCCCACCGAAAATCCTCTGGCTTACTGGGTCCTGAGGATGGATCACTGGCCAGAGCTTGCACAGTATGCAATTGAGCTACTGGCCTGTCCTGCATTCAGCGTTCTTTCCGAACGCACATTCAGTGCTGCTGGAGGATTTGTCACCGATCATAGGGTGCGCCTGTCCACCGACTCGGTTGATCGGCTGACCTTCATAAAAATGAATCAGTCTTGGATCACCACCAGCTACCAGGCACCTGAAGCGGATATAACGGAATAATTTATAATGTCACATCCCTTCAAGACTGCCTATGCTGATGCTGAGTGACTGTCCTGTTATGTTCACTGACTATCCTCTTCCTCCTCAATGATCCATGCCACCACACCAGTGCCTAAGGCACAATTTTTCAGCCCCTGTATAACAGGGGCGTGTACTTACAATTTTTTTTAAAAATGCTTCGCAACAGGTGTGACTGCTGTGCTCCAAGTACAGTATCTGTGAGGGGTTGCAGTGTTGTGGCACCAGCACCAGTGCCTAAGGCACAATTTTTCAGCCCCTGTTGGGCCGTGTAATTACAATTTTTAGGCAATGCTTTGCAACAGGTCTCATTGCTGTGCTCAGAGTACAGTATCTGTGAGGGGTTGCAGTGTTGTGGCACCAGCAACAGTGCCTAAGGCACAATTTTTCAGCCCCTGTATAACAGGGGCGTGTACTTACAATTTTTTTTAAAAATGCTTCGCAACAGGTGTGACTGCTGTGCTCCAAGTACAGTATCTGTGAGGGGTTGCAGTGTTGTGGCACCAGCACCAGTGCCTAAGGCACAATTTTTCAGCCCCTGTTGGGCCGTGTAATTACAATTTTTAGGCAATGCTTTGCAACAGGTCTCATTGCTGTGCTCAGAGTACAGTATCTGTGAGGGGTTGCAGTGTTGTGGCACCAGCAACAGTGCCTAAGGCACAATTTTTCAGCCCCTGTATAACAGGGGCGTGTAATTACAATTTTTTAAAAAGATGCTTCGCAACAGGTGTGACTGCTGTGCTCCAAGTACAGTATCTGTGAGGGGTTGCAGTGTTGTGGCACCAGCACCAGTGCCTAAGGCACAATTTTTCAGCCCCTGTTGGGGCGTGTAATTACAATTTTTAGGCAATGCTTTGCAACGGGTCTCATTGCTGTGCTCAGAGTACAGTACCTGTGAGGGGTTGCAGTGCTGTGGCACCAGCACCAGTGCCTAAGGCACAATTTTTCAGCCCCTGTATAACAGGGGCGTGTAATTACAATTTTTTAAAAAGATGCTTCGCAACAGGTGTGACTGCTGTGCTCCAAGTACAGTATCTGTGAGGGGTTGCAGTGTTGTGGCACCAGCACCAGTGCCTAAGGCACAATTTTTCAGCCCCCGTTGGGGCGTGTAATTACAATTTTTAGGCAATGCTTTGCAACAGGTCTCATTGCTGTGCTAAGAGTACAGTATATGTGAGGGGTTGCAGTGTTGTGGCACCAGCACCAATGCCTAAGGCACAATTTTTCAGCCCCTGTTTAACAGGGGCGTGTAATTAAAAATCTTGATCTAATAGTTCACAGCAGGGCCCATTCCTGCGCCCACCAAGAGTAACTATGAGGGCCTACATTCTTGTGGCAACCCCGTCCACCACCACCGCCAAAGGCCCAATTTTTCTGCCCTGTTCAACAGGTGCATGCAATTCCAAATCTTGATCTAATAACTCACAGCAGGGCCCATTCCTGCACCCACCAAGAGTAACTGTGAGGGCTTACAGTCTTGTGGCAACACCGTCCACCACCACCACCACCACCACCAAAGGCCCAATTTTTCTGCCCTGTTCAACAGGTGCATGCAATGACAAATCTTGATCTAATAACTCCCAGCAGGGCCCATTCCTGCACCCACCAAGAGTAACTGTGAGGGCTTACAGTCTTGTGGCAACACCGTCCACCACCGCCGCCAAAGGCCCAATTTTTCTGCCCTGTTCAACAGGTGCATGCAATTCCAAATCTTGATCTAATAACTCACAGCAGGGCCCATTCCTGCACCCACCAAGAGTAACTGTGAGGGCTTACAGTCTTGTGGCAACACCGTCCACCACCACCACCACCGCCAAAGGCCCAATTTTTCTGCCCTGTTCAACAGGTGCATGCAATGACAAATCTTGATCTAATAACTCACAGCATGGCCCATTCCTGCACCCACCAAGAGTAACTGTGAGGGCTTACAGTCTTGTGGCAACACCGTCCACCACCACCACCACCACCGCCAAAGGCCCAATTTTTCTGCCCTGTTCAACAGGTGCATGCAATTCCAAATCTTGATCTAATAACTCACAGCAGGGCCCATTCCTGCACCCACCAAGAGTAACTGTGAGGGCTTACAGTCTTGTGGCAACACCGTCCACCACCACCACCACCACCACCAAAAGGCCCAATTTTTCTGCCCTGTTCAACAGGTGCATGCAATGACAAATCTTGATCTAATAACTCCCAGCAGGGCCCATTCCTGCACCCACCAAGAGTAACTGTGAGGGCTTACAGTCTTGTGGCAACACCGTCCACCACCACCCCCACCAAAGGCCCAATTTTTCTGCCCTGTTCAACAGGTGCATGCAATGACAAATCTTGATCTAATAACTCACAGCAGGGCCCATTCCTGTGCCCACCAGTCTTGTGGCTACACCAACATCTAATAGGGCAAATTTCTGCAGAGTATATACGGCAGGCCCCTACTTTCAAACATCCAACTTACAAACGACTCCTACTTGCAAACGGAAAGAGAAAACAGGAAGTGAGAGGAAATCTACCCCTAGGAAGGGAAATTCTATCCTGTTAGATTTAATTTGGGAAAAAGGTATCTCCTCTCTACTGATGCTTTATCACCAATCCTTGTTTCAATTAAAACCCCACTTTTCCAAAAACATTTGTCATTGGGACGGAAAGTGAGGTGACATGTTCTGAACAGATGTGCAAAGACAGCAAATGTTACAGGGGTGATAACCCCTCCCTATGTTCTCCAAAAAGCTTAAAAATAGATTTTTTTGGGATGGAGCTACACTTCATAATGTACCTGTTCAGATTCTACTTAAGAACAAACCTACAGTCCGTGTCTTGTTTGCACCACCTATATAGTGCTGTTCAGAGTATATAGGGTTGTAGGTATAGGGTTTTATTTTGGGTGCGGGGTCCCCCTTAATATCCATACAAGACCCAAAGGGGCTGGGGTGGGGGGGGGGGGGGGGTTTGATGGGGTAGCCATGCCATTTTTCTCAAGGATTTTCAGCCATATGGCGGCCAGGACAAGACATGACATTAAAGCCGCAAGTGGTTTTAAATGGCTTCTTTTTTTCCTTTACAAATGTCATTTTGTGCAAGGACAGTTCTAAACACGGGAAACACATGCCACTTCACAGGCATACTTTAGACACCCCCCAGGTACCATATTTAAAGGAAAATTTCACTTTTTTTTTTTCACTTTATGCATCATTAAAATGACTGCTCCCGAAAAAACGTTAGTTTTTAAAAGTTCTTTTTGCATTGATATATGTCCCCTGGGGCAGGACCCGGGTCCCCAAACCTGTTTTATGACATTAACATGCATATTGGCCGTTGTAATTAGCAATTTTGATTTCGAACGTTCGCGTCCATTATAACGAATAGGGTTAGAAAATTTGCGCGAACTTTCGGTCCGTTTGAAGGTTCTGGTGCGAACCGAACGCGGGGGTGTTCGGCTCATCCCTAAAAGACAGGATCACATTCAAGATCCTCTGCCTCACCCACAAATGTACACAAGGAAATGCGCCTCAATACCTTTGTGAGAAAATAGAAATATACCAAATCGCAGCCTTCGATCAACAAACCAAAATCGCCTTTTCATCCCCAAAGCCCGCTACAAATCGAAGGGAGAACAAAGATTCGCAGTACAGGGACCCCGGCTATGGAATGCTCTACCAAACAACATCGGCATGGAAGAAAACCATCAGGCCTTCAGGAAAAAAACTCAAGACCCACCTCTTCTAAACATGGCATCACAACAAGAGCAGACAAGCGCCTAGAGGCAATTCAGTTCGCAGTTGTAGCGATATACAAATCATTCATTCATTCATTCATTAAGGGGAACCCCGTACCCAAATTAAAAAAAGGAAAGGAGTGGGGCCCCAGGCCCTATATACTCTGAAGAGCAGTATACAGGCGGTGCAAACAAGACACGGACTGTGTAGGTTTGTTGTTAAGTAGAATCTGTTTGTAATTTTGAACTGGTAAATTTTTAAAGTGTAGCTCCAGTCCAAAAATCTATTTTTAAGCTTTTTGGAAAATATAGAGAAGGGTTATCACCCCTGTAACATTTGTTTTGCTGTCTGTGCACCTCTTCAGAATATTTCACCGGACTTTATGTCCCAATGACAAATGTTTTTTGAAAATTTGGGTTTTTTAGTAAAACAAGGATTGGGATAAAGCATCAGTGGAGAGGAGACACGTTTTTTTCCCATATCAACTCTAAAGCCCCATACACACGGTCGGTTTTTTCCGATGGATTCTGTCCTATCAGACAATGTTGTCGGAAATTCCGACCGTGTGTACGCACCATCGGACATTTTCCATCGGATTGTCCGACGGACAAAGTTGTATCTCCTGCTCTAAAAATTTTCCGACAACAAAGTCCGATCACACCAATTCCGATCGTGTGTAGCGAATTCCGACAGACAAAGTGCCACGCATGCTCAGATCACATTACAAGACCAAAGCTATTGGCTACTAGCCTCTACGTAGTCCCGTCGTAGGCAACAAACGTTCAGAATGATCGGATTTTCCGACAACTTTGTCCGACCATGCGTATGCAACACCAGTGTCGGACTAAATCTGTCGGACCAAATCCGATGGATTTGGTGGTCGGATTTTCCGACCGTGTGTATGGGGCTTTACAGGAGAGAATTTCCCTTCCTAGGGGTAGATTTCATCTCACTTCCTGTTGCCTCCTTCCGTTTGCAAGTAGGAGACATTTGTAAGTTGGATGTTTGAAAGTAGGGGCCTGCCCTATATGCTCTGCAGAAATTTGGGCCTAAGGTGTTGGTGTTGCCATAACACTGTAAGCCCTCAAAGTGACTCTTGGTGGGCGCTGGAACGGGCCCTGCTGTGAAATATTATATCAAGAATTGTAATTACATGCACCTGTTGAACAGGGGCAGAAAAATTGGGTCTTAGTACATGCTCCATGAGGATGCCCAGCATTTGAAGGCTCTGATGAGGATACCCAGCTAGAGGAAGGCAGTAACGTGAGCCCAGAGAGAGGGGATGCCCAAGAAGGACAGCAATCTGGCAGTCATGTTCCCCCAGCTGCAGCATACTGCCAGGTTTGCTCCAGTGATGAGGAGGGAGGGGAATATGAGGTCACTGACTCCACGTGGGTGCCTGATAGGAGAGAGGAGGAGGCACATCTCCAATGAGGCAGGATGCCCTCCAGGGGCCAGCTTAAGGGCAGCACTCCGACTGCATCACACTGCACAGCTGCGCATGTGCAGGGTGCTGCCTCTGCGCGTTATTCCAAAAGTTATTTGGTGTGGGCCTTTTTTGAGACGAGTGCATCAGATCACACTGCTGCTATTTGCAACATATGTCTCAAGCGTATCTCGCGTGGCCAAAACATCAGCCACTTGGGCACCACATGATTGACCAGACATATTTTGACCTGCCATGCAGTTCAATGGCAAGCGTACTTAAAAGACCCACACCAAAGAACAAAGCGGACCTTTCCTTGCTCCTCATCAGCTGGGATCTCCAACCCCACTATACCTTCAGTTCTCTCTGAAATCTGCACTGAGAGGAATGAAGGTGTAGAATTAGGTGTGTCACAGCCAAGTACTTGCGGGCAATTTGCTATTTGCTGATAATGGACAGGGTACTTGAGACAGAACAGAGGCAGGAAGAGGAGGACTGCCTTACCTCTCAAGGCCCCCTTTATCCAGACAGTGTTCCTTTTTGCCCGCCGAACACACAGGAAGAGGACGAGGAGGAGGAGGAGGGGGAGGAGGAGGATTGTGTCAGCATGGAGGTGGAGCCTGACACTCAGCATCAGCAGCAGTCCTTTAGCGATCATTCACAGTCTTAAGAAACCCGCGGACTTGTACGTGGCTGGGAGGAGGTGGCTGCGGGTCATTTCGTCCTTAGTGACCCAGAGGACTCCGGACCGAATGCCTCAGCTAACCTATGCTGCATGGCCTCCCTGATCCAGGCAAAGCCTGCGGAAGGATGCTCGTATTCGTCGGATCAAGGAGGGGGATCATTTCCTGGCTGGCAACCCTCCTTGATCCACGTTACAAGGGTAAGGTTGCGGACCTTATCTTGCCATCGCAGAGGGAGCAGAGGATGAAACATCTTCTAGAGGCTTTGCAGAAAGGTCTGTGCAACGCGTTCCCAGAGACTGTGAGGTTCAAAATTCCTGGTCCTGGACAACGTGTTGCTGAGGCTTCGGTCAGTCACAGAAGGAGCGGTGGAGAAGATGGCCGTCTGACCGATGCGTTCAGACAATTTTTTAGTCCGCAGCCCCAAGGTATGATCGTTTTCAGCAACCATCGCCAGCGTCTGATTTACATGGTCCAGGAATACCTAGGGGCAAGGTCAGACTTGGACAGGTTTCCCACTGGTTCAACTGCATCATATGAGTTGCCCTTTTGTGATATTTATCAACCACAGTTTATGGTGGCAACTATCACTTGAGAATATTTCTATAGTTTCTATCGTTTTCTATCTATCCATCTATTTTTTTTAAATGTGTTCTAGTCAGTAGTCAATCTTTATTGACCCGTATTTCTAAATCCAAAATAATTTACCCTTTCCCTACTCTTATGACAAGTAAGAGGTATGTTCTTGTTGTTTTTTTACGTTTTCAGTGTCCCTATATAAATGCTTTTCATCTCCTTCGCATTTTGTGAAGATGTCATCAATACATTTCTTGCATACATTCAATTGTTTTGGTCTTTCATCAAATACAGTCTCTTCCACCCAAATAGCCATGAATATGTTTGCCACACTTACTGTAAGGTAAACGTATCTCCCATGGCTATGCCTCTGATCTGTTTGTAGTATTTGTGATTGTACCTGAAGTACATATGATTTAAATTAAATGTTAAGCATTATCTTAAGAAATGTTTGTGTCTCCTATTGAGTATTGTTATTTAGTGTCCATCTTACAGTCTCTATAGCCTCTGCTGTAACTAAAAAGCTGTCTACTCCCAGATGTTCTTCCTCCAAACTTTGCAGCGGATGTTTGGTGTACCTTAAATAGGCCCTCCTTCCATGCACCATGAGTTGTAGGTAGAAGCCTATATACTCTCCCATTCATGCACAAATCAGATCAAAACCAAAATCAAAACTGGGGGTTTATCTTTATGTATCTTGGGGACATGGTAGATGATAGGTGCTCAACAAGCTGATGGTATAAAGTAATCCTCTTTCTTTTTGTTTCAAATCTTTTTCTTAATTCTTTTTTCTTACCAGGCTTTTATATATTGCAAATAATCTTTGCAATATTTGAAACGTGTTTCTGTCACTAAGTAATTTATCCATTTATTTCTGATAGTCATCTTTTGACAGCATCACAAGTCACCCCCCTTATCAGTGGGTCTTATTACAATATCTTTTCTATCTTCTAGTGTTTTAATTCCCTTATGGACATAATTAGGGTCCAAGGTGTTTTTCACTTTTAATTTGTCCACATCATCCAATATAATTTTTGTAAATACCCCAATGTATTGGTTATCATTCCCTGGGGTTAGGGTTAAAAGTTGGTTTATTTTTCAAATTGCTATATATCTCTCTCTGCACTGGTTCTATGGATCTTCTTGTTGGATTCAAAGTGGAATTGGACAGGAGATATTTAGTTATTACATATTTTTGCATTCCTATATATGTATTAAATTTGTTCAAATTCTGCTTAGTTGCACATTTTAATCCCTTATCAAACTCTTGGATTTCCTTTTTTTCTAATTTATCCTGCTCAAATTGTGGATGTCCTACCTTAAAACTCTCTTTTCCTTTTGTACCTTTCTCTCGCTCCCCATTTCTCCCCTTCTTTTCTTTTGGAAGGCAACTTTTATTTCTGTTTATCATTCCTAATTTCTTCCTTTGGTACATTGTAGGGGTTTGTCCTCTCCTCCCTAAAAAAAGGTAAAGACACTTGTTGCTGTTTAGGGAAAGTTTTAAATCTATTGTACTGTAGGTTGAAATGTTTGATTGGTAATCAAACTGGGAGGAAATTATCAAGAATTATCAGGATTATAACCAACAAAGGTATGCAAATAGAAGGCAGTTACCAGTTGCCAAAGGTGCATATATCAGAATTCAATGAATCAGCGGGGTGAAGAATCATCTATTCCTTGGATGTTACATCAGCATCCTATACACATAGCCAGAGGTATTTATGCAGGACAAAATTTTAATGGCTCGTAATAAAATATGTAGCACCCTGGTGTTTAGGCAGGGTTGTTAACAAATTTAGTTTGCCAAGTATTAATTGTCCTGGCTGATTGTTAGGAGATCCACTGACTTCCCCCTAATTCTGGAATTTCTGCACTTTCTTTCTTCTGTCAATAGGTGGTACTGCTGCCTTTGGCATTAGAATGACAAGACCATAGTGAGTTCAGGTTGTGAATAGACATAATTTCTCAGCCAATAATATTTGTCGCTAAGCATGCTGGGTGAGTCCTTTTAAGGGGAATCAGTCAGGTGATCAGTGTTCTTTTAGCCCCAGGCTGAGGCCTTGGGGCTGTATGTGAAGCAGCAGCTGAAGGTTAGGCCTAAGCCTCAGGCCTAGCCATGTGTATAGAGGCTCAGCCCAAGGGGAGCCTGATCATTGCAGAGGTTCAGCCGGAAGGTGAACCGAATGTTGCCAGAGGTGAAGGAGAAGCAGTTGCCACATGGGATGACCACTCCTGTTACCAGAGGCAAGTGAGAACCAGAGATCAGTGATAAAGGGGATGCCGTTGCCAGTAGAGACAACTACTCCTGTTATCAGAGGCCAGGTTTGTGAAGTCTGAAGAAGTACCAGAGCAGCCTGTTTCACTAGCCAGGGACTGTGAACAAGTTGGGAAAGCTTCAGCGTTCAAGTCAGGGACCCAGCAGGTGAGCGTGGGTGATGTATGGAGTGTACAGCGGGTTAACTGTTGAAGAGTTTAGGGGATCCAGCGGGCAACTGGGATCTGAAGGTCTGATGAGAAGACTGAGAGCTCAGTGAGAGAAGCTACAGCGGGAGGCTGTGAGATAGAGGCCAGGTCCTACACAGCAGGGATACTAAGTCTAAGTCTGGTATATGTACAGATCTGTTTGAAGTCAACCTACAAGTTTGGTTGCCATAGGAGACAGCAGTTCTACAAATACAGTGCTGCAACCAGCTTAAAGACCCTCAACCTGTATAGCTGTCTGCCTATTCTGTCTGGGAGTCTGCCAATTGCTATTGCATCTGCCAAATGCAAGATGATACACACTGCATCAATAAGGTATGAAACAACCCCTTGTACATCCAAATAAAATTCAGGAGACTTTGGTGCCCCAGCCTGGAAAGGCTATTGGGGTTTTGAATCTAAATCTGAAATTCCAACAGGGGCTGCAGACCGGTTTGGCTCACAAAGAAAGAGTTGGACTGTACCCCTATGACCAGAATGATCCAGTAGCTGGACTCAAACTGTAAGGTGATCTTTAGTGGCTGAAGAAGTCCCCATGGATGTGGAGGAGGCATTGCTGCCTCCCAACAGAGCTGAAATCAACTCTGCAGATAAAGACCCTATATTGATCCCAGGTTGCAGATTACAGAACCATTAGATGAGTATGGGCTGAGGTCACCCGTATGAGCAGGACTGTCCTCTGTTTGTCTTTAAAAACACAGGTTGTGCTGCTTTAAAGTCAGCAACTAGGCCCAATGTGAAGCAAGGCCTCAAATACTCACAAATGAGGCTACCGAGTGGCTGGAGGTGACCAAGTCACTGTAGTTGGGCAGTGGAATGTAACCAGACACCAGAGAGCCACTTGGTGTGTCAGAAGAAGGCGCAGCAGTGGGATGGTGCTTTCTTTAGGATGAATGTCAGGAAAGAGAGCACGGAGTGCGAGCTTGTGTAGCACTCCACCTATCGAATGACACCAGCCTTCAATCCCTCAGTCGTTATTCTTACCTTGGTGAAGATGGCAGAGGCAGCAAATTTGAAAAATATTGCACAATGGTACTAACTGTAAGGTAGCTCCTGTTGTTTCAGCCTAACCTGCCTTACTCAATAAGTGAGCCTTAATAGCCAGTCGTGGTTAATGAACACAGTACACTGGAAATCACCACAATGCAGAACCCAGTGGATCTTGATTAAATTAATCAAAAAATAAAAATGTCAATACCCCCTGTAAGTGGCAGTATATATCCTCAATGTTTCAGAATACTGGAACACTTGTGTCCCTTAATGCACAATAAAGAAATGTACAGTATATATTATGCTTTGTAACATTTTGTTGTGACACATACATTAACTGGACAATGCAGTATGATATTTAAAGGGTGGCTAAAATGTGCTGCATCAGCAGATGTCAAGTGGGAATTATTCAAACATTTTTGCTGTACTGAACAGACACCCAGTTTGCTTTTTTGTTTGTTATAAAACTATCCATATAGTAAAACCATTTGACTCCGTGTGTTGGTAACATTTGAAATATTTCAGCAACGTCCTCTGATCTGTATTAACAAAAATCCCTCTGAAGACATAAGAGCTTTGCATAGTGGAATAGCTGGAGTATGGATAAAAACCTGATATGTTGATTCACTCGCCAAATAAAGAGTTGCATCTTGTAAAACTATCTTTTCAGAAAAAATACATTTGTCATAAATACTCAGGATAGCAGTTTTGCATTAGTAGATATCTTTACAGAATATGTTGTACACATCCTCAAGAGCCCTTAAAGCTCTCTATGTCAAGCTTTGGCCTTCAGTTTTGGTGCTTAGAATTTTGAAACAAGTGGCTATAATGTTACAAAGTGTGATAACAGTTCATTTTGACTTGTATTCTTTTACTGCTCTACCGGGTACTGAAGAATTAATTTGTAAGAATTGTTTGTATCGCCTCTTGTAGACATATTTCTGTGAAATGAAAGTATATTTTTCTAACATTTCAAAAGACTGAACATTTTGTATAAAAACTGTATGAATGTAAAAAAAAATGGCACATCCACAACAAAATCAATTTACAAATTAAAATGAATATATGATGAATGGAGTGTCAGTTAATATTAATACTCATTAGATACTAATGCATGTAAACAACTTTATATTAATACTCATTAGATACTCATGCAATACTCATGCATGTAAATGACTTTTTACATTTAAAAGGGTGTATTTTTTGTTTTTGTTTTACACAACTCTATTTTATTCCTAATAAAATACAATATTGATAAATAGGCCGCCCAATTAATTTGAAAATTGTAATTTGGATCCCTCTGTAAAAATAACATACAGTTGTCCCACATTGCCCATGTAAATTTTAATGCCATTGGCCTTTTGGCTTTTGTTCAAGTTGGCTTAAAGCATTGGTTTCTTCCATTATGCTAAAGGGAATGTATAGTGGTTTTGTATATATTTCCTTATTTCTTTTGGATAGGACTACAAATATTTTTTTATTTTTTGGTCATCAAAATATAAAATTTGTGAAATATAAAATATGAAATTTGTATATGAATATTATGTAGTAATCTATCCAGCTAGCAGGTAAAGATTTTCATATGTTTTCCTAGATTTGTTGTAAAAAGACTGTTGTTTATAGAGCTCCATAGCTCAAACTGATATTTACATACATGTGAATGGATCAGAGCAGTAATTTACCCCTTATTTGTTAACTTTTTTTAAGGTTTCAGTCAGATAAAGAGAGTCCCTTGGCCAGCGGCTTCTGCTTTTTAGCTAACTCACAGTGCTCTTGGAATCTTTAGTTATAAAATAAATGTTTATTAGTGTTGTGTGAATGATTAGGCTCGAGCATGAATTGAGCTGCATTAGTGCATGTTTACTGCAGTATATTGAACTGCGTTAGTGCAAGTTTAATGCAGTATATTGAGGTGCGTTAGTGCACCTTTACTGCAGTATATTGAAGTGCGTTAGTGCACATTTACTGCAGTATATCGAAGTGCGTTAGTGCACGTTTATTGCAGTATATAGATCGGCGTTAGTGCACGTTTACTGCAGTATATTGAACTTCGTTAATGCACGTTTACTGCAGTATATTGAGGTAAGTTAGTGCACCTTTACTGCAGTACTTTGACATGCATTAGTGCACCTTTACTGCAGTATATTGATGTGCCATAGTATCAGCAAAGAGGTACTCACGAGGCCAAGATGCAGAGAGCGGTGGCTGTTGCGACTCGGCGCACACCACCCCTGGAGGTGATACAGGGAGTGGGTTGCACCAAGAGGCACAAGCCTCCAGCGGGACACCTGACTTGTGTGAAGGTCTGGAAGATGGCTCATGCAGGATGGACCGGACCATAAGGTAAGTGGCAAGCAGGTCTGTAAAACAGGTGAGGAAAGTCCAGAAACAGGCCGAGGGTCAAACACAGGTAATCAGTCCAGGAGCCAGCAAGGCTAAGTGCTGAAGGCAGAAGATAATCCAGGAGCAGGCTGAGGGTCAAACACAGGTAATCAGTCCAGGAGCAGCAAGGCTAAGTGCTGAAGGCAGAAGATAATCCAGGAGCAGGCTGAGGGTCAAACACAGGTAATCAGTCCAGGAGCCAGCAAGGCTAAGTGCTGAAGGCAGAAGATAATCCAGGAGCAGGCTGAGGGTCAAACGCAGGAGAGAGCAGGAAGTCCGTAAAGCAAGCCAGGGGTCAGGTCAGGAGAGATTCAGCGTAGTCTTCAAACGATCCGGGTCACAACAGGACATGGCAAACAGGAACAGGAAATGGTAAACAGGAACAGGAAGCAGAGGAACACAGGTGAGCTGAGACAAACCAGCAACTTGTCTGTCTGCCAAGGCTCCTTTTATAGGCTGGTCAGGGGATTCACGTTATGCGTGCACTTGTGCGTACGCGTGCGCGCCGCTGAGTAGGGCCGCGAATGTGCGTCCGCTGGAGTGGCAATCCATGGTGCATTTGTGTGCGCCTGCACGCAGGGAGATGGTAAGGTTGATCCAAGTTACTTCCCTGATAGTGCCCCCCCCGAGGGGCGGCCTCTGGACGCCCAAGCTGGCCATCAACTCCGGATGTTCCCGGTGAAAAGCTCTAATCAATCTTGGAGCATGAAAGTTACCAGACGGTTCCCAGGAGTTGTCTTCCGATGGGTACCCTTTCCATTTTACCAGGTACTGAAGTTGTCTTCCCATCTTCCTGCAGCTAAGTATGGCTTCCACTTCGAATTCGTCCTCCCCATCGATTACAACTGGAGGCGGGGGAGGCTCCTCTCTCCCGGGAAATGGACTAGGGACTACTGGTTTTAAGAGAGATACATGAAAAACCGGATGTATTCTGTACGATCTGGGCAAGTCTAGCTCGAAGGCCACAGGATTCACCATTCGCTTGATTGTGAATGGACCTATGAACCGAGGACCTAACTTACGTGAAGGGCAGGGTAATTTGAGGTGAGTAGAGGCTAGCCAAACCTTTTCGCCAATTCCAAAAGCTGGGTTCTCCTTTCTTCCCTTGTCATAGTGCTTCCTGTAGTCGTCTTGAGCTCTTTGCATGGTCTCTTGAATTTTTTGAAAATTTGATTGGATAGAGACTATCCGATCCTGAACAGCAGGGACTGAAGTTTCAGGGATGGTGTTGGGGAGGAAGGAGGGATGGAATCCAAAATTCGACCAAAACGGTGTTTGGTGAGTAGCCGTGTGTACCGAATTGTTGTATGCAAACTCTGCATAAGACAGGAGGGAATACCAGTCATCCTGGGAGCCGGAACAGAAACAGCGGAGATACTGTTCTAGAGATTGATTTGTCCTCTCTGTCTGACCGTTGCTCTGAGGGTGGTATGCGGATGAGAGACAGACCTTGATTTCCAGGGTTTTGCAGAGTTCTCTCCAGAATTTAGAGGTAAACTGAGCGCCCCTATCTGAGACGATACCGTTAGGTACTCCGTGGAGTCTGACTATTTCCTTAATAAAGGTATTGGCAGTGTCCAAGGCAGATGGAGTACCAATCATGGGCACGAAGTGGGCCATTTTCGAGAGACGGTCAACAACGACCAGGATGGTGGTGAACCCTTCTGAGGGTGGCAGGTCAACAATAAAGTCCATGGAGATATCTGCCCATGGCCGTTCAGGGATAGGTAAGGGTCTCAGTAATCCCCAAGGTTTGGCTTTAAATACTTTGTTGCGTTGGCACGGAACACATGAGGAGATAAATTTCTGACAGTCCCGCCTCCAACCAGGCCACCAGAAGGAACGAGAAATTAATTCTGACGTCTTCCGTATTCCGAAGTGGCCAGCCAACTTGTGGTCATGAAAAGTCTTTAAGATTGCTGGTCTTACTTCCTGAGGGACAAAGACCTTATCCTGTGCCCAAAATAGATCATTGCGTCTCTCCAAGGAAGACACTACTGGATCGGTACAGCAGCTTGAGGCTGTTTTAATGGCAGCTGCCAGATCAGATTGTGTAAGAAGAAGGAAATTTTGGGGTGACAGAATGGTGCTGGGCTCGGTTAACTGGGAGGATTCAGGGAGCATCCGAGAGAGTGCATCAGCTTTGCCATTTTTGGACCCGGGACGGTAAGAAATATGGAAGCTGAACCTAGAAAAAAAAACGGGCTTGTCGTGGTCTTAAGTGCTTGGCTGTTCTGGGGTATTCTAGGTTCTTGTGGTCCGTAAAAATTGTAATAGGATGGGTTGCGCCCTCTAAGAGATACCTCCATTCTTCTAAGGCGAACTTAATGGCCAATAGCTCTCGATCCCCGACATCATAGTTCTTTTCTGGAGGACTTAACTTTCGGGATGCAAAAGATACTGGATGCAAAAGGGCTTTGGGGCCCCGTCTCTGAGAAAGAATGGCTCCAGTGGCGGTTTCAGAAGCGTCAACTTCTAACACGAATGGCAAAAGCGGGTCTGGGTGCTGTAGAATGGGTGCTGAGGTGAACAAAGATTTCAGTTTAGTGAAGGCTTCCTGAGCTTCTTGGGACCATTGGAAGCGACCATGTAGCCTGGTTAACTGCGTAATTGGAGAAACAATGGATGAGAAGCCGATGATGAATCTTCGATAGAAGTTAGCAAAGCCTATGAATCTTTGCACAGCTTTTTTATCCCCTGGAGCGGGCCATTCAAGAATTGCCTTGACCTTTTGGGGGTCCATGGCGATCCCCTCAGTGGAAATGACGAATCCAAGAAATTGGACAACAGTCTTCTCGAATTCGCATTTCTCTGCCTTAAGGTATAGTCTATGTTTCCTAAGAATGGTAAGGACCTTCCTTACATGGTCTCGGTGTAGTTCGATGGTGGCAGAGAAAATTAGAATGTCGTCCAAGTAGAAGACTACAAAGTCATCAAGGTAGTCTCTGAAAATATCATTCACCAGGTGTTGAAAGGTGGCTGGGGCGTTGCACAGGCCGAAGGGCATCACTAAATACTCAAAGTGCCCAAACCTGGACCGGAAGGCTGTTTTCCATTCGTCATTGGCACGAATCCGGACAAGGTTATAGGCACCTCGCAGGTCAAGTTTGGAAAAGATCTTGGCAGTCCGGAGGCGCTGAAATAGTTCTGGGATGAGCGGGTATCGGTTTTTGATAGTTATTTTATTGAGTTCTCTATAATCAATGCAGGGTCTGAGGGAGCCATCCTTTTTCCCAACAAAGAAAATACCGGCCCCGGCTGGAGATGAAGAGCGGCGAATGAAGCCTTTTTCCAGGTTTTCATCGATATAGGCTTCAAGAGCCTTTAGTTCAGTCTCGGACAGAGGGAATATGCGCCCAAAAGGAATTTCAGACCCTGGTAACAGTTCTATGGGGCAGTCGTAGGACCGGTGAGGTGGTAAACAATCTGCCTTCTTCTTATCAAAAACATCCTTAAACTCAAGATATGCTGGAGGGATATGCTGAAGATTGTCGGATGCAGGAATGACTGCCATACAAGGAGCTGGAACTGGAGGGAAACAGTGTTGAGAGCAGTAAACAGACGTAAAGGAGACCTTCTTCTTGCCCCAGTTAACTTGAGGGTCATGGGCCTGCAACCAAGGAAGCCCTAAAATAATAGGGAACATGAGAGAAGAAATTAAATCAAAGCGTAGGAATTCCTGGTGGCCTGAGTCCGTGGAGGTGAGAATCGGTTGGGTCTCCTGTGTCACTGGTCCGGAGCGGGGTAAAGACCCATCAGCCAAGTGGACAAGAAGATTTTGTTTTTTGTCATGGAGAGGGATGTGAAGATTTTGAGCCACCGAGATGTCCAGGAAACAACTGCATGCTCCAGAGTCAATTACGGCCGGTAGTTGAATCCTCTCTTCCGCCAGCTGCAGAGAAACAAAAAGAGTAACATAAGACTGGGCAAGACCTGTGGCTTGATAGTTCATAACAACTTGCAGAGGTGGCTTACAGGGTCTCACTGGGCAGTTGCGGAGGTAATGGCCAACCCCTCCGCAGTACAGACATAGGTTGGCCTGCCGTCTTCGTTGCCTCTCATCAGGGGAGAGACGAGGGCGAACAAGTCCTAGCTGCATGGGTTCTCCTTCCGAGGCCGAGGGGCCGGAAGGGACCGGAATTGGAGGGTAAGGAGTGGCTGACTTGGGGAGCATCCAGCTGGGCCGAGGGGTCTGAAGGCGCTCAGAGCGCCGCTCTCGCATGCGCCTGTCCAGCTTGGTGGCCAATTGAATCAGGTCCTCCAAAGAAGCGGGGGTCTCAACCCTAGCCAGTTCATCCTTTAAAGTTTCGGAAAGGCCTTGTCGGTATTGGTACCTGAGGGCGGCCTCATTCCAGCCGGTGTCAGCTGACCATTTGCGGAATTCGACGGTATAGTCCTCCACTGGTCTCTTTCCTTGTGTCAAGGCGTGCAGGGTGGCTTCAGCTGTAGCAGTACGTTGTGGGTCATCGTATAACTGACCCATGGAGTTAAAGAAGGTTTCCACAGAGTTCAGGAGGGGACTTCTTTGTTCCATGAGGCTATGTGCCCATGCCTGGGGTTCGTCGGACAGTAGGGAGATGATGAATCCGACTTTCACTATTTCGGAAGAAAAAGTCCTTGGTTGCAGGGCCAGATATAAGGAGCAGGCGTTTTTAAATGCCCTGAACTTTTTCCGGTCGCCCGAAAATCGCTCGGGTGTAGATACTCTCGGTTCAGGAACCGCCATCATCATGGCGGGTGGTGAATGGGCCTGAGGTAAGGAGGCCCCGCTGGTAGGTGCTGGTGCTGTGTTAACTGGTGCGGGTGTTCCGGCTAGTTGCTGCAGACGGCTGTCAATTTGGGTGTACCCTTCCTGCAATTTCTGCACAGCTTCTGCGAGGACTGTAATTTGCTGGCATAAAATCTCCAAGGGTGAACCCGCTCTGTTGGCCTCTGACATGGCTGGTTTGTACTATCAGCAAAGAGGTACTCACCGAGGCCAAGATGCAGAGAGCGGTGGCTGTTGCGACTCGGCGCACACCACCCCTGGAGGTGATACAGGGAGTGGGTTGCACCAAGAGGCACAAGCCTCCAGCGGGACACCCGACTTGTGTGAAGGTCTGGAAGATGGCTCATGCAGGATGGACCGGACCATAAGGTAAGTGGCAAGCAGGTCTGTAAAACAGGTGAGGAAAGTCCAGAAACAGGCCGAGGGTCAAACACAGGTAATCAGTCCAGGAGCCAGCAAGGCTAAGTGCTGAAGGCAGAAGATAATCCAGGAGCAGGCTGAGGGTCAAACACAGGTAATCAGTCCAGGAGCAGCAAGGCTAAGTGCTGAAGGCAGAAGATAATCCAGGAGCAGGCTGAGG
This sequence comes from Lithobates sylvaticus, assembly GCA_028564925.1. NCBI lineage: Eukaryota > Metazoa > Chordata > Amphibia > Anura > Ranidae > Lithobates > Lithobates sylvaticus. The sequence goes on along the minus strand of CM053026.1, from coordinate 370,475,889 downwards.
GTCAAACACAGGTAATCAGTCCAGGAGCCAGCAAGGCTAAGTGCTGAAGGCAGAAGATAATCCAGGAGCAGGCTGAGGGTCAAACGCAGGAGAGAGCAGGAAGTCCGTAAAGCAAGCCAGGGGTCAGGTCAGGAGAGATTCAGCGTAGTCTTCAAACGATCCGGGTCACAACAGGACATGGCAAACAGGAACAGGAAATGGTAAACAGGAACAGGAAGCAGAGGAACACAGGTGAGCAGAGACAAACCAGCAACTTGTCTGTCTGCCAAGGCTCCTTTTATAGGCTGGTCAGGGGATTCACATTATGCGTGCACTTGTGCGTACGCGTGCGCGCCGCTGAGTAGGGCCGCGAATGTGCGTCCGCTGGAGTGGCAATCCATGGTGCATTTGTGTGTGCCTGCGCGCAGGGAGATGGTAAGGTTGATCCAAGTTACTTCCCTGATACATAGTGCCCCTTTACTGCAGTATATTGACGTGCGTTAGTGCACCTTTACTGCAGTATATTAATGTGTGTTAGTGCACATTTACTGCAGTTTATTGAACTGTGTTAGTGCACGTTTCATGCAGTATATTGAGGTGCATTAGTGCACGTTTACTGCAGTATATTAAACTGCATTGGTGCACGTTTACTCCAGTATATCGAGGTGCATTAGGGCACATTTACTGCAACATGTTGAGGTGCGTGAGTGCACGTTTTCTGCAGTATATTAAACTGCATTGGTGCATGTTTACTGCAGTATATTAAACTGCATTGGTGCATGTTTACTGCAGCATATTGAGGTACGTTAGTGCACGTTTCCTGCGGTATATTGATGTGCATTAGTGCACCTTTACTGCAGTATATTGACGTGCGTTAATGCAAGTTTACTGCAGTATATTGATGTGTGTTATTACATGTTTACTGCAGTATATTGAACTTTGTTAGTGTACGTTTACTGCAGTATATTGAGGTGCGTTAGTGCACATTTACTGCAGTATATTGAACTGCGATAGTGCACGTTTACTGCAGTATATTGAAGTGTGTTAGTGCACTTTTACGGCAGTATATTGAAGTGCGTTAGTGCACTTTTACGGTAGTATATTGAAGTACGTCAGTGCAGTTTTACTGCAGTATATGGTAGTGTTTCAGTGGCTTGTGTCTGTGTAATGAGTACTCAAGTTAAAGTGCACCAAACACCACTTTCTATTTATTAAAGTGCATCCAAGTACACATTTCCCCTTCTTCATTACATTTTCAGTAATAAGCTTCCCATCATGTCTGGGAGGCCAAGAAGGAGAGGCAGACATTCCCATGGTACTGTGAGGGGGCCAGCAATGTCTGTGTCCACATACAAAGGTTGACATGATCTGTCCTCAGGCAGGGCACAATTTCCTCTGTTTAGTGATGTTGCCCATGCTATCCAGACACAGCATCCAGAGCAGGTGGTGGACTGGCTTACAAAACCATCCTCCTCCTCTGTCACCCAAGCAGAAACTAGTTCACAGTCCACTGCAGCTGCTTATTCTGCCTCCCTGCCCACAGCTACTCCTGTCATAGCCCCAGCATCATGCATGAAGGAGTTAGCTGAGTTATTTGAACACAGCGTCAGCCACTTGCGCCTTGATGATGTCATTACTTGACTCCAATGTTAGTTCTGAGGTTGAGGAAGGTAGGAACATGAGCCTACAGAGAGGGGAGAACACTGGTAAACAACAAATTGGCAGTCATGTTCCTACAGCCGCAACGTAATGCCAAGTTGGCTCCAGTGATGATGAGGATGGAGGGGACGATGATGATGAGGTCACTGACTTGACTTGGGTGCCGGATAGAGCACAGGAGGAAAGGGAGTGTGAGGCACAACCCCAATGAGGCAGGCATCATGGCAGAATAAAGAGCAGCCACCATATTCCATCACATTGTGGAGCTACTCCTTTTCATCACCATGACAGAAATGTGTGGATTCCTGAAAATGGCGTGATAGGTGGTTTATTACAAACCACTGTGGGTGTAATTTCCAAAAGACAAATCCACTATGCACTACAAGTGCACTGCAAAAGTGCACCCGAAACTGCACTTGGAGTGCAAAGTGGAATAGCCTTTAGTAAATAACACCCATTGCCACCAAATTCATCTACTTTTGACGCAAATAATGCTTTTGGGGTTTGGAATAAGGAAGCCACACATTGTTCATATGGTAAAATTTTACTTCAAGCACATTCACAAGTGCCTTTCCAAAAGGCTTTTTGAAACTCAAAAGATATTTGGTCTTTATAACATTCTTTAATAACATGTGTAAACCAGGCATGTAGCAAAACATACTGAACACAGGTACTTACAAAGTTCAACTTTGAAAAGTGAAGACAAGATCAGACATGACTATGTCCAAACTGTGTTTGATCGTGCCTTCATCACATGGGGTGTCACCCCCTGGAAAAGCAAAATTTTGAACATGCACACAATTTGGGGATCAAAATGGGCATTTGATGCAAGAACCCATGCCTAGAATGTCCAAATGTGCAATCTCCCATCATGGGGATCAATGTACGTGTTTTGGGGGTGCAACCCCTTCACCTCAGCCACTTTAGTAGTTAGTAAAGTGGTTGCACCCACAAAACGTTGTCATTGATCCACCATGATGGGAGCTAGCACATGTTGACACACTGTGCGCATCTTCCAAATTTGGCAAAGTTCTGACTTAAAAATGTTTGGTTTACACACCCACAAATGTGTGATAGCTCGTTTGTGTGGTTTCATATTTTCCCTAAAACATCAATGATGTTCTTCATTTTTTGTTGAACATCATTGATGTTTTTCTTAATATCATCTAGATCTCGATTGCACACCATTATCTCCCCGATGAGGACGTGTGCACTTTCACTGGTAAAATGCAATTCTTCTTCCAGAACATCCACATCACCTAAAAAAAAAAACGGGGTATTTTTAAGATGCAGGTATACATTGATTAGCTTACCTGTAGCTGTGGTCTCCGACACTCACCTGTTGTGGTGACAAGTTCTCCAACTTCTACAATCTCTCCTTCCTCCTCCTCCTCTGCGTCTGGTAGTGGGAATTCCCCTTCTTTGGGAGGTGTGGGGTTCCTGGTGTCCTCAGACGTCCCGAGTCTTCTCTCCCTATGAGAATGTACAAAAGGAATACTTAGCACACCAATCTATGAGGGCAGAAATAGGAAATATGAAACATTGCTTGGAAGTGACGTACAATAGTGGTTTGTGGCCAGGTTCAAAGGCCAACAACATTAATTTTGACACTTTGTTAAAGTGCAATACTTATTACCTGTTTGGTGCAAGTCAGATGGAGACATCCCTATAGTATCCACTGGAGCACATGTGTGGGACACCCTAATAAAAAGGGTGTTTGGGTGTCCCAGCACTAGTGCTCTAGAGTCCAGATGTGTAAACAGCTACTGAGTCACCTCTCCTTTACACTGAAGAAGTTTGCATTTCATTCTCGAAAAAAACCCTATAGACAACAAACTTCCTTTGACTAAAAACAGGCCTAAAACAATGTAGTTAACTCCACCTTCACCAAACAGCGTATTATAAGTGGCCGAACGATCGAGGTTTAGTACGATCGAATGGACACACGAACATGAAAGTGGCCATTTTCAACTGTCCAACATTCATAAACAAAGCACATGGAGCAGTATGCAAGCAAGAAAAAAAAAGATGAACACACGACAACTACTTACTTTTTTGAAGAACTCGCTTGATCATTCTGTACTGATCGTGCTCCCTCAGTTTCAGGTCTGACCAGCATTTCCTCAGTTGATCCTTGGATCGTTGTAACCCAAAAAATTTTTTGCAGCCTCTTCACAACTTTAGCCATGATCTTGGCCTTTCTGACATTTGGGTTGGGGTAAGGCCCATACTTCCCATCATAGTCGCTCCTCTTCAATATGTCCACCATCTCCAACATTTCTCCAAAAGACATATTTGACGCCTGAAATCTTCTCCTCAGGGATCATTTATGGCTCCGGGCTTTCCTCGTCGTCCTCCTCCTCGTTGTTGGAATAGTTAGGGCGCACCTGCTGTGTCCCCGCCATGTTTCACGCATGCGCACTGTATATAAAACGTCACCCGCGTGTGTCATACTGACGATCTGTGAGCAGAGGGGAGAGAGAGCTGACGCATGAGACGATCGCTATAACGAAGGTACAATTTGAAATTGGTACATCACTAGCCTAGACTGCTTATACATTGAGGCTCATTTATGGAGAAGATTAGGAGAGTTTAGCCTGACATTATTTAGTGTTTGTCTGGTGTTGTGTCTTGCAGAGAATATTGAGGGCTTCAATGACGTCAGCTTCCTCCCCCTGTTCATTGATAAGTTCCGGGAGATGCCCCTTTTGTGGCAGGCCAAGCACCCACTCTACAGCAATAAAATAAAGAGGCGGGCAGTGATGAAGAAACTGCTGCAATTTGTAAAGCCGGTGATCCCCACGGCAACCGTTGAGAAGTTAAAAAACAAAATTGGCAGCCTGAGGAGTACGTATCTCAGGGAGCGCAATAAGGTCCTGAAGTCCCAAGCATCTGGAGCTGCAGCAGATGAAGTATATGTACCCAGGCTGTGGTACTACGAGAGGCTCCATTTTCTCAAAGACCAGACTGATATCAGGGAATCACTGTTGACTCTTCCTTCCACGCTTCCTTCCACGCATTCCACCCCTGATGAGGCTTCCGACGACCAACCTGGACCTTCCAGTCAAGAAGATGTGGAGGAGCCCAGCTTGAGCCAGGTATAGTATTTTTCTACACTTTTTTCGTGGAAAAATTAATGATGTTCACTTAATTTAGGATCAAAAATTGCTTATTTGCTAAACTGTTTTACATATCAATAGACAGTAGTGTTGGAGAAATTTTGGGCAAGAATATATACTGCTGGGCTGAGAATTCTATGGTTTTCAATTTGTTAACAATTAAAACAGTCAATAGCTGAAAATTGTGTGTGTTTGATGAACCAATAACTCAAACTATGTCCCTTTTTCATACACAGGAAGACCTCAGCCAGGAGGTGGCTGTGGAATGCGGGAGCCAGGAGGTGAATGTGGAATGTGGCAGCCAGGAGGAGGCAGGGGTAAGTGGCAGCCAAGAGGTGGGCAGGCCTAGGAGCCTGACTCGATCCCAAGTCCCTCCCCTCTGCCTTCCCTACAAAAGGCCCAGAAAGGGGGGGGTGTGGGGGAGTCAGCGCTCCGGCTGATCAGGGAGGCTTCAGTGGCACTACAAGCCACACCCACATATGAAGAGGCCTTTGCCGCCTTGGCTGCCACAAAGCTGAAAGAGATGGAGGCGGGGCAATGCAGCATGTGCGAGGAGGCAATCCTCAAAATACTAAATAAGGGGGTGTCTGGGGAAATGACCCCAAGGACACATGTTTGCGAGATGGACCATGCTCCTCCTCCTCCTCCTTCTGCCACACCTCCAGCACCACAGCCACAGCCTGGAAGGAAGCGTGTAAGGAAGACCAGAGTGTGATGACCTGGATTTAGTCTGGTCTGAGAGAAGATGGAGCCTCTCGTATGACCACAGCCTGGGGACATAGATGGCATCTGCTACAGTTCCGGATCTATTGGACTTCAGAACCAGATTGAACTCCCTTAAGATACGTACTCCTCAGGCCACCAATTTTTGATTTGAAAAAATTGATGTCTGCCGTGGGGGTCAAAGGCTTTGCAAATTTCCCCAGGTTCTCCATCGCTGCCTCCCTCTTTATTTTGTTGCTAACACCTAATAAAGGTATTTTTGATTTCAATAAATCCTTGCCTATGTGTTTTACTTCAAAAAGGACAGTTTATTTGTGAGTAGGCAGGTACATTTCGAATATAGAAAGTAGAATTAACAAAGGGCACCAACACCAAACAACCTCCTAGAGAATTGATAAAAAATATAATGATAATAATGGTGTTGGGGTAAGTTGACACATACAAAACATACCAAACCAAAAAAAAAAAAAAATGAGCAAAATTACAGAGAAAGGAAATCTGGATTTAAAAATTAACCACTATAAATGTAAAATAAAAAAATAATTGGATTCTTGAGATCTGACAAATACAAAAATTAGACCCAATAAATCAGGAAAAAGAATAAAGATTGAAGTTTGGGAGAAGTCAGTGTGAATATGAGCAGCTAAAAAACGTCATTCTTCTCGCACTGTAAAGAAAAAGAGAATGCGCTGCATTAAACACATTTTAACATTGCAGCATGACGAATGTGCTGTGTCGATTAGGAACGGTAGTTTTACCTGACCGAGCACTTCCATCACAGAATTTATTCTGAGCATGCGTGGCACTTTGTCTGTCGGACTAGGCTACACACGATCGGAATTTGCGTGATCGGACTTTGTTGTCGGACAGAAAAAGTCTGATGGAGCCCACACACGGTCGGAATTTCCGACAACATGGTCCGATAGGACATTTTCTGTCGGAAAATCCGACCGTGTGTACGGGGCATTAGTGTGTTTTTTTTGCCTTTGTGGCTGTGTGTGTGGTGAAGAGACGAGCTTGGGCATGTTATTTGTGTATATATATATATATATATATATATATACAGTTGTGCTCGTAAGTTTACATACCTTGGCAAAATTTATGATTTCTTGGTAATTTTTGAGAGAATATGACTGATCACACAAAAAGATTTCTTTTACTCATGGTTAGTGTTTGGCTGAAGCCATTAATTATCAATCAACTATACTCTTTTTAAATCATAATGGCAACAGATACTACCCAAATTACCCTGATCAAAAGTTTACATACCCTGGTGATTTTGGCCTGATAACATGCACACAACTTGACACAAAGGGGTTTGAATGGTTATTAAAGGTAACTATCCTCACCTGTGATCTCTTTGCTTGTAATTAGTGTGTGTGTATAAAAGGTCAATGAGTCTCTGGACTCCTGACAGACCCTTGCATCTTTCATCCAGTGCTGCACTGATGTTTCTGGATTCTGAGTCATGGGGAAAGCAAAAGAATTGTCAAAGGATCTGTGGGAAAAGGTAGTTGAACTGTATAAAACAGGAAAGGGATATAAAAAGATATCCAAGGAATTGAGAACGCCAATCAGCAGGATTCAAACTTTAATCAAGAAGTGGAAAATGAGGGTTCTGTTGAAACCAAACCACAGTCAGGTAGACCAACTAAAATTTCAGCCACAACTAAAATTGGAAGTTTGGAAGACCAAAATTTAGTTTTTTTTGCCACAATCATAAACACTACATTTGGAGAGGAGTCAACAAGGCCTATGATGAAAGATACACCATTCCTACTGTGAAACACAGAGGTGGATCACTGATGTTTTGTGGGAATGTGTGATCTACAAAGGCACAGGGAATTTGGTCAAAATTGATGGCAAGATGAATGCAGTATGTTATCAAAAAATACTGGAGGAACATTTGCATTCATCAGCCAGGAAGCTGCGCATGGGACGTACTTGGACATTCCAAGATGACAATGATCCAAAACACAAGGCCAAGTCGACCTGTCATTGGCTATAGCAGAATAAAGTGAAGGTTCTGGAGTTGGCCATCTCAGTCTCCTGACCTCAATATCATTGAGCCACTCTGGGGAAATCTAAAACGTGCAGTTCATGCAAAACAGCCCAAGAATTTACAGGAACTGGAGGCTTTTTGCCAAGAGGAATGGGCAGCTTTCCCATCTGAGAAGATAAAGAGCCTCATCCACAATTACCACAAAAGACTTCAAACTGTCGTTAATGTTAGAGGGGGCAATACACTGTAATAAGAACTGGTTCAGGGTCATTTGGGTAGTTTCTGTTGCCATTATGATTTAAAAAGAATAAACACAGTTGATTGATAATAAATGGCTTCAGCCAAACACTAACTATGAGTGATATTCATATTCTCTGAAAAATGGCCAAGAAATCATAAATTCTGTAAGGGTATGTAAACTTATGAGCACAACTGTATCTTTTGTGGCCCCCAATGAATCCCTGATGCCGCTCAGGACTAAAGATGGGCTTGGGCATGTTATTTGGATATACCGTATTTATCAGCGTATAACACGCACCTTCACTTTAAGAGGGAAGTTTCAGGAAAAAAATTACATTTTAAATAAGGAACTGTGAAGAAAAATAAGGGTCAGTGCCCATCAATGCAGCCCAATCAGTGCCCATCTGCTGCCTCACAAGTGCCATGAATGCAGCCTCACCATTGTCATGAATGAAGCCTCAAATACAGCCTCACCATTGTCATGAATGCAGCCTCACCATTGACATGAATGCAGCCTCAAATGCAGCCTCAACATTGCATGAATTCAGAATTACTATTGCATAAATGCAGCCTCACCATTGCATGAATGCAGCCTTACCATTGCATGAATGCAGCCTCACCATTGCATAATTGTAGCCTCACCATTGCATGAATGTAGCCTCGCTATTGACATGAATACAGCCACAAATGCAGCCTCACCATTGCATGAATGCAGCCTCATCATTGACGTGAATGCAGCCTCAAATGCAGCATCACCATTGCATGAATGCAGCCTTACCATCAGTGCAGCCTGATCGATGCCCATCTGCAGCCTCGATGGGGACAGGGAGGGGGGCAGGATGAGCACCAACAGATTACATACAGGCGAATGACCTGTTTTCTCAGCGGCCTCTTTAATACAAAGTCCCGCCTCCTATGATAGACAGAACAGTCGTCTAATGGCAGCCCAGGAGACAGGACTTCCTATTACAGAGGCCACCGTGTAAACAGGAAATTCTCACTGTATGTATTCTGACGGTGCTCGTCCCGCCCCCTCCCTGTCCCCTCCGAGGCACATATATATGCATAAATACGGGTTTATATATTTTGTGGCCCCCCCAGCGCTTGGGGATTTGTTGGGGGCCACAAAAGATATATGTAGCCAAATTACCAGTGGGGCCGTTTGAAACCTGAACACGGGCCGCAATTGGGGATATATTTATGGCATTTTTTTATAATTTTTTTTTTTACTATTAATGGCAGTGATCAGCGATTTTAAGCGGGACTGCGATATTGTGGCGGACAGATCAAACACTTTTGACACTTTTTTGGGACCAGGACATTATTACAGTGATCAGAGCTAAAAATAGCCACTGATCACTGTATAAATGGCATTGGCAGGGAAGAGGTTAACATTAGGAAGCAATCAAGGGGTTAGGTGTTCTCCAGGGAGGTGTTTCTAACCGTGGGGGGGGGGGGGGGAGTGTAATGACAGGGGGTAGAGAGAGATCGCTGTTCCTGATCACTAGGAACAAACAATCTCTCTTTACTCCCTTGTCAGAACAGGGATCTGTTTGTTAACATTGGCAGATCCCCATTCTGGCTCTCTGTGGAGCGATCACGGGTGGCCACGCGCATCGGCTCTGGCGATATTTTGTGGGCGCATGCCTGCAATAGCGTTTAAAGGGACAGCTGTACCGGTACAACGATTCGCGCAGAAGAGCCGACCTGCCTCAGTATAACAGCAGCGGCTGGTCAGCAACCGGTTAAATACTTTCTATTTATTGCGGCATTTGGCAAGCTTCACTCCAAACAGCAAAGTAAAAGTTATACATATCAGTTAGTAAACTGTATTTTAAGTGTTACTAAACCCACAACAGTAAAATCAGTCTGTATATGCAGTAAAGCTTGCTTGTTATACTCACTGTGGAACCTATGGGGTTAATCCTCTGCATTGTGTATAAAGGCTGTGTGATCCTGTCTCTGCTCTTATTTTCTGATAATACAGAGCTCAGGGACAAGCTGCACATGCTCAGATTGGTTTATATTGCTAGAGAGTTTTTCTTTTTTTTTTTGGGAAGGTACATGTGATCAGCACAGGGCCAATCAGCACTATCCAGACAGAGTTCCAGGAATAATGAAAACTCCTCCTACAAGGTTTACTAGGAACTGATACTGAAGTCACAAGGCTGCTATACACTGCCGATGAGAAAAGGTATTTAGCAGTTTATATTTATTAAAATAATTGGATTTCCATGTTCTGTGTGTAGCAAGGTCTCTGGCCCTGTCCAATCTAATGAGAACTTTCCAGACAAAAGATAGCTGACATCCTTCTGTATGTGGTGGGTTGTGAGGCATGGTGGGTGCAAGACAAAGTTATTGGGTGCCAGACACTTCTTGGATGTAAAAGAGTTTTTTATTCCTCGTAACAGTCCTTTTTGTATTTTTGGGGGAAAGTGGATTAGGGCCAGGACACCCTTAGGTAGTTGCAAATTAAATTGGCAGACTCTGAGACTTCAATAAGAGAACAGCCGTGCAGGGAAAGGCCCCAGCAAGAAGACACATCTGCACTTGCAGGATTGCTGTCTCCTATGGTAACAGTCTTTAACAATTTCTAACTCAAACGTAACAGTCCTTTCAGCTTCACTACAACTGCCTCTTGTAGTTCTTCAACACTGAGCTCCCGGTCTCTCACTAGATCCTCTGATTCACTGACTCTGAATCCCTTGAGCTCCTCCAAGGTTTGTGGTGGTATCCACTCAAGCATCACCCACACTTCCCTGCTGGGTCCCTAGTTCGGAACTCCAGATACTTCTCAAACTTTACCCCTGCTAACCGGCGAGGTCCCTGACTTGACTCACAAGGCTGCTCTGCAAGCGTCTTCTCCGTGGGTCGGGTCCCTGACTTGATCACCGCCTGAAGTTTCCTGATTCTCCACGTGCCCTATCGGTGAGAGTGTGGTTCCGGTACTTGCTTCAGTTACTCACTGTGGTCCATGGTAAAGGTGGTTGGTCCCTTTGTGGTCCGAAGCTGCATCTGTCCCGCCACCTCTGCACAGAGAACAGAGCATTTGAACATCGTCGATGGCTCGGTTCTCACAGATCCCAGAGCAGAGAGCTACTGACTGTCAACCAGCAGATCTCCTCTCTGCTCCTCCACACTCATTGGAGCGCTGAGCTAGGGAGGGGTGGGGAGCCGCCGTCTCAGGCTCTCAGCAACTAGCTGAGAGGCTGAGACAGGCATCAGTCCAGGCACCTGGCGGATGCAGACTTTATTGTCGTGATGATGCTGTGCCTGGACTGATTCCAGTGACGTCAGAGACCATGAAATCAGACCGAGACAGAAGTACAGTTAAATCACACTTGTTTAATAATAAAAATAAATAGAACAGACGTAGTCAAAACATAGCCAGAGTTCAGGAACCAGAACGGATAGTCAGACAAGCCAAACGTCAGGGAGCCAGAGGTGAGCGTAGTAAAACAGTAAGCAGGCTCTGGATCCAGAAGGGATGTCAGCCTAGCCTAGCCAAGTCTTTTAAATGCAGGAATGCAGGAGAGCGTCTCTGTGATGTTGACTAAGGCGAAGGCAGAGAGCCTCTGGGCTGGACGGCTTAAATAGGCAGGACTGACGAGCAGGATTTCATCAACAGCTGGGTACCTGTGGAGATATAGGAGCTGGCAATTAGCCAACAGCTGAGCAGGCAGCTCAAAGAAGGAAGGGATGAGCCCAGCCCTGAGGCTCCTTTCACACGGGACGGATCCGTAATGATCCGCCCCGTGAAGATCCGCTGCTCAGCGGGGATCGCTCTCCGATCTCTTCTGTGGGGGATCGGATGAACACGGACCGTCTGTCTGTGTTCATCCGATCCGCTCTACAGACAGGATGGAAAAATAGGGTTTTCCTCCGTCTGCAGAATCGGACAATAGCGGAGGCGGACGATAGCGGGTGTCAGCGGATGCTCATCCGCTGACACCCGCTGTCCCATAGGGATGCATGTATGTCCGTTTTTCATCCAAAAACGGATGGATGAAAAACGGACATACGGTCCGCATGTGTGAAAGGGGCCTGACAGTCAGCAGAGAGTGGACTTCAGACCGCTCTCTGCTGTAAACGGGTCACAGAAGTGCAAAACTAATTGCACTCCTGTGAGCCGTAGGAGAAGCCAAGCCAAACGAGCTCAGGCTGGACTTCTCCTTTATTGTATGTGAGGGGTGAGTGTATAGAAGTGGCACATCCCCCACCTCTGCTGCACCTATCCAATTTGTGTATACTGTGTGCCTATCACATTGGGGCTGCACTCTTTTTCTGTCTAGTTTCTTCCTGAGTGTATCCCCCCCTCCTCCCCCCCCCCTCCCCTCCTCAGAAGTGGCACATAAATGACCTCCCCTGCCCTGACCCCCACCCCCCCCCACCCCCCCTCCTCCCATACCCCTCGTATCGGACTCCCTATCACATCTCCTCCCACTCCTCCTCCTCTGACACCTGTCTACCGTTACAACCCCCACTCCCCCTTCCCTGTCTTCCTGGACCTCCCCCCCTCACCCTCCACACTGCCCCCCCCATTTCCCTGCCCTCCCCTCCCCCACCTTTCCCCCCTCTGAAAACCCCCCTCTGGTGGGGGGCTCCCTCCCTCCTCCTGCCCCCCCTCCCCTCCCTCTCATCATCCACTTATCTGCAAGTAGTTACTTCTTGCTGATTGGAACTCCTTCCTTTTTATTATTTTTTTACTTGTTTGTAGTGCTAGTAGTGACCTGTTTTCTATTGAAGTTGAATATGCCGATCACCCTCCCCCCCCCCCTCATCTGAACAAAGCTCATGACAAAATATGCTCATGACAAAAGATTTCCCTATAATCTTTCCCCTCTGAAAACATCCACTTATCTGCAAGTAGCATACTTCTTGCTGATTGGAACTCCTTCCTTTTTATTATTTTTACTTGTTTGTAGTGCTAGTAGTGACCTGTTTTCTATTGAAGTTGAATATGCCGATCACCGAACAAAGCTCATGACAAAATATGCTTACCAATAGAAGATCAAACAGTTCAGAAGACCTTCAGGGCAGACCTTTTTTCTTGGGGCAACTTCTTCTTCTGAACCGTTCGATCTTCTATTGGTAAGCATTTTTTGTCATGAGCTTTGTTCGGTGATCGGCATATTGTGTACAGTCCAATTTAAATATTCTAATATTGTATTATGTATGGAATATGCTTGCTGTGTCTCCTTCTGTGGCAAATTAATGAAGTGGACTCAACACATATCCAGTCTTTTTTGTATATTTGTATATCTATTATACGACTTTGTTTGTCTTTATTCCTAGTGACTACTACATATAAATCTCTGGTGAAATATATACTCCTGAAGAAGCGGTTATCCCGCGAAACATGTTGAGTTTGAACCAGCCCTGATCGTCGTTTCGCCTTTCCTCCCCATGTGGAGGAATGAATACACGTCCCATTGTCTAGCTCCTATATAGAGATCTATTTATGTAGTATATGTATTGTCTATACCTCGCTTTGAGGTCTTTTTAACTATTTTAGTTTTTTGTATTTTTCGAAATAAATTGTTATATTCTTTATAAAGAGTCTATGTAAGTCCTTACCTTACCATGAAAGTCCACAGTTGCCTCAATTTATTTGCCATTTTAGTCTTTTCATTGTTAAATATTTAGTCAGGTTAAAAAAAAAGACACAAGTCCATCTAGTTCAACCAAAAAAAAACAATCCCATATACACAACAATCCTTCACCCACAGTTTTTTTTCAAAACTCTTTATTCCAAATTTTTCATTACATAATAATTTACATTATACATTTTTATATACTTTTCCATTTCTTTATATAATACAAATTATAATTACATTTACTCTTCCTTTCATTCCTTCCTCTCTCACCCTCTGTGGTCACTTAATACTATGTTTTCAGATATTCCTCTATCCACTGTTAACCATGTTCTATTCCATTTTGCCCATATTTTTTCATACCTTCGCCCATTTCCCCTTTGTTCATACATTATTTTTTCATAGGGTAGGACCTGGTTTACTGCTCTCACCCATTGGGTTACTGTCGGGGGATATGGCTGAATCCATTTTTCTATTATTTGTTTTCTTGCCAGGAACAGTACCTCCCTTAAGAAGGTATTATTATCTCTATTATCTCTCTCTTCCCTCAATATCCCCAACAAACATATTTCCATCGTAGCTATAAAAGGTTTATTCAGGACTTTTCCTATTTTCCTAGCTACTTGTTGCCAATATTTTCCTATTTTACCACAATACCACATTACATGAAGGAAGTCTGCTCCCCCCTGCCCACATCTAGTACATCTTGGTTCAGTCATCCTCCCCATTTTGTACAATCTATTTGGAGCCAAGTATGTCTGATGTATTATATTCATCTGTATTATCCTGTTATTCATTGCAGGGGATACCTTCCAATGGGAGTTGCAGGCTTCATCCCATTCATGATCGCTCATGTCTGGGATAGCCTCCTGCCACTTATCCCTTATTTTCAGTGGTTCGCCTTCTATTTTCTTCTGTAACAGGTGTGTGTAAATCTTTGCTATCAATCCCTTAGGTCCCTGTGATTTCAGGATACCTATAAGGGGGTATTTAGATATCTTTAATTCCTCTCTTCTAAACTGTGTCTGTAGCACCTGCCTCAGTTGAAGGTATCTGTAGAACTGTTTACTCAATAAATTATATTGTTTACATAGGTGTTCATAGGTTAGTATCACATTCTTGTCATATAGCTGACCAAAAGTTGTTATCTTATTCTGCTTCCAAAATTTACTGTCCTCAAAAGCTTCCAGTTGTTCAAATTTTGGGTTGTTCCACAGCGCAGTTTCTGTTGGGATTCCAACAAATCCCGTCAGTTTCTTAGCCTCTCTCCATACTGTCCTTGCCACTTTCAAAAGGGGAATTTTTACTCCCACTCTCCTCAAGTCTTTTAATTCTAATCCCGTCATTAAATCCTCTATTTGCATTTTGCTAAGGAGATATTCCTCTATCCTTGTTATTTTTTCCTGTCCTACCCATGATCTTAGGTGTTTCAATTGCCCTGCCAAATAATATAAATATAAGTCCGGGAGGGCCAGTCCAGCTTCTGTCTTTGGTCTTTGTAATTTATTAAATTTTAATTTACATCTTCCATATGCCCAGATGAACCGAGTCATCTGCGAGTTTAATTTTTTAAATATCTGTTTTGGTATTTTTACTGGGGAGTGTGCAAATACATATAGACACTTGGGTAGTATAATAGATTTTATCAGGTGAATTCTGCCTGCCATTGATATTGGTAGCTTTATCCATATTTCCAATTTTTTCTTCACATGTTCTACTAGTGGGAGTATATTAGCTTCCATCTCATCTTCGTGTTTCAACGTAATATTTACTCCTAAGTATTTAAATACTTCAACTATTTTTAGTGGGGTCTGAGCTCTTCTTGTATTACCTGTTCCCAGGGGCATCAGTGCGGATTTTTGCCAGTTTATTTTTAACCCTGAGAACCTCCCGTATATTTCTATTATTCTCATTGCTTCCGTCAGAGATGCTTGCGCATCTCCCATATATAATATAATATCGTCCGCATATAAGCCTATGTGTTCAATTTTTTCTCCTACTCTAATCCCTTTATATTTATCTGATTGTCTGAATCTGTTTGCCAATGCCTCAATTGCCAGAGCAAACAACTGCGGTGACATTGGGCAGCCCTGTCTTGTTCCTCTGTATAGTTTTATTGTAGGAGATAATATACCGTTTATTAGCAAATTGGAGCATGGTTGTTTATAGATTATTCTCACCCATTTCCTAAATTTTTCCCCAAATCCATTCCTTTCCAGGACTGTCTGCAGAAATTCCCATTCTATAGAATCAAATGCCTTGGCTGTATCCAATGATGCCAAGGCACTTGTTTCCGGAATAAACTCTCTCATTTGTGTCATATATTGCGTCCTTCTAATATTAATTGATGTAGATTTCCCTGGCATGAATCCAGTTTGGTCCTCCGCTATTATAGACAAAATTACCTGATTGAGCCTTTTGGCAAGCACTTTTGCCAATACTTTATAATCTATATTTAATAATGATATTGGCCTATACGACCCACACTCAGTTCTGTCTTTGTCTGGTTTTGGTATCAGTATGACTGTGGCGTCATACATGGAAGCAGACATTTCTCCCCTTTGGAACACCTCTCCATACATTTTGGTCATGACTGGTACCATAATTTCTGCATATCGCTGGTACATTTCCAGTGGTATGCCATCTGGTCCTGGGGACTTACCCTTTCCCAGAGAGAAGATAGCTTCTCGTACTTCCTCTTCCTCTATATCCCTCTCTAACTCCTCTTTTTGTTCCTCTGTTAATTTAAGGAAGTTCAGATCCTTCAGATATTCCTCTATATCTTCTCGAGTACAGGTCAGTGTTGATGTATACATGTCAATATAGTATTTTTGGAATGTCTCAAGTATCTCATCTAATGTGTTTACCACCTCTCTTTTTTCATTTTTCACCTCTAATATTGCTAGTGATGGTGTTTGTCTTTTTATCATAAAGTTCAGCATCTTATTATATTGTTGTCCTTGTTCAAAGTTTTTTTGTGCATATTGGAGTTTCTTACGCTTAGCATTAATTATTAGTTGGTTCTTATATTGCCGTGATGAGGCTGCCCATCTTATTTGGTTTATGTTTGAGGGGTCCTCTATGAACCTATTTTCTGCCTGTGTGCATAATTGTTCCATTTCCTCCTCTTCCTGCCTATTAGTACGTTTAATGTATGATATTGTTGATCTTGTTATCCCCCTCAAGTATGCCTTAAATGTATCCCAGAGTACTCCATCTATTTTCCTATTGCCATGTGCTTCTAGGAACATTCCTATCTGCTCTGGAATTCTATCATTTAATCCTATCTGGGTTAACCATTGAGCCTGTATCCTATACCCCGGTCTTATTCTTTTTGGGCCTACTTTTAGCTCAAAGGTTAATCCAGAGTGGTCAGACACCCCTCTTGTCATGTACGCCACAGACCGAACCATTGGCAGGATCTTTTCGTTCCCCATTACCATATCTATTCTAGACATGCGCCCTCTCCCAGGTGCATGCCATGAGTAAGCCCGAGTCCCAGGGTTTCTGATCCTCCACAAGTCAGCCCATCCTACTTCATTCATAAATTTCTCCAACACCTTCGGCCCTTCCCCTCCTTTATGATTATTTCTTCCGAACCTATCTAGTTTTGGGTCTAAACACATATTGAAATCTCCCATACATATGACATATGCCTCTGGATATTCTGACATAAATATCACTGCCTCTTTCAGTACTCGCATTGTAGCTGGGGGGGGGGTTATAAATCCCCATGATTACAACAGGCAGTGCTTGCACCAGCGCAAAGACAAAGACATATCTTCCATCAGGATCTCTTTTTTCTCTAATGCACTCCCATGTTACCCCTCGATGGATCAAGAGAGAAACCCCTCTTGAATATGTAGTATGACATGAGTGGCTTGACCATTGTATCCAAGATTTTTCTAGATACTTCAATCTTTCTTTAGTCATATGTGTTTCTTGGATACAAATGATCTTTGCCTGCACCTTGTTAATTTCTGAAAAAACCTGTGTTCATTTTAATTGCGTTCCCATACCTCTCACATTCCATGACAAAAATGTGTGCTGATTACTCATATTTGATGTATTTTATTTTAGCCATTGTTCCCCCGAAAAATAAAAGAAGAGGAAAAATAAATCCTATGTCCCTTTTTCCTTTCCGTGACCATTCTCTTTTCTACCTCACTCCTCTCATTCATCCTTTCCATTTCATTCATCCTTAACATTTTTAGGGCATTACCAACATATTGCATTTTTGCTCTTATATAGGTAATTTATTTCAATTTCAGCCTGTCTGCTCCTGCCCTTTTTCCGCTTAATCGGGGATATAAAGGGCGAGGGGGGGCCGTCTAGGTGGGGGGAGGAGAATGCGTCCCCTCCTGTCACCCTCTCCCTCCTTTAAAAAAGGAAAAAAAAAAAAAAAACACTGCACAAAAAAAAAAAAAAAATATATGTTTTCCTTGCTCTCTCCCCCCCTCCCACACCTCCCTCCCTCCCCCCTCCCCTCCTCCTTCCCTCCTTGTGCGCATTCACTCCCCATCCCTCCCCCTTTCCCCATTTGTTTGTATTTATAGTGTTTATAATGTGTCTCTTTACCTTAGCCTTCCCTTATTATTGTATATAAAAAAAATAAAAAAAAAATAAAAAGGGGGGTCAAGAGAGATTTCCTCTCACTCTTCCCTCTCTTCCCCTTGTGGCATGTGCTTTATTTCAATGTGTTTCTCTGTGATTTTAGCTCCATTTCCCTATTTCCCTATTTATACACACCCCATCACCCTCCTCCCTATCCCTCCCGCTCCCCTATATAAAAAAAAAAAAAAAAAAAAAACCCACAAATAAACATTTTATATTTTACCTTTTCCCATTTTTCCCCACAAAAAAAAAAAAAAAAAAAAAAGGAAAATAAGAGAAGGGAAGGGGGAGAGAAAGAAAAGACAGAAAGGGCAAAGGGCAAATAGAAAAAAAAAAAAAAAACCCAAAACACACCAAGAAAGAAAGAAAAAAAACAAACTTATAAACTATTAAAACTTCTTCCTTTAACCCCAAGAGAAGGAAAAAAAAAAAAAAAAAAAAAAAAAGGGGGACATAAAAAAAAACAGATATAAAGTAGGGAGAGTGTCCCTCTCATCCCCCCTCCCCCGCCCCCCCCCCCAAAGTTCCAATCTTCTTGGTGTCTCTTATGCTTTCAGGACTTCTCTGTTTCTCCTATTGAGGCATAGGCCTAGTTGTTTCCAGCCAGTCTTTAGCTTGTTCAGGTGTACTGAAGAACAAAGTCTTTCCCCCTTCCTCCACTCTCAATCGGGCTGGGTATGCCATAGAGTATTCAATTCCTGCCTCTCTCATTTTTCGTATTATTTCATAAAATGTTGCCCGTTGTTTTTGCAGCTCCAGAGAGAAGTCTGGAAATATTGATATTTTGCTGTTTTCATAGCGAATCTCCCCTTTCTGTCTTGCTTTTCGCAGAATTGTGTCTCTATCTCTGCAATTTAATAGTCGTGCCAACAGGGGTCTAGGGGGGAACCCTGGTTTAGGTGTTGCTGCCGGGACCCTATGCGCTCTCTCCACTGCATATGCTGCTGATACTTCCATATCTGGGAACACATTTTTCAGCCATTTTTCTATAAAGTCACCGGGATTAAACCCTTCTGCCTTCTCTGGTAAACCAACTATTCTTAAATTATTGCGGCGCATACGGTTCTCAAAATCATCAGATTTTTGATGCCACAGGGTAATCTGTTTTTCAATCGTGACTATCTTTTTAGACATAGGGGTAACAATATCTTCCAATAAAGCAGTCCTATTTTCCACTTCCGTCATTCTCTCTCTTATACTCTGCATATCATGCCTGATCAGTCCTATATCATTTATAATCTCATCCATTTTACCTGTTAGTGCTGTATTACTCGAGTGGATGGCCTCCATTATCTGGGAGTTCATCTGTTCCAGGGTCAATTTGGAATATTTCTCCTGTTTCTCTGCTGCTTTCCCGGACTGCGGCTGGGGCGTATTAAGCTTCTGGATTTCCAGCGCTGATGGTCCACCACTCCGTGTCTGTGGGGGGCTACGACCGCCGTCTTGCTTATCTATTCGAGCAAATTCTTTAAGACGGTCGGCCGCCGACTGCTTACTATTGCTCATCGCACCAAGCGATCGTTTTCACGTGTTTCACGAAATGAAGGTCTCGATAGCAGAGGCCGATCAAGGTTCCGTAGGAGACTCGGGCACCACCAAGCGTTCGTTTTCGCGGACTTAGGGTCTCGGTAACAGGGTCTATTCAGGATACTTGTCGGAGACTCAGGCTGATCTCAAACCTTCCGCAGCTCACATCCGAACGCCGCGTCCGACCGTCACATCCGGTCGCGTCGGCGGAAGCGGAAGTCAGGCCCCTTCACCCACAGTTGATCCAGAGGAAGGCGAAAAAACCCCAGCAAAGCTTGCTCCAATTTGCTACAGCAGGGGAAAAAATTCCTTCCTGATCCTCTGAGAGGCAATCGGATTTTCCCTGGATCAACTTTACCTATAAATGTCAGTGCCCAGTTATATTATGTACATTTAGGAAAGAATCCAGTCCTTTTTTAAAGCAATCTACTGAGCTTGCCAGAACTACCTCTGGAGGGAGTCTATTCCACATTTTCACAGCTCTTACTGTGAAGAAACCTTTCCATATTTGAAGATGAAATCTTTTTTCCTCTAGACGTAAAGCCTGCCCCCTTGTCTTCTGTGATGACCTTAAAGTGAATAACTCAACACCAAGTTCAATATATGGACCACTTATGTATTTGTACATGTTGATCATAACCCCCTTAATCTCCTCTTCTCAAGAGGGAATAGATTTAGTTCCTCTAATCTATCCTCATAGCTGAGCTTCTCCATGTAAAGAGACAATTTTGGAAGAATTATTATTATACAGGATTTATATAGCGCCAACAGTTTGTGCAGCACTCTACAATATAAAGGAAGACAGTACAGTTCGATAAAGAAGGATTAGGAGGGCCCTGCTTTTGGCACTTACAATCTAAAAGGGTAATAGCTGTGGCGGAAGAGCTGATGGTGGTGGTCAACATAAAGTTTTTAGGTGGAGCCATAGTAGATTTCTCTAAATAAATGATTTTTTAGGGATCGCCTAAAGGCAGACAGGGTAGGAGATAACAGTAGAAAAAATGATCCGCACTCCAGTTGTTGCTCTTAAAATTTCTTCATTTTATTGAATAGCGACAGTGAACAAATGCAGATTAAGTCAGTTGATGCATTTCAGCCTATAAGGCCTTAGTCATAACCACATTACAGACATAAAACTTTGAAATAAATAGTAGCTCTAAAGATCACAGGCTCCACTCATTGATTCTCTTAAATGGGTGCAGGCAATTATCCAAAAAAGGAATCAGCTGCAATACATATAAGGTGATCCATGTGTATGCCACTCATTTTCACACAACTTGCAGCGACAATATGCACATGTATGTACACACACGCATGTACACACACATGCATAAATTTATACACGTATAGATATATGCACAAAGGAGCACACCATAAAATTCAAAACACATTAAATAAAAAAAAGATGAAAATAATAATTCAGGCATGTGAAAAAAAAAAACAGAAGAGAGAAAGGAAAAGAGAGAGAGGTGGCTCTGAGGAGAGGCATTCTTAATGTAAGTGCAAGTCCAAATCCCACCTCAGGTTTAACCCCTGAGGCGATCTAGTTTTTAATCTAAAAATCCACCATGCTTCTCTCCCCAGTAGCCTTCTCTCCCTGTCACCTCCTCTGGGCGAGTGAGACAACCGTTCTATTCCTCTGAAGCGGAATGAGGAAAGATCGCCCTGATGACATTCTCTAAAGTGACGTGTTGCATTCAAAATATTTCTAGCGTTTGGGTTCTTTGTGTAACAGTAATGTTCCCCTATCCGGGCTCTCAAAGGACGTGTGGTACAACCTACATATTGGAGGCTGCATAAAATACAGGTGATCAGGTAGATCACATAGTTTGTGCTACAGTTGATGTATTGCTGTATAATGAACTCTTCATCTGTGGCTGTGGCAACAAACGTTTTACCCAAAAGACACAAATTGTTTAGATTAGAAAAGACTAGGTGATAGTGCAGTCCCTAATGTGGGCGCACGTCGGCTAGAAAAATGGCAACCTGCTTGCAAAATCCCATTTAAATCTTTATCTGTATACAATATTGGCAGATTCTTTTTTATTATTCTGACTATTTGATAATATTCTTGGGAAAATGTAGTTACAAATGTAATAGGTTTGCCCGTTCTTCTATTTCTAGAGTTGTAAGGTTTATAAGATTTATTCTTATTCTTATACTCTCTCTTGGTTTTAGGTTTATCTGACAGTAATTCCTCTCTGTCCATTATCAAAACCCTTTCCAGTCCTTGGTGTAGGAGATAACAGGCCTGTAGAAGGAGCCGAATGCTCTGAGCGCGTAGCCTGCCTTGTTTCCCCTCTTGTCTGGTACCTTCTTTCCTTCCGGTGACGTCACTTCCGCCATGCGTTCCACGCTGGTCAGTGTGGCTTCCCGGGGCTCCTCCAGGCTCCCGATCCAGCCATCTCCATGCACAGCAGCCAGAACAGATTACATCGGCCCTGCAGGATGGGATTAGGAGGATTTACATCCACACTAGGGATGAGCCCACACAGCCATTAATGTCTAAACCGCTGGCAACAAAAATGAGGACACCCCTAAGTGAAAATGTCCAAATTGTGCCCAATTAACCATTTTCCCTCCCCGTGTCATGTGAATTGTTAGTGTTACAAGGTCTCAGGTGTGAATGGGGAGCAGGTGTGTTAAATTTGGTGCTATTGCTCCCACTCGCTCATACTGGTCACTGGAAGTTCAACATGGCACCTCATGGCAAAGAACTCTACATAAAGATGGCCTAGGCTATAAGAAGATTGCTAAGACCCTGAAACCGAGATGCAGCATAGTGGCCAAGACCATACAAGGTTGAACCGGACAGGTTCCACTCAGAACAGGCCTCACCATGGTCGACCAAAGAAGTTGAGTGCACATGCTCAGCGTCATATACAGAGGTTGTCTTTGGAAATAGACGTATGAGTGCTGCCAGCATTGCTGCATTCACCAAAAAAAGTGTCAAAAAAGTAAAAATGACAGGAGACAGTTTTGGACAATTCCTTTATTTAAAAAAAAAAAAAGTGTCCCGCGATGGCCATCCATCTTCAATCATGGTGACAAAGCAAAAAAGGAGGCAGATATTTTGTGTGAATTCTCCGAAAAAACACCAGTACCTTCCGGTACAGATAGGATTTTTCAGGCGAACAAGAAAAAGTATATATATACTTCTATATATATATAAATATATATTTATTTTCGGAGAATTCACACAAAATATCTATTTTGGGATGTTGGCAACACTTCATGGGAACTATATGTCCCCTAAAATGGTTCAGCAATTTCTGTACTAAAAAAGGAGGCAGAGTTTTTGATAATTTTTTTTCTGGGACCTCCGGCGCTGTGGATTGAAGATGATAGACATCGTGGGACACTTTTTTTTATTAAAGGAATTGTTCAAAACAGTCTCCTGTCATTTTTACTTTATTGAAACTTTTTTTTTACAATTCACATAGGAAGGGGGTTGGGATCTGGGGGTCCCCTTGTTAAAGGGGACTTCCAGAATCTGATAAGCCCCCCGCAACCACCGGAAAGGGTTGTGGGGATGAGGCCCCAAAGCACCCTCCCCATGTTGAGGGCATGTGGCCTGGTACAACCTGTCTGGTACAACCCGGTTGCATGCTCAGATAAGGGTCTGGTATGGATTTTGGGGGGGAAATCCCATGGCTTTTTTTTGTATTTTGGCGTGGGGTTCCCCTTAATATCCATACTAGACTTGAAGGGCCTGGTAATGGACCCACACTGTTTTTTTTCAATGATTTTTATGTATATTGCCGGGATCCGGCAATACATTACAGCCGCGAGTAATTTTAAATGACATTTTTTCCTTTAGAAATGTAATTTTGCTGCGGGACTGTTATGAGCATGGGAAAAATGTGCTACAGGCAGACTAAGGGGACCCCCCAGGCACGATATTTAAAGGAATAATTCATTTATTTTTTCTCAATTTAAGCATTATTAAAATCACTGCTCCTGAAAAAACTGCAGCTTTTAAAACTTTTTTTTGCATTGATACATGTCCCCTGGGGCAGTACCCAGATCCCCATACACTTTTTATTGCAATAACTTGCATATAAGCCTTTAAAATGAGCACTTTTGATTTTTCACGTTCGTGTCCCATAGACTTTAACCGTGTTCGCATGTTCACACAAATTTTTTGTCTGTTCGCATGTTCTGGTGCAAACCGAACAGGGGGTGTTTGGCTCATCGCTAAGCCACACTTTAGCCCCATACACACGCTCGGATTATCCGAGGACCAGGTCCGTCGGATCATGTCCGTCGTACTTTGTCCGATGTTGGTTTTGCGTACACACGGTCGGACAAAGTTGTCGGAAAATCCGATCATTCTGAACGTGGTGACGTTTGTTGCCTACGACGGGACTACGTAGAGGCTAGTAGCCAATAGCTTTGGTCTTGTAATGTGATCTGAGCATGCGTAGCACTTTGTTCGTCGGACAACTGTACACACGATCGGATTTGGTGTGATCGGACCGTGTTGTCGGAAAATCTATCCAGCAGGAGATAGGACTTTGTCCGTCGGACAATCCGACGTACACTGTCTGATGGTGCATACACACGGTCTGATTTTTCAACAACATTGTCCGATCGGACAGAATCCATGCGAAAATCCGACCGTGTGTATGGGGCTTTAGTGTGTCCAGACATATGACAAAAGTGTGGGATAAATTTGAAATCTTACAACCCCTTCTAGCACTAGCCCTCTCCCCTCCCAAAGTGCGCCCCAGCATATATCCAACCCCCCCTGCTAGCACTAGCCCTCTCCCTCCCAAAGCACTCCCCAGAACGTATCCAACCCCCCCCGCTAGCACTAGCCCTCTCCCCTCCCAAAGAGCCCCGAACACATATTTGACCCCACCTTGCCAGCTCTAGCTCTCTTCCCTCTCAACATGTCCCCCCAGCACATATCTGACCCCCTATGCAAGCACTAGCCTCCTCCCAAAGTGCCCCCAGCACATATCCAACCCCCCCCCCCAATGCTGGCACTAGCCCTGTCCCTTCCCAAAGAGCCCTCAGCACAAATCCAACCCTCCCTGCTAGCACTAGCTCTCTCCCTTTCCAAAGCACCCCCAGCACATATCCAACCCCCCCCACCCCTAGCACTGGCATTCTCCCCTCCCAAAGCGCCCCCAACACATATCTGACTCTACATTGCTTGCTCTGTCCCCTCTCATAGCGTCTCAGCAGCACATATTCAACCCCTCCACAAGCACTAGCTCCCTCCCCTCCTGAAGCGTCTCCCAGCACATATATGACCCCCCTGCTAGCACTAGCCCTCCCAAAGTGCCCCAGAGCACATATCTGACCCCCCCTGCTAGCACTAGCCCTCTCCCCTTACTAAGTGCCCGCATAACATATCTGACCCCCCCCCCCCCCAGCACTAGCCCTCTCCCCTCCCAAAGCACCACACAGCACATATTTGACCCCCCTAGCACTAGCCCTCTCCCCTCCCAAAGCATATCTGACCTCTCTCCCCCCTGCTAGCACAATTACTCTGATCTTCAAAAGCACCCCCAAGCACATATCTTCTTACCCCCCTCCCCCAAAACAAAGAGATGCCGACTGCCACAGAGGGGATGATCATGGCATCTGGGACTTCGGGACCCCCAAGAGATGCAGGGCATTTGCCCTGGATGCCCACACTAGCGCCCTCCTGCTAGGCAAGTTAGTGGAGCCAAGTGCCAGAACTTGTTCCAGCACTGGGCTCCAAGATTCATGGGACGCTGATATTTTGTTCAAATCTCAGGAAAGGCCTAATAAAATCAGGACAGTTGGGAGGTATGGATTTGTATTAGAAGGAGAGAGAGGATTTGTGTTTGGGGGGGAGTTTATACTGGGAGGGCGGATCTAGGTGGGAGGATTTGTGATGGAACTGGGGAGAGGACTTGTGTAGGAGGGGCTTGGAGGAAAGAGTATTTGTGTTGGAGACGAGGGGAGATGTGAATTGTTCCAGGATGGGTAGCATGTTGTGCTGCAAAGGAGGATTTGGGGGAGAGAATTTGTCCTGGGAGGATGATCTATGCTTGGGGGGGCGTTGGGGTGGGGCATTTGTGCTGGGAGGGGATTTTTAGGGTGGAAGAAGATGGAATTTCTTTTTTTTGGGGGGTGGGAATAGGGGAAAGATTTATACTACAAGAGATTTTTTGGGGGGGGGGGGGGGTTGGGTGTTGTACTTATATAGGGGGCTGTGCGGGAGGGAGGATTTGGTGATGGAAGATGATTTATTCTGAGAGGGGTATTGGGGGAAGGAGGATTTGTGCTGGCTGGTGAAGAGGATTTGTATTAGGCGGGGGAATTGAGGGGGCAGGGATAAGTGCTACGATGGGGAAGAAGAGGGGCTAGGACTAGGGATTTTAGGCATGGTGGAGGAGTACTTGTGCTAAGGAAGGGGGAAGAGGATTTGTTTTGGGGGGGTGTTGTTCTGGGAGGTGGAGAAATTTTTTTTGCTGGTGGGTGGAGGGTGAGCATAAAGTTTAGTGCTGGATTTTTTTTTTCATGGAAGAGAGTTGGGATTTTTGATGAAAGGGTAAAGTGGGGGAGAGTATTGCTTGGGGGGGGGGGGGTTGCACTCCTCTTACCCCCACACTGTGTGTTACACACCCCTGACTTCTGTTTTTTTGTTTTCCTATTGTACTCATGACTCCTACTATGCATTACACACCGTCACCTGCATTTTGCACAATAAATATTCTTGAGCCCTGTATTCCGTGCTCACAATTCGGCCATACCCAATGTTCGCCATGGCGCACTACGGGCGCTGCATTACTGTTCTCCTTAAGGCAACCAAAAGTGTCCCAGTTTGTCTTTTACAAACTTATAGCATATACTCCAAAAAAAAAGAAAAAGCTAAAGTGTTCGGGTTTGGCTTGAAGAAAAGGTGGCAACCCTAAGGTTAAGGCACCAAGATTTAGCAAGATAGCAAGATTTCATGCCTTACGAAGGAGTCCTGCGCATCTCCAAAATGTTGCACTATGTCCTCTGTGATGTGATCATTCTTCAATAAATATTTTTATGCTATTCGGCGATCCGTGATATGCTGCCGAATATGTGCATTTGATCTGTGGTGTCTCCAGTTCCAGCTGGTTGTTGCTTCAGGGCCCTCTACTCCTAGCCTCATTCAAGGAAAGTGTGCAATGGGAATATTGGCATTAACTGTGGCCTTTGTCACACTAGCAATTCTGTGGCTGGTGAAAAATCTAACAGAATCAGAAAACTTTTGGAATAACCTAGATCCCTTATTTAGGCTTTATCTAAGAGATTTATATTACCTAAAATCTTGCGTCTTTTATAATTTAAGTTAGTCAATGAAGGGTATCACCTAAACATCCCTAATTTGTTGCAACAATAGCACCAGATTGTCATAGAAAAAAAACTACTTGAATTTGTCACACTGTCTGTATTAACATTAAAAATGACGCCGGGTTTCATGATTTCCATGCTTCTGACTACATCCACATTGCCACAAATGCTTTGCCCCCACTGTAATAGGCCATGATTTACTGTATGTCCCACCTCAGCCTCTCATTCTTTCTAACATGTTTTTTTTAGTCCTCGGCACCCAGGGCTGTCAGCTTCCACATCCCATCGGCAGAGTCTGCATCATATGGTGGGAGATTATTTAGGGGCAAAAACAGACATGGAAAGACAAGGAACCCTTGAAGTAACGGTCCATTCTCAGGGAACCAATGCTAGTAATTACTATATATTCAACTCAGGGAACATTGGCATGAATAAAAAAAGAGTGTGGCATACGTAAAGGCATAGTTCACCTTTACCAAAAAACTGCCTATGATAATGGGTGCCTGGAGATAAAAAAACAAACTGTCCAGCTTTGACCAAAGTTGAATAATGCTCTTGCTATAGGTGTAGGCAATTTACATGAAGCCTGCCTAGAAAACTCCCAGGATATTGCTAAGAGAAGCCCAGTTCTTACTTTTGTAACAGTACTGTATGCAATTGTCCTAAGCCTATAGCAAGGGCATTATTCAATTTTGGTCATAGCTACACAATTTGTTTTTATCTACAGATGTCCCTTATCTGCATAGGCAGTTTTTTGGTATAGATTAACTTTATGCCTTTAAACTAACTGACACCCAAAACTGCTCTTTAGAATGAAATTATGTTCAGTAATAATAATTTAAGAAAAAAATAAAATAAGCACAGGCTATAAAAATTGTAGTGTTCTCTCACATTGGTGGTGTGCTGCATTCATCAGTTATATGGGCATTTCAATTGCATTTGTGTATATAGCCTATGCTGCTCAATTGTAGATTGTTTTTGGTTATGCTGTCACCCCGTGGTCAATGTTTTAGCTACATGTAATTTCACCTCCTTTGTACAGTATGTTGTAAATTCCTCCTCATGTGTAAGCTTCTGTATTATTCCTACAAAGCATACATGAAGGCTAGGAGAAAAAAATATAAATTTTGACTACCTTGATCACTTCAATATCACATCTACCACATTGTATTGCTTGCTTTAACCTTTTACATGCAGTAAAGATATTTATGGATGCCAAGTGTTTGGTGAGTTCAGGTATCTGATGAAGATTGCCTGCAGTGATGGTTTCCACTGCATTCAAAGCAGGCATTGGTGGTCTCAGGAAAGGATAGTCACTATGACAACAATAGTCAGAACAGGTGGTCTGTTCTTACTAAAAGTGTCTCCTTACATTGGTGTCCCTTGAAGAACTCCCTTACTTTGATGGTCAGGGCAGAAGTGTCCGGTGTTCAATTGGTGCCTCCAATAAAGAAAAAATAGGCATCCAAGAGGCACTGGGACTTTGATGTGAGTTCATACAAAGTAATAGGAGGACAAAAACAGAGCTCATTGGCTAAGGCCGGCCATACACTGATGAACCATTAACGTGATGAAGATTTATTTACTTTAAAGCTGAACCCCATGCAAATATTATTTTTTCCCATGCAATGGGCCTGTACCTGCCTGGGTTAACTGCTCGGTTTTGTCTAGAGGTTCAGAGAGCCGAGATATACTCACCTAAATTCTCCGATCTTCCTTGTGCAAGACTGGTCCCTTTGAATAACCCCCCCGCGGTCCAGTGGTCTTGAGTATAGGCTCTGTGTTGACCCCTAGAAAAAATGAGCAGTTAACCCATGCAGTGAAGGCATAGCCCCACTACTAGAGATGTGCCAAATGGCCCCCTGTTCGGTTCACGCCAGAACTTTTGAACATAGCAAAAGTTCAAAACCGAGCAACGAACCCCATTAAAGTCTATGGAACCCGAACTGGAAAAATCAAAAATGCCCATTTTGAAGGCTTATATGCAAATTTCCTGGGCATACTAAGGGTATGGGGGTCAAGGTACTGCCCTTGAGGTATCAATGCAAATTTTTTTTTAAAAAAGATCATTTTTAAATGAGCAGTGATTTTCTACCCACTTCAGCCCCGGTAGAATTGGCTGCTCAATGACCAGGCCCTTTTGTGCGATACGGCACTGCGTCACTTTAACTGACAGTTGCACGATCGTGCAACACTGTACCCAAGCAAAATTGATGTCCTTTTTTCCCCACAAATAGAGCTTTCTTTTAGTGGAATTTGAGCATCTCTGCGTTTTTTATTTTTTGCGCTATAAACAAAAAAAAGAGCGACAATTTTGCAAAAAAACAATATTTTGTACTTTTTTGCTGTAATAAATAGCCCCAATTTTTAAGCCGATATGTATTCTTCTACATATTTTTGATAATAAAAATCTCAAAAAGCGTATATCGATTGGTTTGCGCAAAAGTTATGATGTCTACAAAATAGGGGATAGATTTATGGCATTTTTAATATTACTTTTTTTTTTAATAGTAATGGCGTTGATCTGCAATTTTTAATCGAGACAGCGACATTAGGGCGGACACATCGGACACTTTTGACACATTTGTGGGTCGATTGACAATTATACAGCGATCAGTGCTATAAAAATGCACTGATTACTGTATAAATGTCACTGGCATGTAAGGGG
The DNA here is from genome assembly GCA_028564925.1 of Lithobates sylvaticus. Lineage (NCBI taxonomy): Eukaryota > Metazoa > Chordata > Amphibia > Anura > Ranidae > Lithobates > Lithobates sylvaticus. Next base: position 370,446,459 of record CM053026.1, on the reverse strand, counting down.
TTAACACTAGGGGGCAATCAAGGGGTTAACTGTGTTCCCTATGTGTGTGTTCTAACTGTGGGGGATGGGACTGACTATAGGAGATGAGAGATCGTGGTTCCCAGCTCGTAGGAACTCACGATCTCTCTCTCCTCACAGAACTGAGATGTGTGTTTACACACACACGTCCCTGTTCTGCCTCCCGTGCCCGCGATCGCTCGTGGCCAGCGTCGGTCACGATCATTGGCACCACCGCTGTGCAGTGGGCGCGCGACTGCAATCCCGCTTAAAGGAAATTACGTATAGCTACGATGGTTCGTGGGAACGTGCCGACCTGCCGCAGTATAATGACGGCAGCTGGTCAGCAAGTGGTTAATGATGCTTAAAGTGAAACAATAAAAATGAAAAGTTATTTTAAATATAGTGCCTGGGAGGTCCCCTTAGTCTGCCTATAAAGTGGTGCATCTGTACCGTGTATAGAACCTGTTGCAGCAAAGATGACATTAAGGCTACTTGCACACTGAGGCGCTTTACCCTCGTTTTAGTGGCGCTTTTCGCCCGCTAGTGGGGCAGTTTTACCCCCGCGAGCGGACGAAAAAGGGTTAAAACCGCCTGCAAAGCACCGCTGGAGCGCTGCCACATTGTTTTCAATGGGAAGGGGCGCTTTAGGAGCGGTAAATACACCGCTCTTACAGCACTCCAAAGATGCGGCTTGCAGGACATTTTTCAGTGTCCTGCAAGCACACCGCTCCAGTGTAAAAAGCCCTCAGGCTTTCACACTGGAGACACAGCAGCGGCTGTTTGAAGGCGCTTTGCAGGCGCTGTTTTTAGAACTTTAGTAACACAGTGGATCGTTGACTAGAAAGCACCCCATGTTTGTTTTTGCCCCTAAATAATCTCCCACCATATGATGAAGACGCTGCCGATGGGATGTGGAAGACACCCGGTGACGTAAACGCCCTTTTGATGTCAGAAGGGGGCGGGGTCACCCGGTTACGTCACCGGGTAGCCCTGCCTTCAGCTATATAACAGCTGTCATTGCGAAAAGTCTGCAGTCAGTTTTTCCAGGGGTTTTTTTGTTTGTTTTTCCTCAGGACTGTTGGATGAACTTGCGGGACACTTTTTATTTTTTTTTAATAAAAGGAACTGTCTAAAACTGTCTCCTGTCATTTTTACTTTTTTGACACTTTTTTGGTGAATGAGTAGGGGTACAATGTACCCGATTCACATAGGGGGGGGCCGGATCTGAGTATCAGATTGCGATAAGCCCCGCGCCCGCAGACCCCCACAACCACCGGGCAAGGTTGTGGGGAAGAGGCCCTTGTTCCCATCAACATGGAGACAAGGTGTTTTGGGGGGAACCCCAAAAGCACCCTCCCCATGTTGAGGGCATGTGGCCTGGTACGGTTCAGGTTGCGTGCTTGGATAAGGGTCTGGTAATGGGGGGGACCCCCACGCAATATCTTTTAAAATTTTGCCACAGGGTTCCCCTTAAAATCCATACCAGACCCAAAGGGCCTGGTAATGGACTGGGGGGGAACTCACGACTATTTTTTCAATGATTTTTATTTATATTGCTGGGATCCGACAATACATTATAGCCGCGAGCAGTTTTAAATAAAAAATTTTCCTTTAGAAATTTAATTTTGCTGTGGTACTATTATGAACATGGGAAAGATGCGCTATTTTACAGGCAGACTAAGGAGACCCTCCCTGACACAATATTTAAAGGAATATTTAATTTTTATTGTTTCACTTTAAGCATTATTAAAATCACTGCTCTTGAAAAAACGGCCATTTTTAAAACTTTTTTTTTGGGGCAGGAACCAGGTCCCCATACACTTTTATGGCAATAACTTGCATATAAGCCTTTAAAATGAACACTTTTCATTTTACACGTTCGTGCCCCATAGACACAACTGCACTGACGCACTTCAATGTACTGCAGTAAAACCGTACGGATGCACTACACTGACACACTGTAATATACTGCAGTAAAACTGCATGGGTGCACTACACTGACACACTTCAATATACTGCCGTAAAACTGCACCAACGTACTACACTGACACATGTCAAAATACAGCTGTAAAACTGCGCAGATGCACTACACTGACACACTTCAATATACTGCAGTAAAACTGCATGGACATACTACACTGACGCTGCACTATTACTATATTCACACTACAATGACACTCTACACTCACAATAGCACACTAACTGACACGAGTGCCATACATACATACAGATGGAATTTCCTGTTTACACAGCAGCCTCTGTAATAGGAAGTCTGTATCAAAGAGGCCGTCAAGAAAACAGATCCTCCTGTATGTAATCTGTTGGGGCTTGTTTTGCCCCCTCCCTGTCTCCTCCAAGGCTGCAGATGGGCATCGATCAGGCTGCACTGATGGCAATGGTGAGTTTGCATTCATGGCAATGGGGGTGCTGCATTCATGGCAATGTGGGTGCTGCATTTATGTCAAGCGGGATGCTGCATTCATGGCAACAGGGGTGCTGCATTCATGGCAATGGGGGTGCTGCTTTCATGACAATGTGGCTGCTGCATTCATGTCAATGGGGGTGCTGCATTCATGCTAACGGGGGTACTGCATTCATGCCAACAGTGAGTCTGCATTCATGTCAATGGGGGGTGCTGCATTCATGGCAATGTGGATGCTGCATTTATGGCAATGGTGAGTCTGCATTCATGTCAATGGGGGTGCTGCATTCATGGCAACGGTGAGTCTGAATTCATGTCAATGTGGGTGTTGCATTCATGGCAACGTGGGTGCTACAATCAAAGCAACATGGGTGCTGCATTCATGGCAACGTGGGTGCTGCATTCATGGCAATGGGGGCGCTGCATTCATGTCAATGTGGGTGCTGCATTCAGGCAATGGTGAGGCTGCATTCATGGCAGTGGTGGGGCTGCATTCATGGCAACGGTGAGGCTGCATTCATAGCAGTGGTGCTGCTGCATTCATGGCACTCGTGAGGCTGCAGATGGGCACTGACACTTATTTTGCTTCACAGTTCGTTATTTAAAATTTAAGATTTTTTCCTAAAACTTCCATCTTAAAGTGAATGTGCATGTTATACGCCGATAGATACCGTATATCCAAATAACACGCCCAAGCTCATCTCTTCACCACACACAGCCACAAATGCAAGAGAATTCTTGTTGGGCAGTATATTAGTGCTCGGACGAACACACTTAGACCGAATTTTAATGGCTCAAAGAATGCCAGGCAAAATTGTCGGCCCTCACTTCATCAAATCTAGCCCTCTTGAAAAAAAAGTTTGGACCCCCCCGGCCTAAGTCATCATGACTTTCTCCAATCATGGCTCAGACAGTGTTCTGTGCCCTAATTGGGCAAAGCCTTCATTGCTTAAGCCAATCAGGGCTTAGAATGCACTGTGCAGTGCGCAGTGTATTGTGGTGCATTCAGTGGGCTGAATAAACGGTTGAACGCACTGCAAATTCAGGTGCTCATCGAGCGGGCGAAAAGCCAATGTTGGGGCTGAACTTATGCTCAACCCGAACCGTTTGCCCAATTCTACCCACTACATGGGAGAAAAAAAATTGCCCGGAGTTGGGCTTTAAGGTAATTATACAGGACAAGGGGGACACACTTCATGTATTGTGTCATTTTAAAGTTAAAGCTAATGTTTATTGATTTTTTTTTTTTTTTTTAATAGCATCGGGGCAGTATTTACCATGAATGAAGAGTGCCCTGGATGCTTGTGGCTGCTGTGTTGAAATCCCACAATACAAAGTTCTCTATCAATGGAAGATGAGTGGATTAAAAAAATGTTTGCCTCCTCCAATCACAGGAATCCTTTTCATGTGGGAACCAGTAGTAAGGCTTCTATGAATGGAAAACGGGGGTAGAAAGGGTGGGCTCAGTTGGCACTTGACAAATGCCTGTCACATGTGCAGCCCCTCACATTAACCCCCCACAACACTGGAAGATCACTGCTGCAGGCTGTAATGTTTGGGGTAATTAGCTTTAGTGTAGAGATTACCAGTGAGCTGAGTCCACGCCAGGTATCCCTTTTAACCACTTCGCGCCCGCGCTATAGCCGAAAGACGGCTGCAGCGCGGACGCTCTCTGCTGGGAGGACGTCCCTGGACGTCCTCCTGTTTACTTCCCTAATGCGCGCTCCTGAGAGCGCGCATCGGGGAAGTTCTGTGCTGGCCGTGTCCGTCGGACACAGCCGGTCACAGATCGCTGTAAACGGCCAATCACAGCGGCCGTTTACAGCGAGATCCAGCTGTCCAATGAGAGATGATCTCATATGTTTGCATATGCAAACATATGAGATCATCTGTCAGCGCCGCTCTGCCTCCTCACACAGACAGCGTGTGAGGAGTGAGAGAGGAACGGCGCCGGCGCCGTAAGTAAAAAAAAGAAAAAAAAAAAAAAGAAAAATAAAGCGATCTGTCCCGCTGCCACCTGTTCCCAGAGTGCCATCAGCCACCTGTCCCCAGAGTGCCATCAGCCACCAGTCCCCAGTACCACCAGTCCCCAGTACCATCAGCCACCTGTCCCCAGTACCACCAGTCCCCAGTACCACCAGTCCCCCATACCATCAGCCACCAGTCCCCAGTACCACCAGTCCCCAGTACCATCAGCCACCTGTCCCCAGTACCACCAGTCCCCCATACCATCAGCCACCAGTCCCCAGTACCACCAGTCCCCAGTACCATCAGCCACCTGTCCCCAGTACCACCAGTCCCCAGAGTGCCACCTGTCCCCAGTACCACCTGCCCCCAGTGCCATCTGTGCCATCTGCCAGTGCCACCTGTCCCCAGTGCCACGTCAGTGCCATCTGTCATCAGTGCCATGTCAGTGCCATCTGTCATCAGTGCCACGTCAGTGCCATCTGTCATCAGTGCCATATCAGTGCCACGTGTCATCAGTGCCACGTATCAGTGCCATCTGTCAAAAGTGCCACCTGTCAGTGTCACGTGCCATCTGTTATCAGTGGCACGTGTCATCAATGCCACGTATCGGTGTCATCTGTCATCAGTGCCACGTATTAGTGCCATCTCTCATCAGTGCCACATGATATCAGTGCCACGTATAAGTTCCATCTGTCAGCAGTGCCACATATTAGTGCCATCTGTCAGTGTCACGTGTCATCAGTGCCCCCGTATTAGTGCCATCTGTCATCAGTGTCACGTGTCATCAGTGCCCCGTATTAGTGCCATCTGTCATCAGTGCCACATCAGTGTCACGTGTCATCAGTGCCACCTGTCATCAGTGCCACGTCAGTGTCACATGTCATTGTCCTGGTGCTCCAGGGCCTTCAAAGTGTAATAGGTAGTCAACAAGTTAGATGTGTAATTTATGCTCCTAGAACACGTGATGGCGCTCCCTGCATGTTGGGCCTCTCTAAGTGGCCGGGCTATGTAAAAGTCCCACACATGTGGTATCGTAATACTTAGGAGGAGTAGCAGAATTTATTTTGGGGTGACATTTGTGGTATACACATTGCATGTGAGAGAAATAACCTATTACAATGACAATTTTGTGGAAAAAAATAAAAAAATAAAAAAATAATTCATTTTGCAAAGAATTGTGGGAAAAAAATGACAACATCAAAAAGCTCACCATGCCTCTTACTAAATACCTTGGAATGTCTACTTTCAAAAAAGGGGTCATTTGGGGGGTATTTGTACTTTCCTGGCTTGTTCGGGTCACAAGAAATGAGATCGGTCACCAGTACATCAGATGTGATCAATTTTGTATAATTTGCACCACA